>RCHQ01000024.1:0-340768 GCA_003676415.1 Plasmopara muralis | reverse complement strand
ATCGGTGCGCGGCGCGACGGTATTGTCACACTCTACCCGTCGCTTAATGGTGATATGGAACTCACGCAGAAACTTTCGGGTACCGTCATCCCCATCCGAGTAAAGTATTACTTTACTTTTGATGTGTACGGAACCATCACGTGGTTCAGTGCCGAGTGGGACCTCGTGAATGCGCTGCAACGAGTGCTAGCTGACCTGGATGATGTTTCTACAGTGCTCTCTGACGCGAATATCTCGACGTCTACGGGCCAAATCAAAGTAGAAAAAGCTCATGCTTTGGAGTTCAAACCTGCAACTGACCCTCGATTCAACGTGGAATTCCTGCTTTCGTAAATCGCGTCGGGTACATATGAATTGGTTATGCAATTTGTTGTCAGTGATGAACTTGATAGCATTTTTTTCAGTTAAAGAGTATTTTAAAGTGAATAAAAGAATGGCCGGATTAGATTGGCTACTTGATGGATGACAGCCACTTTCTCGCTCTCGTCGTTGGGATGCTGTATTTAATACTGCGTCACGTGTTATCTATACCCAATGGATAGACTCACGGCCTATCTATTCGTATACTCTAGAAATAGCTGCGAGTCCAAAACGAACGTACTGTCAATTGATGAGATACGAAGGCTAACTCGACTATTTTAGAGACCGGGCGAAGGTGTTATTTTTAATTTAAAGTAAGAGATGAGTGAAGGTAGATGCTGCCACTCCTGACACTGCGGTGGGCGATGACGGGACCTTAAGGCTTAGGGGGCGCTCCATTGTCAAGAAGTTCTAGCTAAGTACTTATTCTAATACGACTTAGTAGTGAAATATTACATGCAACTTTATTTCTGCCAATGCAATAGTTCTAATTCTTTCAAAGAGCTTAGAAAACAGCGCTTTGTGATTATATGGTCGATTTTATATACCCATTATAAATTCGCTTTATTTTCTACGACTACCGGTAATCAAGAGGTTACATTATCTAATTGTTGTCAAACAAAAAGAACTAGTTATGCTTTCCGCGCATAAGTAAGCCACAAATATATGATAATACACACATGATGATTTTTCGAAAAAACTGAGGGTATTGATATATTTGATGAATGCCCACGCCGGAGGAGGATATCGACTTCAGATCACACTTTGAACTTTAATTGTTGTCTAGTGGAACTCTAGGGATAATTTAAAGATCAGCATATTGTAAATTTCGAGAGCTCTGTCCTTTGTACCACGGATCGTGCTTGCAAGCCAGGCTCGATGGTTGCCAAGAGGGTTTGTTTAAGCATAAGTTAGTCATCGTGGACTCCGAGGCGTTGCACTTGCTTTCGACTCTTAAAGGTCAAAGAAAATCAGCCGTATGCTGATATTCTAATTTAAGACAAGACTTTTTAACGCTTTGGCTGATACGTCATCGTATTGCCCACACTATGAGTTAGCTGATGTCGCATTCGTAACCTTATCTACAACGAAGTCAATTAGTGCTAGATATGCGCGAGATGACATGTACGTACCTCTATCAAAAACCCTGGTAAGCAATGAGCTTATAGACTCAAATAAAAATTTGTCGGCTTACATAAGTATCGGTTTTTGATAAATCAGGACTCTTATATTAAACAGCTGATCCCACTACGGGTAGTAGTCCTTCAGGGTTAGGATGTAAGCAATCGTCTATTCGATCGGACTCCTTAAACATCAATTGTCGAACGTCTCGGTCGAAAGGAAACGCATGACTTAGGGCTGGCTAAGTTGTATAAGTGGGTCTGCACGTATGTGCAGACATATATGGTGTGCTAGAGGGTAAACTCTCACAAAGTGCGGCCGTGATGTTTTCAAGCTAGCCAGTGACATTACACCGAAGGAAAATCATTAGTCGACTCAGTCTTCTATTCCAAAACGTTCTGTTGATGCCTTGATAAAACAGGTATGAATTTGGCCTCCGACTATGTCGGATAGCTTCACCAGCTCAGAATCAACGCAGCACACACATGTCTCAAAAATGCTGCAATTTCTGGCAGGTTCTTGACCCACTTACTCTGGCTACTTCTTCGCTTAACCCGTAAAAAGCTCTGTCTTTCTATAAGACCTTTCTTTGTATAGTCCAAGCCAGTGAGGTTTTATCCGGACTGCAGTGCGCACATATCTCGTAATTTTGGCAATTATCGGGACGGCTCTTGACTTACTTACATTGACAAGTGCATTGATTGACCCGTAAAAAGCTTCGCAATTTCCTTTACAAGACCTCTCATGTCTTACAATTCGAACAGTGTCTTATATGCCATTGTAAGCTTTTGTAAAATCCAAGCCAGTGACATTCTACCCTGACTGGGTGAAAATTCCGCCCGGCATCTTGGTGTCCTTGCTCCAAGCATATATGATAATGATGTAAGATGTCTTCTTGCGGGTGTTTAATTGCCACCAACACTATGATTTAATCAGGCTTACCTTTGCTTTATCTGCCTGCTAAAGCGACTCTCAAATCACTAATCAGATCCGATGGCGATTCACGCAGTGCGAGACTTTGATGGAGGAGCACTCAATTGCTGAGGCGATGCCATCGAATCATGTCGGATCAAAATCTCTAAACGAGGAAATCAAGCCATCCGCACATTATCGATTAACTCGTCAGCAGTGCTCTCACCGCGGCACTCACGACCACAATGGCTTAAACTGTTGAAAATTGCTTATTTGTTAGCGCTAATTACATGCAAGATAAATAAAGTTTATAAAGCTTATTCACTAGAAAATCCAGCCACTTGAACACTAAGGTATGCCGCCAGAATAGGACAAAAAAAAAGCTCACCGGGCTTAAAGACAGGACAAGCTGAGCAATTCGACATCTGCACCCATGCATACACCAAAAGGAAGCAAGGTAATGATAGCAATAGAAATGGGCTGATCGATAATACAAGTATTATTAGCGATGGCGCTGCTACTCTTAGCTTGCAAAGTTTTGATGAGTTTATTCGGTCAATATCGCTATGGCGTCAAATCTACCTTTGCGGGAAACGCGTAGGTTATAGAGAAAAACTACACAATAGGAAAGTCCATCAAGCATCCTACGACCGAGAAAAATCAGCGGTATGGAAGCAGCCTTACTCTTGGACTGACACCGATGTATATTTTTTTTTAAGAGGCTGGCTACCATGTGGCCGAAGGCAAAATACATCCATTTGTTGGCTTTAAATAGAGATGTATCTTACGAATAGGCATACTGACATTCAGGACATTTGACTGGGGGCCCGTTGTATCTTTTCGACACTTGGGGCATACAAGACCAAGTTAGACGCAAGTTTTGGTCGAAACATTTTTGCTCCAGCCGAAAATTGATAATCTGTTCAACAAAACAATTTTGTTCAATGAGTTCCGCATACAGTTGATTAGACGAAGATCGGAGTACAGAAAGCATGTTCAAAAGATGAACTGGACCGGACGAAAATCAATATTGCACCCAATCCATTCTAGTGCTACTAAGTTCGAGGGTATTCGAAACACTAAAAGATCTTCGTTTAGAGTGCCGAATTCTTTTGGTGAACAAGGACTGAAAGGCACGAAAATTTCTGGCGGCCACGAAAATTAGTGGTAGGACCACCTGGAAATGTGGCTGGCAGGAAATTGCATATTAAGGCAGCACGGTTATGTCACTATCGAATCGTCGAGACACGCCAAATAAAAGATCTCTGTTTTCCAGGAGCTCATAGACGCAATGAGGAAGGTGGAAGAGCATACCGGCGTGCCAAAAAGGCGATCGGAGAATAAATTATTCGATAGATCAGATGACAAAGATGTTGAAAGATGGGTTCAAGGCTCAGTTAAGGTCATTACGCGATCTAGTCATAGAGGATGAGATAGTGTGACGATCTCCTGATTGGATTAAGATAATACGTATGGAGCGCTTTGACTGGAGATGGAAGTGTTACGTCGAGATGCCGGAGGCAGAATGGTCTGCATCCACGAAGAAGAAGGAGAAGCTTATCGCCGAACATCTAGATGGCTAGCTGGCGGCCATGCCTAAGGTGGTACGGGAATTAGAAAGTAGAGGTAAAATAGACTTAGCTTGATGGGTCAATGTTAATTATTGATGACCTGCTTAACAAAGTGTCAAGGTTTTGCCGACTCAATAAAGCAAGCAAATTTTGAGTAATGCGGATCGCTAAACAAGCTTGACTGATATCTTTCTGCTTTCGATAAACCTCTGCGTCGGTCCGAGTGGTTGCGTACTCCTATTAGGCTCAATGAACTACCGCAAACTTAAAGATGGATGTTTTGAGACACTTGGAACAAATACACAAAGGCTGTTAATCGAGCATATCGACATGAAACTAGAGATGTCCTTACTGATGGAAAGCGTGGCAGCGACAGATGTCAGACAGTTATAGTTTGGCGAATATATAACTCATGATTCTGAAGCCGCATTACCTGTGTGCATGAGTTGGGTCTGTCGACGCTCTATTTTTTTTGTAGAAATCTATGCATTGCTTTAGCTCTCATCTGATCTAGTTAACGCTGTAAGATTGGCCAAGCTGTCTTGCATTTACTTTCGTGCGTCTTCCTGAACACTAGGCTAAAGTCACCACACCCAACATTAACACCTCTAATTCAATTTGTACAACACCTTAGATTTATGTCCGGCTCAAGATTCTTTGTCTCAGTCGAAGTTAGATTGGACAAGTATCATTTAACAGTTTTACAACAACACACTAAGGCAACTTTCATATGATTATACTGATCGCACCACGCCCCGCTACACGTGAGCCAAAAAAAAATCCTTTTCGGATTACTGCACAAAGCAAGACCGCACATTATTAATTGCTGGCGCATGTTTGCCTTTTCGAGACGATCGACGCCAATATCAAATCTAGATTATTCCTCTGAGCAAGACTTGTTACCAACATCTATAGAAAATCTCACCGTCAAGCACAATTTATGACTTTAAACGACCATGAGGACAAAAATGTGTCAATTGCTACGCCTCAAACCAGGCGATTGGATTAACCAAGCTTGTATCAAGTGCCGGGACAGGACCTGGATAGAATTGGTAGATTGGCATCGTCAAATAGACGCACAAGTATCAAGCCAAAAACGTACGACTGGAGAATTTTATCAGCATTAGTATGCAGTCACAGTAGTAAATTGACGCAACCAAAATCGCCTAGTTAGTCGCACAGACAACTAAGTCGCAGCCAATCTCGGTCAAAGTGCCGTGGTGTCTGATCGATTGCAATCCTTTGCTTCGGCATGCCGAAATAAACGTGAGCATAAAAGCAGTTGGCACTCTCACCTAGCATACCTGTTTTGGCCGATCAGATTCAAAGTCTTCTGTTCTGGGCATCCCACCTCGCGTAGGTCATTAAGAAGTGACACGTACCTTACGCAATATTTTTGGAGCTCTTGTTGTCGTTTAAACTATTTGTATTAGTTGCAGAGTTTCCGGAATTAACAGGCTTGTATGTATCTCCAAAATTTTTGGATGAGTTTTAAATTAGGCCACTGACACGCAGTATGCTAAGAAATTTGCCTTGTGTTGTCTCTGAAGGCCATTTACGACGCTCCTCGACAGCTTTCACTTTCTATCAGCCGACTAGCGAAAGCAGCACAACAGACTGAGCTAACATTGATCTTGGCGGACCCTGTAGATCTTGTAATCTCCAATAGGTCACCAGAGATGTTTATTTAAAGAAAAAGTGACGCAATTGGCTTGAAAACTTGTCGGTATATCGACTAATTTTCGAAAAGGAACACGAATGGGAATCGGAGCAAGGGATAAAGCTGAGCAAAAAATAAGATGGGATCACTGCGTAGAATTGAGAGCCAAACGCTGTGCGCACCAGGCTGCCGATAGAGGCTGTCTCGAAAGTGACGCGCCACAAGTTACACATGTTGGAGATCACCAGAGCGGGTTAAGAAGTCTTAAAGCTATCAATGAATCAAATTTAGACGCAACATTTCAGCATCTAAATGCCGCAAAGAGTAGATAAAATAGGTTGAGGAAAAGGTCGATTTCGCAATGTCCTCAAAGCGTGCCAACCAATACCGGCTAAAAGACGGCTTTTCGGCAAAAGTTTCATCTTTATCAACATTGCTTGATGAATGCTTGCACCCCGAATTGACATCCGTCACCACACAAACATGTTTTTTATGATTAAGTTCTCCTACCACAGATACACTGCAGGGCAGAAGCCCGAGAAGGGGACTACCAGCCTTTAAGTATTAAGAGAGAGCGTAAAAGGGAGTGCGCACTCACTTTCACCATGATGGAGCTGGAGAGATCGCGTTACAGCCATGGATTTACAGCTCATGCATATAAATTTAGCCGTAAGCTGTACCTAAGTAGCAACATCGTCCAAAGGATTGTCGTCGTAGAAACATGATCCACTAAAAGTTTTGATTGGTTGGCCGAGGTGGTGATGCCAGATTATATGCAAAGACTATCAATGGACACATCTCTCTAAACCGCACTTGAAGCATGACTTCGAGATTCTCGCTGACCGCACTATACAAATTAAGCTAGGATCGGCAATGAGAACGCTGATCTTAGCTGAAAACTAACCAGACACGTCTTCAACATGTGGCGGTCACCCGCTGTACCAAAAGTCGAAGAGAAACCAGTGCTTACCTGTGTGAAATGTCTGGCTGAAAGATAAGCTTGCACCTTCTCGACACTATCGCTAGAAGATGCAGACAAAGCAAGAATGGCGCAGCTAATAGCAAATCTACTATTTGCAAGAAAAGTTAGCTCCTAACCGGATTCGGGATCGGATTGGGCGGTCTCAAATGCACCTGAGCAAAGCATCCGTCTAGTTCAGCCAGGCTTTTTAAATGGCGTGCAGACGTGGATTTAAATCTTTTGTACCCAAGACATTAACACACTTGCCCACTCTAGCTGCTGTGACAGGTGTGCTAAGAGAAATTACATTAGCGATACGATATAGCGCTATATCTTGTCGCTCACGCTGCTTAGGCCTGGCATGTTTCGCAAAAGTGTCCCACTCTTGATGAAGTGCAGACACTTTGAATGGAGAGCAGACCGAGTCAGTTACATCTGCTGGAAACTTACACTACTAAGATAGCGATCGGACAATAAATCGAAGACACACAACTTTTCGCATAGAGCAGGCTAATTTGAGGGCGAACGATAAATCTCGTACCGACCAACTCTTCCGGATCCCGCCGAGTCCAGACATGATAAAGACTAGCTCGATCAAGCCAAGAGAATATGGAGATAAGGGCGACATGTCATTAGATGACCTGGCCAAGGAATGACACTTTGAAAATATATGAAGATTTAGGGTCACGAGAGCTGCTGGTAGTATTGACTTCGCGAAGGAGCAGGATCTTAAGCGATAATCTCCTTGTGCTGGCGACTCACCTCACGCTCCTCTTGCCCAACTGTGTAAATAAGATCGAGCATCGGTTCCTCATCAAATTATGTTTCGATTTTCTTCCACCTTTTACTGTAACATCTTCCTTTTGGTCTCCAACTCAAATTTGCTTGGCAGCATTATTGGCGCTTCGATTGAAATGGACGAACGGAGTCGCATATTACATAAATTGTAAGTATGTTGCCATCCGGGACACTCCTCTAGCATGACGATCTGCGATTTTTTGAGTTTGAGCTTTGTGAACTGATTGCGGTTAGCAGTGTGCATTTTATCTTGAAATCTTATAATTGCGATAGCATTTTCGTTACAGCTCTTATACGTTACGTTGGCACTCCTCCACACCAATTAGCGTGCTTTACAAAGTCGCAATACCAGGTCGTAACGACGCTGACAGAAGACGACAAAGGAATAAGCGGCATTTATCATTTGACAAGGACCGTAAGCTAAGGCTTTAATTTGACTTTCTGCATTGTCTAATGCTCCTTTTGAAGTGCTTAAAATCGCCAAAGCCATCGAAAGCCAAGCATAGAGTTCCCACTCAAGCCTGTGCCTTCATCATGCTGATCCGAGATCTGCTCAAGGGCGAAGTCCAAACTGGACTGAATGGGAAAATTATGGGCACAGCGCTTCGTAAGTATATTATTGTGGACAAAGAGCTTCACTACGATAGTCGTAAGATCACAAAACCCAAGTACGGTGTGTGGCGTCTATTTAATGTGTCTGCTACGTGCAGATAGAGGATGGATGTGATGAAGCGATTAGCGCGATCGACAATAGACATGGCGAAAGAAAGAAAATATTCGTAAAAAGTTCGGCAAATTCGGTAGCCTACTAGCTACTAGCGAGAATGGATAAAAAAAGGGTACCTGGCACTATTACTGGATCACCGAGGTGCAGTTATTTTGATACGTGATTGAGAATAAGAGAGTTCAGCCAAAATTAATCTCGCGAAAGCATGAATGTATCGAACAAAACGGTCACGCAATCTACGTCAATGAATTCAAGTACTACAAGAGAATATATAAGAAGTACGATACGATTGGCTACATGAGTTCTGATTAGCTACGTGATTTGCTCCACGCATGAGACCAACCATAATCAACTTTTGTATACGGTCAACAGCAATCTACATACGCATTTATTCACCCGCAATATTACTCACGAATAAGTTCATCCGTTATCTATATGTCAAATTTGGAGAATTCAGGCGGCCAACATATATTGGGTCGAGGGTAACGACTAACTTTTCACATCGCACATACCTATCAATAAGAACCCTATCTACGCTCGCTTCAGGAGGGACTTTAAGAGACCAGTCATTCCTCAGTGATCATAGGAGTAGCAAATGATCGAAAATAAGAATAAACTTTAGCATTTTAAGATATAAATGTGAATTTACATCGGACTACGCAAGTAGAGCACAGCGTAGAAATGAATGTTGGTGCAGTACGCAATGTCTCTGTGAAATGCTTGTCTCCGAGAGACAAATTATCATAAGACTGCGGGTGGTTTAGTGTGTCGATTCAGAAAAACACTGTATGCTACGTGCTTGAAGCGTCACGTCGGCACAGCTTGATCAGCATTGGATGCATACAAAATAAATAAGTAAAAGGTTCGATGTAAGAAATAAGAGTAATACACCCCACAGAATATATTCTGTTTAACTACGTACCTGGCTTGCCGTACGAAAACAGCACGACGCAGTCTTCTTCCTCTATGCTAAAGTATAATTTATCTAAGCCACACTTTTAATAAAATTTGTCCCTCCTTAGTTGGCTGTCCGATAAGCAGCATGTGATTGGACCTCGCAAGTTTCGCAATCCAATTTGGCTTCCACCGCAATCATACGTGTCACGTAATGATGACACTCATTGAGCTGATAAAGTTCGAACAGCGCCAAACCACGTGACGATGCAATTTGCGTCAAATTAAAAACAGTAATAGACAAATACTATAATAAGGTTTTGCATTAACTCCACATTTCTCTATGGCTCTAGGCACAGCTCGATTACGTCTTTTTGGCTACAGATGGATATGATCGTTGAGTTGATGTCTGTTCAGAGCAACCTTTGTACAGCTGTATTTGTGCTGTAGCGTTTTGAGAGCATGATGACGGTTTTGGCTTCGCATATTTATTACTTGTCTTATCGCAGAGCACAGGAACGTTCATTACTGGAATAATTGCGGGGTAGTAAGCCGAGCTCAAAAAGCCGAAATTTATATTTTGATAAAATAAGCGGGTAGATCAGCGTTGGTGTATCGTTGGTAATTGCTCGACCCGGAACCGAGACGTGCATGGTTTGATACCCGTAAGATTCGAGTTAAGGCAGCCAAAATAGGTCACTAAAGTGGACTAACCATCACACTCGAAAACGTGATTGCGTTCCTCGAGCAATTTCGGGAGGTTGGGACCAAGCCGATCTGCAGATACTGCACATCCTATACCAGAGTGACAATTTTTTTCTTCGCTCGGCTCGGAGACGGTGCTAGTAGAATACGTGTTGTTGACCTCGACGCAGAGGATGATGAAGTCCAGACACGATGAAGCAAACGCTTCATTTATCATTAAAATCCGGTTGTTGTTTAATTGAGTCTGTACTTTGATTAATGCACCTTTACTAATGATCTCTCTCTGAGCACCAATTTTGTTCGCCTTATTTTATCTGTTCCAATTAACAATCACTTCCTTAGCAGCAATCAAGACTTGTGCTTTCCATTGATCTCAATCACCATAGTCATAATTATCGTACCACCATGCGCAATTAGCAAAATGCCTGTGCTCTGTTGATTTTTAAGACGAGAAGTGAGGAATGTTCGAGCACGAAGCTCGTGAGAATATGTTCAAGATCGTGTTAATGAGGGAGATCTGGAAGGGTTTGGGCAGACGGAAGCAATTGTTGAGACAGATTTTTCATTCTTAGAAGCAACATCTGATACACGTTTGAGCTGTGACTATTCATTAACCGCATAGCCTTGACTCATTGTAAGCTATGACTCATTTAGAGTCCTATCTGTAGCTTTTTTGGAAATTCTCTGGCAAATGATTGCGGTCATACGCTTTCATACAAATCGTACTACGAGATCCTGTGTGTATGGTTTGAAATTTTGGTGCGTAGGACATGAAAAACTGAATACGTTCGTTTGTATGAATTATCGATACAAAGGGCTAGTGTAATTAAAACACGCACAAAATTCCAGATGGCTGCACGTCGTTGAGCTGCGCGCGAGGGCCAAAGCAAGTGCACGAGAAGAAGGTGGGGATGGTTGGCGATACGAAATGAGCGGAACGTTCCTTACCATCACATTGCTGTCAGAGCAAGACTAGTCGGGCGAGAGGTGTGCTTTCTTCATGGTTCTAATCGGTGGTGTAGATTACGGCCAAGATTCGTAGGAAGATCGTACCCTTTTCTATAACTCTAAGAATTCACTGAGACGCATACGGCCTTGGAAAACAGCCCGGCTCAAGTGCGCAGTAGGCTGAGCAGCAAGATCAGAATGAACTTGGTCAGAATGTCCAGTAGGCCCTTGTATGTGCGCTCTGCATGTCATTACAAATTTAACGAGTTCTTGCCTAACTTCTCCGGAAACTGAATATTTTCATTGCACGTCGCATAATTAGGCAACCAGGTCGCTGCCTTTATACCAGAAAATAAGTAATACGTCGGGTTTAAAAGCACGAGAAACAATCGTTTCATATTCATACTGGTAGAGATTTAAGCTTGAGTCTTTAGTACTTTGACCTTTTTACAACGCTACTTTCTGTTCAATTTACTTATCACGTTTTCCTTACTGTCGATTTGCAATCTCGTCATTGATTCTCTCAAGTCATTTGAGGAATCGCCACCTGGCCAGCTCACAACACTTGTGTATTTAAGTAGACGCAATCACCATTGACGTAGTCATCATACTACTATTTTCCTCTGAGAAAAGCAAACTTGACTTTAAAGCGCCCGAAAAAAACAAAAACGGTATCGACGCCAACAATACGTATTCTAATAGCGCCGTCACCAAGCCAAGCATAGGAAATATATACCAGCACTTATATACGAATCGCAGTGTCTGCTGACTATTACCGAGCAGCTAGATCGCAATCACTAGAAATTGCTTAGGAATCGCAAATACTTTTACCTAAAATGCATCGACGCTGGACTTTCCAGCCATAATATTTTACAATCTTAAAGTGCAGACCTTTCAACCAGTTAAAGAAACGTTATCGCACTCCATGACGACCGCAGAGACGGCATCCAAACATGGAGGAGATGAAGCTGTAAGCAAACTTGAAAGCGGGTTGGCTACACTCTACAACTTCCAGTGTCACGAAGTTTTTGCCTTGCACGCGTCAAAATTATACGTCTTTACGTTCGTCGTCTTGAAAACTTACTTTTAGTCGCGACAGAGTACTCACACTGTACCCAGCATAGTTTGTACAAAAGTTTATTAAAAAGGCATGTTATCAGTATCAGTCTAGGTCGCTTCGAGTTCGACGGAGGTGCGCCAAAATGTAACCAATCAGATCGGCTGCTGTGTGTCCAAAAGCTGGAATATATGAAGGCTTACTATCGCTTTGAATGCTTTGATGCTTAACTATTTCTAATAAGTAGACGAAGGTGATTCGATGAAGGTCTCTTCGCCAAGTCGTAATCAATATGCCGGACCGATAGGGGTCTTTGGGTTCGTAGCGTACAATATGTTTGAGGCGTTTAATTTGCTACGCAGAGGTGCTCAGGTATCAAATCAGCTTACACATTATATCGCTAGCAACTTTTCTCGAATAAAAGCAAAAGAAGGATGTGAAAATGATCAACTTACGTTTTACATCATTGGGATCGTTAAGTAAGGTCATTAGTGCATATGTGCTGGATCAGGTGGAAATGAAATTGGGTCAAGCGTGCCGATTACATCCTACACATCGCACATTCTCGTCCGTTAGATTTTCGCGCCTTTTTTCAGCTAATTTTATGCTTTCTGTCATTTTGCAGTAGGTAAAGAGCTAGCAGAAAACAAGGAAGAAGATCTGATTTGAGATCGATTTGAAGTAAACGAGCCACACTATTAGCCAGTATTAAAGTGAGAGGGAGAGGATCTGGTTCATGCAGCCGAGCGTTTCGTATCCGTATATGTGCTGTAGTTATTTCTGAAGTCGCTGAAGTCTATTAGGCCATATAATCTTGCATATGCCCGTAAAAATGGTAGCGCTAAGTATTTTCTCCGTTTTTTTTTTTGTTGATTCCCACCTAAGCCAATATAGTGCTAATTTTGTCTTTGATATCATACAGGCCAACTGCCAATTCCATTAAGAGCTTGACGACAACCGCCTTCTGTCTTCACGTCAGACCCATGACTAAGCGGGATTAAACTCAAGCTCCGTACCTTTAAAGCTTTCACGATGCCATCATTTAGTCTCATTACCTCTCCAAAAAACATTTTTGCGACTCTCATTTCTACGTACGATTCGATAGCACCTTTGTCGGCGCCCTTACACTCTGATGAGATAGGTACTGAGTCATCCCGGCAAAGGTGCGGGCTCTCTGTATTTGGACCATGATGGCTATGTCGAGATTATAGTGCTCCGCGAAAATTACTGAACTCTGTAGCGAGCAAATTGGAAATCATTACTGACCTAAATTGTCAGCTACGGGGCACTACTCAGGCCGCACCTCTGTTTGCCATCTTCTAGCGTGTTTGTGCAGCACTCGATGCTCGCGAGAATCAACGCAGCGAAGTGCCATAACACCAAATCATATTCATAATTACGAGTAGATATATTACATATTCAAACAATTATATTTCTTAGATACATAGATAAGCATTAGAAAAGCTATATCCTGGTCAGCTTATAAGTAGACTACCAAACGTCTACTCAAATCCTAACATGAGTCAGAGCAATTGATTTGCGGGGTCAACTTTTATTTCAATCCGAAATATAAGCAAGGCTTAGTGGCCGAGGACTCAGGACTTGTTTTTAGATATCTGAAATTGTAATGCTTTCTCAAGCTTTACGCAACACCAAGTAATGGACATTCAAAGCTGGTTAGACCAAAAGGCATTTTTGTCGTCTTCCTCAACACCAGTCAGTACCAAGGAGGGCCCTGCAGCTTACCTTATACCGAGGAAGTTTACGCTGCTTTGTATCGTTATTAGAAAAGGCTGTTGCTGCAACGTTGCTGGGTTTGACACTGCCGAGTCAGCAGTGCCAAGCAGCTCAAGACCTTTTAATGCGTGGGCTCGTCGATGCAAATCGGCGAGTAGTCAACTTTCTTGCGTCCGTCTCAGAGCGATGTCCACAAATCCGGTATCAGTCCTAATTGGCTACCACGCTATTAGAGATTGACATCGATGTCGCCTCGTGACCTAATGAGACAACGAAGACCGCTGTGCTATTCCATTTGTCCACCGTATGCAGCTCATTGTGATTTCTGGCTCCTGATCTATGTCGCGCTTTCGCGTTCTAGCCATCACGTGGAAGCGAAGGACGCTGTCAAAGGCCGACTATACCCCAAGACGCGTCATTCTTCTTTGTGCGTCGGCATTATAAGTCTGACATTGTCTCACCTTTGTCAATAGTATGCTCAAAGGCATGGCTTCATCTTTGCCAAACCCGTTCGCTCGAAGAGGCTTTACCCTCTCCTTCGCCGCATTTTAAAAGACCACGCAATGGTTTCCTCATAGTTCAGGCGTTTGGTACCAGATAACAACATGCCTATGCTACGGACAACATATTTTGACCCGGACACTGAGAATGGGACTTAAATTTATGGTTCTTATCGCTGTGGTCGCGGCGGTAGCGCCGTATCAAGCTGTCAGACGTCTCGGTCTGGAATGGAGAAACCGGTCGTACATTCCGGCTATAGCGCTTATGTCGACTTTGGTGGAGTTGATTGTGCCCTGCAAAAATTTCCATTTCTTATGCGAGAAAACAGTTGGGGTCGGTAGGACCAAGACATCCAACTGTGTAGAAAGTAGACCTAGAGCCCTCGGTGGTAGTTAGCCTTAGTTTCCTCCAAAAATCGTTATCACCACCATTGGAGGTTTAGATCAAAAGTATTTATTGTAAGTCTTTTCATTACTGGATCACAGCGATCACTATAGCTGCTTCCAAGCTTAAAGCTCCGTGAGTCGTGAATTTCGGCACAAGCTTTCACCAAACTACTGCTTTGCAGAGAAGTCATTATCCGGTTTGCTAAATGCAAGCCACACTGCTTACCGTGGCAAAAATTGTCGCTTTATCAAGCTCGGCGTCTTCGCTAGTAGTGACGGCGTGTAAATAATTAATCTTAATCACATATTTAATTGCAGTCTGGGTATTTCGTAGCTTGCACGACAACAGCCAAGTCATTATTCAGTGTCACGCGCAATATCCTTAGCTACGACGTGAGTAAGGCGCTGAGCGAAGTCTTGTGTGTGCCAATAGAGTGGTATTGAGTCACAGTGTTCGAAAGAGTCTTTACAATGCATTTGATGTATAGAGTAAGCGATGATCTTCTTTCACAGCTTTCACCGTGTTGCCAGACAGCTCAACGGTAAACAAAACCTAGCGCCAGCTCTAGAATGAGGCAAATACGGTTACTCCCACGTCAGGGGTTGGCAGTCGGAAAAAGCTTATTTGTACAAATAATCAGTTGAGCGGAAGCTCACAAAGAAACTAAACGGTCAAGCTAACAAGCTATAAAACAGTGATTGCGCATTTAATGAGACAGTCGAGTGAACTTAACGCATGACAGTCGAGTAAGGACTCATTCCTAAAGAGAATGATTTATCAGAGACTCACACAAAAATCTGCAATTAACTAGAGACACTCTTTTGATATTCGTGAAAAAAACGACAGCGCGCCTTTTCAAGACCGTGAATGGTCCAACGAAAGGTGATCTATATTGTTCATTATAAGCGAAGTTGCACAAGGTAACATCTACGCACTATCGACGCGGCCGACAAAGACTTCTTGTGACTAGAGTGAGCTGTCAAGAAAAAGCGACCCACCGGAATCGAGCTCAGCCTCGAGTCAAAGAAGTCAAACGCCGCCACACAACAAAGCACAACTGCTTACACATTAGAGACATGAAGTGCTTTTCGAATGACTTGAAATTTGATACAAGATTTAAAGTGAGCTCGCACGCTTGAAGTGGTCAGTCCACCTCTCAATGCTATTACAAGCAAGCGACTTTTGGCTCTCTCCCTAAAGCAACATCTGTTTGGATCTTATGTAGTGCAAGAGCGATGGATCACCAATGACACATACGCAGTCCACAGCAAAGATTGGAAAGCGCCGAGCCAGATTTTTCGCGCGAAAAGATTTTCGGGAACCAATCATATAGGATCCTTCACGATGCGGCATCATTTGCGAGCTTGCAAAATTCTACTTCGACAAGTACTTGACCAAACTTTTGGCTGATAGACAAGGTTAATCTCGTGCCTGGCTTGAAATATCTCATGACAGAGATATGTCCCTTCCTTAAGCGTAAGTAAATGAATATACTACGGGCAGGTAGCCTATTGCTTACGCTTTCGGCGAGTCGAACGGCGCTACTACCCCAGCGCAAATTTGAATTTCTCGATAAGACTTCTTGATTGACTTCATCGCTGAGCAGTTTTGTTTTTCGTGTCAGTAACCTGACCGACGGCTTCTATCATATTCGAATGGGGCCCAGCTCATGGTATGATATTTGCTGCGCCAGCTTTACGGCTTTGAGCCGAGTTGTTTCGATGATGGTTTTGTACACAGCCGCTCTGATAGTGATCCCAAAACAATATAAGCACATCTGAAATACCTCAGTAAAGCATTGCAAAATACGTTTTAGGGCCGTCAAAGCGCCATCATCAATAAGTGCATATTCTAAGCACAGTGCTGGATGACTATGTGAGCAAAAGTATCGTGCAAGCTGATAAGGAGAAGGTGACTTCCATCATTTAGAGCCGGTAATAAGGAGATCGACTGAATTACGTCGGTAGCTTGTTGGCAGATTACGCGCATGAGTACAAGTAAAGTTCTGCTAGATTAATCTAGTCGCCGTCGTCTATGCGTAGATGGACGCACGTGCTCTTGGAGTGATGATCAGCAAATGCAACCGATGCCGTAAAAACGCTGTTCGCGGAGGGCCTAATATTGGTGCTTTCAGGAAGCTCAAAGCTTCTATATGTCGTATGTAGTGCTAGCAGTTATGCCATTCGCTGTGCTTTAGAACAAGTAATAGATTTGAGAGCTACCGGTCACGATGGGTGGGCTCTAATGTCCGCGGTGCACGATAAATTATGCCTTGCTACCCACTACGCACGAATTAAATCAAGATTCTATCTTCTTCGTAAGAAGTCGCTCACTATACACAATGATAGCGCGTCAGTGTACATAGCGACGAAGAGTTCTCATCTCTCAGCTCATATCATGTGTATTATATATTGCTCAAAGTGCAACTTTGTGATACACCACAACAACAAAAAACCCCTGCATTTTCTCTCGCAGCGTCCAAGTTATGGACCGCGACAAGGCCTGGGCCGTCCGTCACCTGACACAAAGGAAGATTAGGGTCGGCATTTGCATACGCTGTATGTCACCAAAAGCAAAAAGGAGCACGTGGCACAGCTGTATGCAAAGTGGGTGTCATGAGTACCTCCACTGCGTGACAAAATTACGGCAGACTCATAGTCGACACAAGTTGCTCAATCATCGTCAAGCACTTGAGCAAACCAAGTGAGGCTACAACAAAGGCGCCGAGCCAGAATACGCTCGAATAGTGTCTTCTAGATCAGCCCGACTGCAAGCTGCTTTTGTACAGCATCAAAAGATTCGAAACTCCGCATATCGTCGTTTCGAGCGACGCTGAATGGCGCTGATTCAAGCCTTGGGCACAACGACCGATTTTGTTTAAAAACATATTTTGATGCCAAAGCATCCTTTTCGAGAGCTAGCTTGGTCATCGCTGAATGGTCTGGTCGGCTGACAGCTTTTGGTGCGAGCAGTTTGACCATCACAAACAAAAAAGAGCCGGCCGTCACCCGACAATAAGGAAAATAAAGGTCGGTATGTGCGTACTCCAGTATGTCGCCAAAAGCAAAATCAACGAGGTACTGTCACTGCGTGACACGATTACGGCAGACTTACAGTCGACACAAGTTGTTAAATCATCGTCAAGCATTTGAGTAAACCAAATGAGGCTACATCAAAGGCGCTTAGACCAGAATACGCTCGAATAGATCCTTCAAGATCAGCTCGACGGCAAGCTTCTTTTGTCAGCATTAAATTATCGACACTTCGCGTATCGTCATTTTGAGCGACGCTGGTAGGCGCTGATCTAAGTCTGTGGTACAGAGACCAATTCTGCAATAAAGACATATTTAGATGCCGAAGCAGCCTTTTAAAGAGCTGGCTTGGTTATTGCGGATTGACCTGACCGACTGACAGCCTTTGTTGCAGACTGTTTGGTCAAAAAGTGGTTAATAATTTTCGACTTATCGCTATCGAATGTCATGTATTCAAATAATGGCTTCGTTTTGAATGCTTAAAAAAATCTCACTGATTTGTATACTTATGGGCCCCTCCGTAAATTACAGGATTATAATTAAGAGCGATAGAATAAAACAGTACTATATAAATTCATCTTTAAGTTCAGTCTGTCGAGTGTACGGTCCTTCGCTAAAAATTCGGAGATCTTTCTGCTTGCTTCCTCCGTGCAAAGTGCGCTGACTGAAGTGAACGTCGCGGTACGAGCTAATGCCTTACAGCTCAACAGTAATCGCCAGATTTCGTGCGCCATTGCTTACGTCATTTAAATATTATTGCTTGGGTCTTCTAGCTGCTGCATTAGAAACCCCTCCTTGATTGCCGAAGCGCCAGGTTATAATATACACACGTTTACATTAACAATAGAAATTGTCTCTTAATCTTTGCGAATATACAATTGCATATTCATTATCAGCCAGTAATATCAATAAGGCTACAAACCGCGATTTGTCTTTTCAATATCAATATCTAGTGCTGCTCTTTAAGCTAAATGATATCGCCAGCCTCAACCTTTCCAGTCCTTTAACGCTTCCTCCATTCCAAAAACCTATCTGCACGACAAAGCACACAAGCATACTGACTCAAAAGAAAATTGACTGAAAATCGAACGAAAGATAGAGACCACGCGAGGACCTTAAACCAAGGCTGAGAATGGTGTCGATTTTAAGGAGTGCACAAAATTGAGCAGGATATCGTGAACTTCAGTAACACAGTATTTGAGGATTTTGTTTAATCTGGCAAAAGCCGACACAGATATCCGTGATCTTCGCTCGAAGTTCTGCTACGTAATGCATAATTTCGTTCGTGAACCATGCTTTGCTTCAAATCTAGATAAGACGCATGGTGACAAACTAGTCTCATTCTGGCCTTTACCTTTGATGCGTACCAAACGAATGGTACCGTTAGTCTTCATTGGTCAAAGCAAATAAGAATTTGATGACAGACTCGTTTGAGAGATTTCATCTTCTGAGGGATCCTCTCCTCATGGATGACTCAATAACCATCGTTTCTGTGAATTCTTCCGACCTTTCCAGCCCCCATGTTCGTTCTCGAACACCAAGTAATGGATCGTCTTTACAAAGGCGGCAACGTCCTTCTTTTGAAATTTCAGCCAACTATCAGCCTATCGATTGGGCGTCAGACGATGGTGTCCGCATGGACGGTGTCGCTTCACACAGTTCCAACTTGCGTCGAACGTTAAGTGACAGCATGACAAGTTCCAGCAATTTAAAGAACAAAGAATTTACCAATATAAACAACAACAAGAAAATGTCAACCCCGATGCCGACGCGGCTATATGGAAAAAACATTCTTCAGATGATGGCAATTGGATCAATCAAGCCTATTGCTAGAGACTCCAATTCGGTAGATTGGTCGAACAACCTCGGACTGGTGGATGAAGTCGAGAATATGTCACTCATGGACCCACACTATGATGATCTGACATCAGCTAGAATGGTGAAATTATTCACACTTTTCCATCCGGAAGGTAAGTGATTGGCTGAGTGTCAAAACTAGAAAACATGCTTTCAAGTTTTTGACTGACTTGCTTTTAATATAACTTCAGAGAACGGAATTTTATCTTACAAAGGCTTTCGGTGTGGATTGGAAGCCATGGGAATAGCCTGCGGTAACGACAAACAGTTTCAATCCTTTATTGATAACGTAGACGATGACAAAAGTGGTGGAATTACGTATCAAGAATTCCTGTTTGCGATTCAGGAAATTAAACTTGCACAGCTTTTCAACAAAGAGTTCCTTCGAAACATGCCGCCAGAGTATACTCACGTAAGACAAAGAAAGACGAAAGAGGCTGTAGTAGGGTCGGTCGAATACTCTCCAGACCGAATTCGTAGCGTGTATCCAATTGATCAGGTGCAAAAGTTTATTTACTCGACTAAACCAAGCTGGGCTTCCGTCCGGTGGATCAATATTGAAGGCATTAATCCTCTCTTGATGCGACGTTTATCGGTACGATATTTCCTTCATCCACTGGCTCTTGAAGATACATTGGATGCCGGTGTGGAGCGTTCCAAATACGAAGAATACGACGAACATTCTTCCCTTGTGCTGCAGACAATTCACGCGCGTAATCTATCAATGGTGAAGAGGTATCAAAGTATGTATCGTGCCTCGCTGTATGTCCAAGATAACGACGTTTCTCCTTTTAAAAATATGACCAAGAAGGAGCTTGAGGAACGGTTGGAAGAACTCAATATTGGATGTGTCATGACAGTGCCCCAGCAACTCAGTCTGTATATAATGGAAGACGTTCTCATCAGCGTTCAAGAGCACTCGAGTATGCTTTGGTCCATGGTGAGGCAGCAACTGGATCGGTCCTATTCCAAGGTGCGTCAGCATAGTACAGCTTTTTTGGTGTATACCATTGTGGATGTTTGTATCGACGAGCTGGCCCCAATAACACACACATTTGGTGCAAAATTGATCATGCTCGAGCGGTTGCTCCGTCTCGATCCTCGCTATTTTGACATTCGTCGACTCGCTAAATGTTCCAAGCAAATTAAAGGCCTCCAGGTACTCTGTAAGCCGTTAAGTGGAGTCATTAATCAGCTCTCGGAATCCGACGAATTTGAAAGTGAATCGATACGCTATTTCCGTGACGTTCTTGACCACATTACGACGATTGAAGAAGATTGTGACCGCCATTTGGACTTATGTCGCAGTCTGATTGAAGATTTTCACAATGCTCGAGCTGCCCAACAGAACGATGTGACGTACATTCTCGCACTCGTTGCAGCCATTTTTCTCCCAGCACAGTTTTTGACTGGAGTCTATGGTATGAATTTCATCAACATGCCAGAGTTGAGGAATCGGAATGGCTATTTTATCTGGTGGGCTGTCGTTCTAATTACTGCGTTTGCTACAATTGCGTTTTTTAAGCTTTACAAAAAGTGGTTATGAGCGGCTTTGTAACAGGTCTGCACCGCATTTCTAAATATATCTCTATTTAGCTGCCAACTTTTCGTGTTGAAAACGCTTTCTTGTCTGTAGCATGCCATTATGTGGCAACAAATAGCTGCTACTGCAACTCAATAATTGCGTGCTAAGAGTGGAGGGGACTGAAGTATGCACTTTAAGACTGATTGAATGTAATATCTACTTTCTACTATTAATAAACGACTGAATTGGCAGGAACTTTATCTATTTCGCTTGCTTTGGAGACCAATTGGGTGTCAGTATTACTTTGCCGCGCTTTTAAGATAAAACCCGGCTTTTATCCATTAGAAGTATACTTTTAATGGATAAAAAGCCACACAAATTTTATGTGGCCTGTTTCGTCGATTTTGAAGGTTTGAAGGTTTTGAGTTAGTATTAATAAATACACCGCATCAAATCAAGATTAGCGGCTCATCATTTAGCGTACTATCAACGCAGTTGTAACGCAAGCTTACATTCTTATTGTGAGGACCCCTTCCGCAGACAATTGCCATCTTCACGGCCAGAACTTAATGCTTTCATACAAATTTTGACACACTTAGACAAGCTTAAAAAAATAGAAATCGCCTGCTATTTAAGGCATGAGTGCAAACCTAAATGCAGCAGTTTGGTCGCAGCCACGGTACATTGTCGCCGCAACTTCGCAAGTCTTAAACAGTCACAGTCTAATGTTACCGATCGGTAATTGTCTCCAAGTTCACTGGCGCTTTCTTCAGCATCAGAATCCAAAGCTTCCACAATTCGATTCTGTTGGCCCTTCAAACAACAAACATGCAACAAATCTACAGCGCAAATTTTCCTCTTCACACGCTCGGCGTGAATCTCCATCTCGATTAGTGCCCATGTATGACATCGAAGACACTGATATAGAAAAGGTCATGAAATCAAGTGCCGGTCAAAGTGGTTGTGGAAAAGTAGCAAATTCTATAGAAAAGAGTTGCGCTAATCGTGCGATGAATGATTTAACGGGTGAGACCCAGCGCCAAGCGATGTTGGATCGGATTCTACTTGACATGGAACATTTGGCCTTTGAGCCAACGGATGGACAGGATCAAGAACCGATATTGATGCCGCGAAAGAATTCGACTCTGTATTTGCATGAGCCATCGACGATTGAATCAATGAGACGGAAGAGCATTCAGAGTCCCGTGTCAGCAAATCGAAAATTTACCGAGTTCACATCTTCTCGTAGTCAAGGAGAGTGTTTGGATGAAGGAGATGACAGTAGAGCAGCAATTACATTTATGAAAGAGCAACGGCAACGCCTCGACCAGGACGAAGGGCCGCCCATCTTTTGGCAGAAAACTACTGGAGCAATTTCGGCCACAAATGTTCCGGATCGGCTTCTCATGCTGTCTCCATTGCCGCCTCATCAGGTGAACGCAATGTCTAGTTTAGCAAGGGGGGAAGATCAACGACGCATATTACTAAACAGAACGTCGAATCTGCCGCGACAACCTGGGATGACCCGCTCCGGTCCGTCACGAAATTGTCGACAACACGAAAACGTGCGTACATCATTTGCTCCAGCATCTTCATCTCCTTTGAAACCAAATTATGGCGCTTGGTACGTTCCCCAGTCAAAGTGGTGGACATTGTACCAAAGCGAGCAATCGAATCTTGACAAGAAGTGTCCAATTGCATCATCTAGTGGCGCTAGGGAGTTACATTGTCACGATAGAAGCATGTTACCAAAAAGCTGTACGCACAAGCCACAGCTACGATTGGCCACTCTTTCGAGCAATGCAGTTGTGGCCACTAAATTTGCTCTCCAAACGACGCGAGCGACGAAAAACGATGGCATCCGATCATTTTCTGCTCGCTCGCGCAAACTTGGATTGCGATCCGCTCGAGGCTCAATTGAACTTAAAGCAGGCGACATTACGCAGTCGTACATTGGACACGAGTATCGTGCGTACATTATGCGCACGGGCTCAGCCATGCCTCGGTATCTACAGTAAACTGTCGTAAGTACTCATTACAGCGAATTGACTTGAAGAAGATTTTATTTGTGCGCTCTTGTATCTACTGAAATTTTACGAAGCAAGGAAGTTGTCTGACAATATTGGCAACAACTACTACTTTTATAATTAATGAGACAATTTTGTGTCAGCGTTACCGCAGCATTGATATATTGGGAAACTGAAGTATCATCGCGACAATTTTCACCAGTGCTTGGATATGCGAATCTTATAATAAATTCGTGTCACGACAACGCCGTTGTTAGTCCCCAATCAACCATGACACGCCTCAAGACATCTAATATTTTTTTTTGGGAATCGTCAAACTGCCGGTACCCCTTGATTTTAGCCAGTGAGATTAGTTCATTCTATGAACACAGTGTTTTTCCAACCAATAAAAAGAGAGAGCAATACCCGTAGACTGCCGGTTCCCCCTGTTTTTAGCCAATGAAAAATATTGCTCTCTTGACGATATTGCAGTCAGTTTTCTGGCTACTTCGTAAGCGTTCCCGGGAGTTAGAGGTAGGGGGTTAAACTCTACCGGCCTTTGTGCATCGTAGGACATGGGTCTTTGGGCTTTCTTCCTTTCTTTTGCCTACTCGTTCCGTTCTTAAAACACAAAGCTCATAACCTTGGGCACACGCGCGCATGAGAATTGCCGACTTTGCCTCTTCCAGAGTGCTGTACGAGAGCTCTCTAGGGGGGCTGCATAGTGTTCATTGCGAGAAGAAGAGGGCGAGAAGAGTGATATTGAGAAGAGTGATGTTGAAAAGAGTGATATTGAGAAGAGGTGAGAAGGAGTTACTTTTTAAAATACAAGGAGTACCGACAGTTGACAAAAAGGGGTACCGGATGGGTATTGCTTTCTCTTTTTATTGGTTAAAAGAACACTGTGTTCATTAACAAAGATAAACTGCTCCCATTGATAAAATGAACTAATCTCATTAGCTAAAATCAAGGGGTACCGGCAGTTTAACGATTCCCTTGTTTTTAATCAACTAAGAATGCATAAAATAATAAAACTATACAGTGCAACAGGTTGCCGAGTGAGAGGGTTTAATTCATTTTGATGGTCCTACGCGAGAACCTTGATTTACCGGTATGCTTCATCACGCGCAACTTTGGTGGTTTTGACAAACTAAAATCACAAAATGTCGTGTCCAGTGGAGGCCTTGCTGCTGGACATGGACGGCGTGCTGGCCGAAGTATCCCAGTCCTATCGCCAGGCCATCATTGACACTGCGCGTAACTTTGGCGTATCCGTTACGCACGGGGAAATTGATCAGCACAAACTGGCAGGAAATGCCAATAATGATTGGCAATTGACACATCGTCTCATTCTTGAAAAGCTCAGCGTCGCCACTGCAGTTCCCACTTTGGAGGCGGTTACTGCCCAGTTTGAAGCTCTATATCAAGGAGACAGCACCACGCCAGGTCTCTGTGAACTTGAGATGCTACTGACGCCCAAGGGATTGCTATGTGAACTCCAGCGCCGTTTGCCCAAAGGAATGGCAATCGTTACCGGTCGACCCCGCAAAGACTGTGTCAAGTTCTTAAGCATACACAAAATTGAAGAATTTTTTCCAGTACGAATTTGTATGGAGGACTGCCCACCTAAACCATCACCTGAGCCCGTTTTACTAGCATTAAAAGCGCTGAATGTGGATGCGCAACATGCCGTCATGGTGGGAGACACTGTGGACGATATCATTGCAGGAAATAAGGCCGGTACATTAGCTTATGGTGTCTTGACCCCACAGGCATACGCAAAGTCGATCTTGGAGCAAAAATCTGCGAAGATTATCCCGTTATTGAAAGAGGTTGGAGCGTCTGTGGTTTTAACACCCGGACTTGGCGAGCTACTCGACCTCATTCCACCGGTTCAAGAATGCTCTTTGACAATCGCAAAAACTGCAATTTTAAATGAAACGAGGTGTGACATTCGAGAAGCTTCTATCTCCCGCGTAACCAAGGAGACGTCGATCAATGTTAAGCTGTCGCTGGATGGTATAGGCAAGTCAAAGGTGGGTGGGTCATGCAAGTTATGCTGTGGACCGCTTTTTGATGTTTGGTGTGGTTTACCTTAATATAGGTTGGTACTGGGATTGGCTTTTTAGACCATATGCTGACGGCATTAGCAAAGCACAGTCGCTTTGACTTGGATCTTGAATGCAAAGGTGACACTTGGATCGATGATCATCACACGACCGAAGACTGTGCATTGACACTCGGTGAGGCTTTTGATGTCGCACTTGGTGATCGCGCTGGAATCGCTCGGTTCGGGTCAGCGTGCGTGCCATTAGACGAGGCTTTAGCTCGCGCCATTGTCGATATCTCGAGTCGTGCGCATAGTGAAATCAACTTGCACTTGACACGTCCGAACATCGGTGAGTTGTCGTGTGAAATGATCACGCACTTTTTCGAGTCGTTTGCTAGTGCTGCACGAATTACGCTGCACGTCGACGTGCTCCGTGGCCGGAACGATCATCACCGTGCGGAAGCATCTTTTAAGGTGCTGGCTGTTGCTTTGCGCGCTGCTGTTCAACGTGACGCTACTGCAGGAGTACCGAGCACCAAAGGCGTCTTGGCATAAGTGCAGAGTTGAAGCGTGAATAGGTTTAGGAGGGCATTTAATCCGTACAGCTGACGTACTAAAACTTACCGGTATTACAAAAGTATTTTCCTAAACGTGTAGCTTCGCCTTGTTTCATAGGAAAAAGAACATGACTCTAACAAGACTTTCAAACCTCAAAGATTCTAGGGGTCTTCCAGAATCTTAATCACAGTATATTTCTGACCATTGGTTAAATTCATTTGTCATTTTTTCGAAAATGAGAGATCTTGTCGTAGAGGCTGGTACCGACGGCTCGTTCGATGCAAATGCTGCAGACCAAGCTGAAGCATTGCGTCAACAGGGCAATAAGGCATTTAAGCTGCACCAATTTCAAGAAGCAAAAGAGCTTTACTCCCGTGCCATTCAGCTGCAAGATGCCAATCATTTGCTCTTTGGCAATCGATCAGCTGCGTGCTACCAGCTAAAAGAGTACGAACTAGCTCTGGGAGATGCAAATCGAGCAATTCAATTGTCACCAAATTGGGTGAAAGGATATTTCAGAAAAGCAACTGCATGCGAGGCATTGCAGAACTGGCCCGACGCAATTGCAGCATTTGAGCACGTTTTGCGCCTCGAAACAGATCGTTCGTCAGTTGAAGCAAAGCGAGCAAAAGCAAGAGTGAACGCTCTTCGACGAAATGTTGATGCAAACACGACGATGAAAAAAGGGTTTCTGGCGGGCAAAGCAACCTCCTCAATTTATTCCGAGAAGGAGGATTTCGATCAAGATACGACTCGGCGATCGTGGAAAGCAATGCTGAAAAAGTTGCTTGACGGATGCAACAAGCGCGGCATCAATAGTCGAGGCGAAAGCGTTGTGCTGGATGACGGCGTGTTTGCCAAGTTGCTGCAAGAGGATGAGTTTCAACGGCTCATTTATCCTGGAATTCCAAAAGAACAGCTGAATCACGCACCAAAAAATCTGCAACATTTATTAGAAGATCCGTGGTACGAGCAAGAATTGCTGGCTTTAATGCCAAAAGTTAAAGCCAAAGCCATTAGCGTTTTGACGAATGTAAAGCTTAGAGGTGCTGACCAAGGGGATGTGATGGATGAAGCAACCGAGCGTTTGCTCATGCCACAAGTGTTGCAAGAGGCATTTGGTAGAGAAGTGTTGGCAATGGTGCATCGTGTAAACTACCAAAAGCACGTAAAGCTCGCAAATGATGCTCGACTAGTGGCCGATCCAACTTCGGATTATGCCACGTGGGATCAAGTCGATGACGCCTTTCTGAACGAGTTGCTTGTGACAAAGCAAGAAGTGTGCGGAGTTGCAGTCATGGACGCTTTCATGGGGCAGGAGTGGACGAAATTGCTTCTTAACGACGTAATGCGAATGGCCAAAAATGAATTATTGACCACGGTACCCTGTACCGACGCCATGCTTATTCCGAGTCGTCATCAGGGTGGCAAAAACATTAAAGCAGGGGCAAACCTTTGTTTTGTCGAGCATCAAGACTGCATAACGGCATATCCTGCTTTGGCTGAGTTAATTGAAAAGGTCCATGCACTACCTTACGAGATCAACAAGAAACGACCGGAAAAGGCCAAGTTATGTGCACAATTTACTCATTGTACAGCCATTCACCAGCTACCGTCGGGGTGTTGCCAGCCTTTGCGCTTGGATTGCGGAACCGGTGACAAAGACAATGGAGTGAAACTTACGTGCATTTATTTCTTTAATGCGAGCGAACAGCACCGGACGACATTAAATGTGCGAATGAGGCCAGAAGAAAACGCCATAGTGCGACAGATTGACGCCAAGCCTGATCGCCTGGTAGTATTTCAGAGCCAATCAGTGTTTAATGAGATCACAAAGGTACCAGATGGCGACGACCTTTTCTATCTCACATTCTGGATCCACGGGCAAAGCCTAGCATAACGGAAAAAGCCGGTTCTTAGACGCCATAATGTAAATATAGTACAGTTCGTAGAAGTACTATAAGTGCTACAATTTATAGTGAACCTAAGTCTAAGGCGTTATGGCCTATTATCTGTTAGCTGCATCACGACATCTCTAACGGCTGACGGTTCTATTTGACCCTAACATGTGGTTGCACAGGTACCCTACGTGGTCAATGCGCATTTGGCGGCGCTCTCCACATGCTCTGTTGAGCAATTTCAAGTGAAACTGATTATTTTCTTCGTCGATTATTCCGACACCTGCTTCGCATAAGGTCGGTCCCGGTGAGCGTGAAAATGGGTAATCTGTTCTAGGCCAGAACGATCGAAATGACCATGAGACCTGCCTTGCTATAGATGGAGAGATTGAGAGTGGTCCTGGTCATCTTAAAGCTCGGTACACAAAAGTGGCAATGAATGCCGATTTTAGCTTCTAGGCTGTTCAGGTAGTAAAAAATTGTAGAAATAAGAGGGTGGGACCCATGCATGATAACTAAGACGATGAAGAGTAAAGAGTTCTCCAAGCTGCATGACAGCACATGTACACCTGCTGATGCTTTCTGCTGAGGTGTCTCTGCTTCAAACTCGTTAAAGCCTGGGAGTCGAAAGTTACAGCCAACTATCCATATAGACCGCCGCGGAGAAATTTCAGCAGCCATTAAGAGAAAGGGGGCCTGCTTGGGGAATATCTGTCTCTATCAATCCTCAGGGAGATATATAGATTCAACAGGGCTTGACTCAAAGGGTTCCGTGCTGTTTAATACAGACCGCGCTTGGAGCCCTGGCTTGCTGGTAGCCGAGGCCGCTTGGAAATTAACTCAACCATAATTTAATTTGATTGATCCAAGCAATTACGCTCCACAATTCACTATAGAAGAAAGTCCTCCAAGCACACTAACGCGACATCGCCATATTTTGCTTAGCAAAACATCTGTACTAGCATCCTGGTAAACTTTACGTGTCAAGCTTCTTAAATTCAATCGAATGCTATTTCGAAAACGATACATTATTTGATCCTAGGTTCGGCCTAGGATGAAAGATAGAATACCTTTGATGATGCCTGCCATAATTTTAGTGGAGCATTGATGAGTCATGGACTCATTTCTGTCACGAAGCAGAAGTGCTACATTGAGCCGAGTTTGTCAACGTATAAGGCTTCAAAATGTTGAGACATCAGTATAAATCCTTGATCAGTTACGAATCCACTTCAATAATTGAATAAATGACAAACTCTCTGATACGATTTTTAACACGCAAATATAAGTTGACCAAATGAAAGGCAAGCATTCTCAAGGTCGTCTTCAAAAAAAAATTTGTGTCGGTTTGGGTAGCTTTCCAAAGGTGATGGTTTGAGAAGGTGCGCTCGTGATGGGAAGTGTATAAATAAAAAGAGCCAAATTGTTAGTTCCACCAGAATTTCTCCATGCGAACTACCGTGCTCGTCTGGTAGCTCAGATGGGGAACTCTGTGCCGGCACTTCAAACCGTATGATGGTATTTATGTCTCATCAAACGTCTAAGGATAGCATATTACGTTTTTGAAGCGGGGTTAAAACCGGGAAAAGCAAAAGCGATACAACATGACGATTAAGTCTGGTAGACAAAAAGTTTCAAGGCAAATATTTTGCCTGTATGAAGTCAAAAACCCAAAGTCTTGCCGGAGGAGAGTTTGACGAAATGACACGATCCTAGTGTGTGTGAATCTAGAGACCGGCAATAGTATATAACGTGACGTAAGTCATGTGGTGTCTTGCACATTAGCACGATAAACATACTTAGCTTTAAGGAGTTAGAACAAATAGCAGCGGATGTTCTAGTAATCATTGCTCAATGCATACGAGTAGATTAATTAGTAACTGTACCTCCGAAGAATTTGAAAAAAAAAAAATAAGCCAAAGCTAAGTCCACACCATATAGAACTTTATTAGGTCTTAGTTGAAACACCTCTTGGAGTCAGGCAGCTGGCAAGCCACAACTCGTATTGATTCTGTTACGGAGCAAAGGTCAGAGACCTGAGCTTCAACTTCCACCAGACGAATCGGAGGACAAAAGATTAATCAGCAACCGTTTTGTAGATGACAAACTGTCCATTCAGGTCACTATAGCCAATTATGGTCATGAGGACCATGAATCTCATATCAACATCGACAAGTGAAATTTAATGGTAGAGGAGATCATAGCTGTGGGCTGATTTGAAATTGCCATGGGATTCGAACGGACTTCAAGAATGCGCAAGCTGCTTGTGGCTCAAGTACGTCACACTTCCTAAAGGTCAAGGTGGTCGTTTTGCCAATTATTTGCACGACTCCGTTAACAGGCCACATCAATAGTCGACAAAAGACTCAAATGCTTCGTTCACGCCGTTCTTGACTATGTCATTGGTTGCGCGTTACAGCTGCTTGTTAAGGACAAACATGGACGCGCCACTAGCCTGAAATGAGATAGATTTGGCTTGCTGAAGGAACTCACCGTTTACGACAAGAATGAAGTATACACTGATCCTAATCTCTTCGTGACCCTGCTTCATTTACGACGGCGATGAGATCTCTCACTGGTCCCATATAATAGCAGGAAAATTGTTTTTTTCGCAGAATAGAACTTTCACACTTAAAATATACTTCTGCCAAACTCACTGTGCTTGCTGACGTGTTTCTGCAGAGACTGATTTACGAGTTGCCTCATATCAGCAGAATCAAAAGTACGAAATCGTCCATCATACAATCGGACGTCGATATATACCGAGTTTAATTCTTATTTTGAAGACAAAGATACCAAAACCGAGCGGTTATCCTTCGACAGCGATCGCAGTTGCGTTGCAAAAAGTGAGCAGACGGCCTGCTCGATTGTGGAATAAATCCGGAAGTTTTAGCTTGAATCGTGTTCCGACCCGTATTTAACAATACTTCATATGGCATATTTTACTCCAATTAGAGGTAAAAAAGAAGGTTTTCTCGGTATCGACAACATTTTGGTGCTTTCATGAATTATTAGTATCAAGCACGTGAGGACTTCTGAGACGTGCCGTTTATCAAATTTGCGGCTCACACATAGGCTCCCTTGCAGATTTTGGCGATTTCGCGCAACCTCGTCTCTGCTTTGACAGAAGTAAGTGGTAACACAAGTATGAAAGTGTTTGCTTGCATCTTGAGCAAAATGGTGCACTCGGCTCTTTGTCCACATTACGGAAAAGAATGTAAGTAATGTTGTTCAAGCATACAATATAAATATACCCTGGGCTTCCGAGTACGATGCTATCAGATGGAGATACACGTTGAGCTTCGGTGCGTGCTGTTCATATTCTCGCGTGTAGTAGTAATAAATTATCCACATAGAGATAGTCATACTATGGGTTAGTCGAGTGCTCAAAAACATCTATGTACGGGAAAGCTATCGATTATCGTGTTTGCGTACATTTATGCAGCCCACACATCCGCGGGCTCTCCACTTCCTTTTGTATGCAGTGCAGACACTAAAATCTTTTCAAATCTTGGAATCATAAATACCTTGAAAAGAAGTGGCGGGAACACTCGGATAATGTCAGATCTTTATTCTACGATCAAACCCTGTACAAAATCTTGTATCTGACTTTACATTTAGTCGATTAGACGTAATCAGCAGGAATAGCATTCGTCAAAGATTTTCCATGAAACGAGAACTTCGAATGTATTTTGCTAGAGTAAATAAAGTATCGTCTTATACTATAAGAATTAGGAAATTTGGCATAGGCGAATATAATGAAGCATCGTATCATTGGACCTTTGCGGGCCTGAAATAGCATGAGTGGGCACACACCATCAGATTTCTTAAGACGATGTCAACACACCCAGCCTTTAATGTACAGCATATAACAATCCTCAGGGCTACGAGTCTCATATTCTTAACTCCGTGCTCGGCCGTGTGATGAGGCAAGTACAGATTTCTGTCCATATGACGATTATTGGGGTGTCCACTTCTTCCGTACTAATAATATCTGAGGGCGAGTATCCGTATAATTGAGCGATTTTAGTAGACGGCCGGGCCTGGAGCTTACTACTAAGGGAAGCAACCATCTTACGTCTTAACCTGATGCACACGGTAAGAATTCTAATTGTAAAGGTCTCGAGTTACGTGGCTAAAATAGTGCATTTTCTCTTTAAGGGCTTTTTGGGTCGAGGTCGATTCAAAGTTCCGGCCGGCTGATACAACACGTCAATCTCAAAAGAAATTTTAGGCGCGTACATTTAATTGCGCAAAATTTCCGCTCCTCATCAGAAAATACAAGACCGAGGCAGAAGCAGCCTCAGGTGCTCCTTGATCTCCAAGGAAAGATGCACTTTCATGTGATAAGCGGAGCGTAGCGTAGGCGCTTTTACGTTTATTGTAAATTTCTTAATGTGGCGTAGATATCATGCTCTACAGTAATATTCCAAGGTGAAGTGGAAGTCATGCTTTACAAACTCGTTGGAGCCGCTGAATCGGATGCACAAAGGTGGTATTCGTATGCAATCCACAGCTTTTGACTGCACGTTCAGATGTGTAGAGCATGCGCTTATCAATTGAATTCTAAAAATATAACTTAAGGTTTTGCTTTAATTGATACATCGTAGAGTCCAACTCACCAAGAAAAAATCGCGCTTTTAGCTCACTAAACGTAATTTTTTTCGTTTAATGCGGTTGGTGTTCGGGTCTTAGCCCTCTGGAGGCTCTCCCAGTCTTGGGGTAGGTTTTTTTATCGTGGTGGTAACAGTGCTTAACATATCCCCAAATTGGGTGCAAGCCGTTTTGAAATGATGATTATTGAAGTATTACTTATCTATTTGTTAACTTCATATTGATTTTCGTGTCCGAAGTTTTAGCTTTCTAATAATTCAGATAATAACTAAGCTGTATAAAGCAACTCATGCCAAATACGTCCACCCTTGTTTTCTAGCCTCCCGCAATGCCGAGGGCAAGCTTGAATGGAATCTAATGCTGTGCTTGAAGCGTGTGTATAGCTGTGTTTCGAACGTGCTGGAGCAAAGACTCTTCCTAAATTTAGTTTAATATCTACACGCCAGGCAAGGAGTTGTCGTTAGCGAGTCTCTGCGGCACGTGAAGCAATATATTGTATCGCCCGGCACATGGTCCGCAATGGCTTGGTACTTACGCCGAAGTCGTTACTCAAAGTTTGAACAGACCTATCAAAGGACGGCGACTTGCGTGGACAAAGTATAAAGCCCATCGCTCACTGCGTCGATAATGTTGGTCATCAAACTACACCCGCTGAATGAATGAGAGTCGTCTGTGACTTTACTGGTGCCCAAAATTGGTGGCCCCATCACCGAGTGCAGATCATAGTCCCTTGCAATATTCACCTCCTTCTCTGCCTTGGCTTTCCGCATGACCCGTTTGTCGAAGAATAAATAAATGAAGCTAATTTTGGGTGATTATGCTTCAATAAATCACTTCCATCACCCAAAGGCAGAAAATATATGGACCACCGTGTGACAAAGATGGGTAAGTTCGTGATTTCTGCTTTTTGATAAAGCCGTAGGCTCTCTCGGAGACTTCCTTGCGCCTACATGAAGAGCGCAGCCGTTGTAATGAGCCCAGCTTTTGTGAAATTTACAAGTGTGGCTTTTGTGGAAGTCGTAACCTCTGTTGTAGGTAAAGCTCTAAGTATGATAACCGAAATTGGTGTAGAAGCACTTTAAAGTCCCAAAGCAACCTTACGGGGCCTGGCTTGATGGTGGATCATTTAGCAGCCTTCTTCGCGTCCTGGTTTATCATTCCTCTGATCGGACTGCTTTTATAACAGGTCAAAAAGCGCGATAAAAATACTTACTTAGTGCATGTTCAAAAATCTAGTAAAAGCGATGCATTAGGTTGTTACAAAAAGTTGGGCTCTGATCTAAAAGCTCTTTAGCAAATTGTGGCTCCCGGTTGCTTTGAAGTAAAAACAATTGTATTTCAAAACAAAGAAAAAGAGGAAGTAACATACCGCCGAAATAATCAGTCTACGTTTGCGTTCTTTTGCACCTTAAGATCGAAGGAATTGAACAGCTAAAGAGGTGTGCAGATGAAATGTTGCCCCGTCATACTTCGAGGGATAGTGAAGAAAGGTATACGAACTTCCAGCAAGTGGCTGCTTAGATTTTAAGGAAAAGAAGTTTTTTGTATACATACTCATGTCAACAGGTGCATTCATTTTTTGCTACTGTCATCTTCTCAGTAAGATCTGTTTGAAATGCAGAAAACAGCTCAAATTCTGGCCCAAAGTTTCACCACAAAAGTCGCATATCTTCGGTAACACGCATCAAAGAGCTCGCCAACTGTCACGGAGGCTCGCAAACTACTCATATAAAAGAGAGCACATCCTCGATAACCCGCAAGTCGATAACCAAAAGCCGATCGAAAAGTTTGTTTGGCATATATTTTAGCTGTCTTCCAAAACGCTCGCTCTGCAGACTGAAAGTAAAACGGCAGCTCAAGCACTTACACTTTTGCCCTGCTTCTATTTACTGAATGTTACTTCACTTTCTTATCGTACTCGGTGTCACTGTGAGGGCAAGACTTTTTCACGTCGAAAAAACATGCTATAATTAAATGCGATCTCTCTCATACAAAGGATAAGCTATCGCTGTTCTGAGCCTTTGCTCACTGCTCATGAAAGCGACAAATCGAGCTCGATAGTGAGTAGCAGATTGACATCTAGAAAATATGCATCGCGTTTCGTCACTATAAAAACATGCCGCGTCAATAATACATAGTTTTGTCTCTTCAAAGCGTCTTATGCCACTTTCCTCTTTTTTAGCTGACAATACGCTTAAAGTACAAGATAACCGAAAATCAGCAGATGGAGCAAAACGGGTTGGGTAAAAAAATAATGGTTGCTCATTTATCTTAAATAATTAGGAAAGACTTTTTGACTTAGAACATTGATCACATTGTGCGCCACCACACAACACAATTCTCAACTAATTAAGCTTTCACTGGTTTGTCCACGAGGACTATTGTACTGTGTAATTATTCAAACAATAAAGTCCGAAAACAGCCTCCTTCTCAGCAATTTTTTTTTGTGATGACTAAATAATTTGATGAATGGGACAACTTAATGACGCCACTCATTGTTTGAGAATCATTAGTTTATACTGCTCGTAAACGTATACATTTGTGTCCAGGCAATTTCGACGTTGATTGCGTAGGTCCAACGGTGTTCAAATCGCCGTCACGAGCAAAATTTTATCGTTCTGTTTTCTTAGTACGTAGCTTATCCGTAATGCATTAATTTATGCATCTACTGCCGCTTTCCTGTTTGCAACTGTGTGGTTGTGTAATCGTACTTTTTTTAGACTTTTAAGAATTTACAGTGTGATGTGGTGGACTTTGATATTACAACTTCGACCTCGTACGCATCAAGTGCATCAGAGCTTTCTCGACAATACTAGAAATTCCTTGGCCTGCTGCTACTACTAATAGAACGTCCCCTAATTCTCGTCTCCCACCATATTTTTTTTCCTCCGTATGACCTTACGAAGGTCACGCATCGATCAATGACGTCTTGCACAGTACGCGTGGTCAATTTATGTTTATCTCCTTGTCGATGCATTTCGAAAGCATTATGTACCTTTAGATATGACTTTGCGCATAAAATATCTCGGAGAATAAGAAGCACCTAAGCACTTCGCAATATTTAAGTAGCTAGCACCAAAATTTGAAATGAAAATGCAAGACCGTTCAGTCATATATATGTGAATTAAGCCGCTGTCTTTCTAAACAAATACATCGATCGCTGGAGAAAATTTAAACGAGGAATATTTCATCCTAAATATACGTTACAGAGATGTGCGTAGTAAAATTGAATGTCAAGCAAATGCATCAAGACCTATAGCTGGCTAATCTATGGCCCATTGTTTTTGTTCATTTGAGAATTTCTAGTGACATGAAAGTATGGCATCATAACCTTAACTGGTAGTCTACCAGTATTTGCCATTTACCCAATACGTCCAATCGCCACTGGTGCTGTACGCATGAATCAAATGCGCTTTTTTGTAGCACATAAAGCATTCTTTAGTATGTCCACCAGCTGGTTTACCGTACTAAGTGCCTCGCCATCTTTTTTTAAAATGTAAATGGTACTACTGATCATTCTAGTTGTATCTTGACCGTCTTCTTAAATTGAAGTTGCTTTTAATTGCTCACAACTGAGATTCTTTACTTGCACAGATCTACAGCTACACAGAATTATAGCTACCGAACTCTGAGCTCCTCCATCCATCTGCAGAGTCACTGATGCACCTTTGACTGTCACCAACATTATAATTATCGAACCATTAAAGATGCTTTAAGCGTCAGTCGTCAATATCGCTGCCACAACCGTGTCATGCTATTACTTTGGCCTCGCTGGCTCTGCTATCGCTAGTGAGTTTAGAGTTCTTTGTCGTATGATACTATTGTATGCAAATCATAGCCTTTCAATGCTGCTGTCAAGAAATTTTCAAGTAACGCGAAATTCATACGCGATTTCAGGACGCGTACATGACATGGTGTACGGCACACACTCCATCTGGGATCTATACGGTTTTGGCTGCATCCCTGCTCTTTTGCCGTCCTTCGCTGACGATTGCATCTTTGGTGGATGTTAAACGCGCGTCGAAGTGAGTGGCCATTATCTTAGCGTCTTGTTGGCTGTATCTGCATACCATGTTGTCAATGTACCGGATCCATCGAATCATAAGCGTGCTGCCGTTACAATCATGGTCCATATGACTTTGAGAATATGCTCAATTTTCTGAATCTTCAAGGGGGATATGAGACGTCTCGTATTATCCTGCTCGTCTTTTTGTCAAAATTTCTGTCGTCGACGTGCAGGCAAAAGTAGTCGATGCAATCGAGCTCTTTATGCACACGCCCTGGTCTGCTATGCTGCTTATAAATCCGATGTATATATAGACAGCATGAAATGACTTGATTCATGCGCCTGCAGCTTGTTCAAGACCGTGAATTGACACCATATCTTCGCATTGACATCACCGTGAGGCACTTCCATGTATACCTATGGCTTGAGAATGCCTTTTTGAGATCGCAATGTCAGCATCCGGTCGTTTAGTCTCGTATTTCTACGCAGCCATTACAAATGTACAACTCGGATGGTATAAATGCTTGTCACGTCTGAATATGTCTTGAGTCAAATTTCAGCTCGAAGACTTTGAGCCTTAGTCGAAACTTGTAGCGCAAAACTTTTTCCAGTTTGACACGCTTCTTTTTAAAACCTATCCGCAAGCAATCGGTCGTACATTTCGTTTTTCGGCACGTAGGCCCATAAGCCACTGTATATATAGGTTTTGAGTTCTGCGCTCATCTTCTTTACCCAGTTCGAACCCTCTACTTTACATATTGCTTCATGCAAAATACTAACATATACAAACAGCAGACTAGCTAACAAATTTACTTCGTCTCACTACTCTTTCGTTTCTTACTTGCTTTCAATCACATACTTTGCACAAGTATGGAGTGACAAAGCTGCCTGATTCACTGGATAAGATCTATGAGGTGAGTATATGCTTTTATTGACAGCAAGCCGCTCGTTCTATTGAGACCACCCAAAACAAACTTTGAAGTCATAAAAGCCAAGAAATTCTCTGTCAACATCGACTATGTACTTTTGCGGCAGAAGATATTAAAGTCCTCGATTTTTTTTGTAAGCATCAAGCAGACCTCAAAAAGCAGATATCTTGGCCACTGTGCTCAGTAACACTAAGGTTGGACCCGCTGACTCGGGTCCATGGACGCGACTTCTGTACGACGAATAATTGCACCGCCACAGTATTCCGGAGAAACGAGTTTGTCTGTGGGTGAAAATTGCCTTCTTCATCCTTGACGCCTGTACTCTAAAGCGTTGAGTGCAAGGCGAGTCTACCCACAAACCGTCCATGAGCACACTTCTCGAAAAGCGACTCCCCAGTAGTAGAGACCACCAGCTCCCTTATCCAAATAATCCGTTTTTAAAGCTTGCGCCTACCTCGTTCGTAGACAAGAAAGCGTGACAATTGGAAGTACTCATAGTTCGTTGACAGCAACTTTGCTCTCGACTGCTCATTTTTTTGTTCTCAAGACAGTTAAAGTTTGTGTGCCCAGCTGATAGCCCACACTTAGTAAACAACAGATCGTCCGTATAGTAGCCTTCTCGACCTTCTTGATATTGAAGAAAAAATTACGGTTCTCCATCCCGTTAATTGTAAAATCATTCAGTTTTACCGACTAAGTCCCCGCAAGAGGCGCTTTTACCGGAGTTACCGACACCCGTGCATGAGCCCTAGATTATAAACCATGTTCGTAGAGCTCGAGTGCCATGTCACGCTCCAAAATTTGGTTGCATTGAGATTGGCAAGTGTAGCAATCACCTTAGCTTCATAGACACCAGAAATTCTTTCGAGCAACGCGTAGTGCGCGTCTGCTAGATGCGAAAAAGTGACTTTAATTTTTATAAAGTCTTTGCATAGAAATTCAACTTGTGTATGCATTGGATTGACTACCAGCTACATAAAAGCTTGCATACGAAAGGCGTGCAGAAAAATACTAAACGTTTGCCCACTGTCTCCGGTCTTACGTGCGATATATTGCAGATTAAAGGTCGATCTAGTTCACAATAAAATTGGGATTTCTAATAGGCGGCATAGTTTGCCACCCAGAGTTAGGCAGGGACATTATTTCTCCTTACCTCAATACGCATACCGCGATATTAAGCGATCGGATTAGACTAGATAAAAAAACTCGGCTTTATGCGTGATCCTGTCATCCCCATTCCACTTTAGCTAAATCTTAGTATTTCGGGCTCTACAACAAGTTTATCCGCTTCAATTAATTAGAACTGTCCGATCCGCATCACTGCGGCTGTCAAAGTCAAAGTAAACTTTTAGTACGGATAAAACCATAAGCAGAGTATCGCTTTCTCTACTTAGAGTAACTGTGACATCCATTTTCTTAAGATAGGATCCCCTTGACATTTTTCCACCTTGTCGATTAAGGCTTAATTCAATCTAGGGTTGACGTGATTTCTGGACTTGAACCAAGTAAGATACTTTTCAATGCTGCCCTTTCAGCTCTTGGTAAGTTTACACTGCAGCACACACGGTCCTGTACCACCCAAGACTATCGTGCCCGTCGCTCTGTCCTTTAGCGCACTGAATATTGTCAATCGCTGCGTTTGCCATGCTTTAATTCTGCGTATAAGAGTAAAACAAAATCACAACGCTGATCGTTAAAAATGGCTAAGTGATGTATTAGGTTCTTTTGATCAAGCAGAGTGAGCCTGATAATAAGGGACACCTTGTATATTCAACAATACGTCTGCTAGCTTTCGCTTGTAACAAGCTATTGTATAGTGTTTGCGAAGACTAAGCAGCTGCAGTCTACCGGTATTCAAGTTACGTACCCTTTTCTGTCGTCGGACAAAGGCTCATTTATGCAAGTCATCTATCTAGAAGGATACAGAAGCTGATTAGATTAGACATAGAAAAAGAACATATACAAACTGCATATAAATTCTCTCTAATTAGGAAGCACTAATGTGAGTTTCAATAAAATTCGGTGTGAGTTGTGGCATAAACAAAAGAGCCTTATTCGTTTAAGTGGATATCGGTATCCCAAAGTATTCGAGCTGTAAGCTCATGCGTTTTTGTCTACTTTGATATAACATCTACCAATTGCATTTGGTGTAAGCAACTGGGGATGGTTTATTAAAAGAAATTCTAGTACACTTTCACGTGCTTTTTGCACCAAAGGCGTATTAGTAAAATAATTTTTATATTCGATTAATTTTTCAGATAGAATTTTTTTAACGTATCCTTCGATATTTTAAGAAATTTATTATAATTTAATGATATATTAGATTATAAAAATTATTATTAAAGTCGATAAGGAGTAATACATTCGACCCTGGAGATGAAGTTGACATGGTGGCTAGTCGCTCTTTAAATAATTCTCGATATTTAACCATGAGCGTTTCAATCGAAACACACGGCAGTTTTAAAACTCAAACGTTGAGGAAAACCAATGCCACCCATCCATTTAAAGTACATCTCTGCATTTGAGTTGTGCTTGAACCTTAACTTCTTCACTAAAAGCCTAAGGGTTTGGGTTGGAGTTCGTACAATTTCCGCATCTGTAGAATGACAACGCATTGGATTCTTTCTGCCCACTAAGCATTTGTCTCATAGTGATGGTGTGTCACCTAGTAAGTTACGGATCCAACAGCCGCTATATATCCTTTTAATGATGGTGTCACCTAGTAAATATTTCTTTTAGTAGTTACTTAGTGAATTACAAAGACAACAGCTGCTCGGTACTGTATGTGCGGCAGGAGAGCTCAAGAAGACAGACTCGCAAATTGTTGCCGCGAGCTACCTGGCTTTTGCACGTTAAACAAAGCATGCATTATAGCGAGTCGAAGGTTAAACTGCTCGCAAACACGATGGTTCTACTTTGGCCAGTTTCAAGTGTAAAATTACCTCTTGCTTGTGGTCGAGACTAGAACTATATACCGGGCTGAAGCTTTCCACTCTTAGCAGGTATACTATCCCAAGATTACCCCTGTTCCTATAAATGCCTAAATTAAACAGTAGCTTTCGCTATTGCAACTCCTGGTTTTCGAGGCACTGTAAATATACGTAATCACCACATCTGCAAATACCAAAATGGTTTTATCAAGCGAATTTAATAGTAGTGTATTGGACTGTTGACATGTACCGATTCAGAAAAACTTCCTACATTCATAGCGTACTGGTCAACTTTGGGCGATTATAGCGTGCTTTCGGCGGCGGTCCTGGTCCATGTCATTGCTTTTGTCGCAGAAGTAGCGCTCACTTTAAATGTGTTGATCGTGTGTAGAATATGAACGCTTGCTTTTCATCAAAATTATATGGTACCCATGATGATTCGCGCTTCCAGGCCATGGCACAAAAACCGTGTGTACTAAACGATTCAGTATATAAAATTTAATAAAATGTTCTCAGAGGTAATGCCAACCATCTAAATTGTGATTGCTTTGCGGAATGGACGCCGTTTAAACAAAGTGATATAGTCACACATTTGAGTCTCCTCTACCGCCCGTCCTTTCGACACCTCCCGCAAGCCCTTTGAACGTCATTTGACCCATTCAATAAATGCCCCTGATCTTGTCCAAAGCCATCTGGGTGGCAGATTGCGCACGCCAGCTGACAATTGTTCCGGTATACTGGCAGTATCGCAGCCGTCTGCTCTTGAAGCTCATTTCCGAATTTTCTGCCGCCACCTCACGTCGCTTTTCCTGATCCAATGGCCAAATTTTTCGTTGTTTCTTTCACGCTCCTTGTCGCGTTTACTTCGGTCGCCTACGCGCACGACGGCGACGATGACGAAGCTGACGGTCAATCGACAATGGCGAATAGCTCCACTACAGCAACTGAAGAGTGTGCGACCAACGTGAGCACGGCGTTCATCGCTGTGGTTGGTAACAGCACGTACTTTGACACGTGTGCCGAGGGAACGACGTTTAACGTCACGTCCTTGTTTGACGTGCTCAACTTGACGGACGCGGAGTTCCTCAAGTTTTGCAACTCGTCCCAGTGTCTGGAGCCTGTGCACTCGCTCATGGATTCCACCGACTGTCTCATCATGTACAATGGTGCGCTACGAGATCTGGCAGACGAAGTCTCTGAACTTCATGACAAATGCCACAAAGTTCTGGACGACGCCGGATTAGACATGAACATGGACGGAACTGACAGCAGCACCCCTTCGACAACACCCGGAACCACGTCTAGTGCGTCCTCTGTGGCGCTGACAGTAGGGTCTGTGATCTCGGCGGCCATACTTGCCGCCATCCTAGCGTAAGAGTAGGATGGACTTGTCCTGTATTAGGTCGCCCTACTAATATATATGCTCGTTGCATTACTACAATAATGGTGATAATGGCACGGGCAGTTACGATGTCGGAAAACGACTTAGTTGGCTCAGTATGGTAACTCAATGACTTTGATATTCATGAAAAAGAAGACGGGCTGAGTGCCAATCATTACTCAGTCGATCACTCCTACGCGATTTTTAATTAAACAGGGTGCCAAGTAGACTGCCAAGCGCACGACTTGGGCAGCATTCACTGAGAGGATTGCCGCATGACCGCCTTCGGGTCCTGGAGGCCCGAACTGAGTTACGGACTTTGTCTCCGCACATTGGGAAACGCGTCAAATCAGTTACTATTATCTTTTTGGTCTAATTTTGTTAATCGATCCAGTACCGGGAGATCCCGAATCAAGGCAGCGGGAGATAGGTCACTAAAGTGGACGAGCCATCACACCCGGGTGTGTGACTGCCCTACCAACTCGCGTAATAATAGGGCTTTGCCCCACTGACCGAAAATGCCCCATAGTGTAATGAAGGATACGGAACCCGGTCCCAACATGGGTCGATTTGCTACCAGCATCCCGCGATAGAGACAGCTTAGTCCTCGCGCGTGAGTTCCGGTAGCTTACATCTCTGTTAATACATCCAGATCATTGGCGAATCATCTGAATATTTGACAAGTAAAAGCAAAACAGTTGAAGGATTTCGAGGAATCGCTGCCAAACATAAAACCCCAAAAGCAAAAGTCTTAAGCTGAAGAAGGAAACAATTTTTAATGAATAGAATTGACGGCGGCTACATTACAACGCCAAAAGCGGACTATCAAAGTTGAAAATTCTCACACCGGAGTTTGAATTCAGTGACTCTTACTTTTCGCTGAACAAACGGGATGGTATGTTCAAGCTGCGGCAAAAATTAATCTGTATGGTATTGTGGTCGCTGAAGAGATATACATAGCCCGGAATTACCGTTATTATCGAATTGTAGTAACAGGAAGACACTGTCATAGTCGAAATGATCGCAAATGACGCTTAACAGCTTTGTCCAAACATCGCACAGACGTATATTGTGAGCCTCAGTTTTAATGTCAAAGCTTGCCTTAAACTCTGACGCAAGTTGGCGCGATTCAAAGACTCCTTTTTTTGTGCTGAATTGACCGCCTCTTTCCACCTCGCCCACTTTGGTTGCCAGAATTTCAGCATTGCTCTTAGCGAAACCGCAATCGATGCAAAATCTGAAAACAAATTGCGACTTGACCGCAGCGATGTCGGTGCTCGTCCTTCGACGCTGACTAAGATATACAAGCATATTATAGCGCATACTTCTTGATTCATAGCTGAGCACACAGTCACAACATCAGCAACAGTTTCTTTTGCTTTCGAAGAAAAAATTGTTGCGTGCACCATCGAGCTTCAAACCCCAACGAGTCAAAAATTGCTGCGTGGGATGACATGTATTAGGTATTTACGCCAACTGGGAGCACTCATTTTTGAATTTGACGTTTTCTCTAAGCAGTTCTTTATTTAGCAAAAACTCAGACAACATGCTGTTTTTGCTGATGCCAATTACATGCAAGTATTGCTCAGTACCGTTTCTATATATAATGATTTTTTTACTCGTGACTGGAATTTTTTTGAGTCGAATGCACGACTGTTTATTCCAATGTGTGGTGTGTATACGTCGGGAATCAAAAGAGATTCTTAAAGCTTGATCTTATATGGCTTTGCGATGTAGTGGGCTTTGAACGGATCATGCCGTTGATCTATACACACATCAATCCAAACAGTCCACCTACACTTAATTTACGTGACGCATATGAACGACGGTTTGGTTGTTGTGCTTGCCTTGTGTACCAGTCAGCTCCTCCTCGTATTTTTCACTGACGTGTGGTGTTTTTGTTTGTTGTGAGCGAATTTTGGCCTCCAGGGCTTATCTCCACACAGCGATCCGATCAGCACTAGTTGGTCGGGGTTTACCGAAATACTTCACCGGGACTTTTCTTAAGAACACCTAATATTTCCTGGGCTTAACGATTCGAAAAGCAATTAAGCTGTCGAACTGAAAGCAAAAATCGGTCTTACAATCAAGGTGTGAGATCCGAGATATAAAACATGCTGAAGATGCTCAGCACTCGAGAGTCAATCCAATCCCAGACCAGACGCGTGCTTCGTTTCTTGTGCAAATGAATTACAATCTGTTCTTATCCTAAACACTCGCCATTTTTCGCTCCGATATATCTTTCTTGTCGACCGACATATGTGTATCAGCGTATACGATTTTTGTTACGCTTCCGAATCCGATCTTATCTGGTCGAGTTAAATCGTAGTTTCAGATACCATACTCGCTTCTAAAGGCATGTGTGGTGCAGTGTTCCACTCGCACTTAGGTCGAACCACACTTAGATTTACTTAGATCGAATCACGCTTATGCTTAGATCTCACTTGAGTCTAGCTACCTTAGTTCTTTACATGAATATTTAGAACGGTCGACATACTTGATAAAAAAAATCAGTAAACTTTTCTTTGTTTGGCTTGATGGTAGGCTTTCTCATGTCGATTTTCACCAGAATTCGATTCTGGATTTGCGGGTAAAGATAGCGTTCCTGCTGTCCATTATAAAGCGGTCTAGCACTGACGACACCAAAATCAGATTTTTTATGCGATCGCTGCATCTAAGTAGCTAGGAATCCCATGTACAACTTATATATTTAGCTCTCAATGGTGTGAAGGTTTTTTTTGTCTTGACATGTTCCTAAACTTCAAAGTAGTACGCGTGACGGTATCGTTTACGTTGGTTATGAAATCCTTTGCGATTAAATTTTAAACTGTAGAAAATCGACAACTCTCATCCCCGTATGAGATGTGATAAAGCGTCGGGAAGTCTGACGGTGAGATCTTAAGAAATGCACCGACAAGCATAGATTGTTACTGTTTTACTCGTGTCAAGCGCTCAAAGTTACCGCTAGGCATCAGCAAATTGAAGACTACCAGCTATAAGTGTCATTTTCTTGGTGTTAGCAAATATGCCTTTACAACACAGATGTGAAGAGAATTTCATGGAAGATCGGTCATTAGCTGAGACTCAGGCGGTGAGCGGGACAAAATCAGCGAAGGAAGACCATTTGTTGCTTTTACAAAACTGAGAAGTAATAGTGCGTGGAGAACTCTAACACAAAAAACCTTTTTTAGAGCCTAAGAAGTGGCTCTCAGCCATATTCTACTAACTATCCTACAATTAATCACTCTCCTATACTCATGCAGACTTCTTGCAGATTACAGATAATTTAACTTAAAAGATCTCTTAAATTTGAATGTTTATGGAATCTCTAAACCTAACTTTTCCTAAATTTTGCAGCCACATATCTCTGTGATAGTTCTAATGCGTATATATTTCTGGAGCAATGTGAATATATGACATGGTTGTGGTTGCCAGCTTGCAAGCCGCTGATGCTTGATACGCTACACAAAATCCCTTTGAATAGGTGTTTTTTTATATTAGATTCATTTTTTTATTCCTGACTGAGGTTGGCGTGTCCGAATGTCTGCTTCAGATTCTGCACGGGCTTTCAAACTGCTTCCTTCTTAGCTTCGCCAAATCACCAAGCTTTATACTGCGAATTCTTCTCGAAGTTAAGGTGTCTAGTGGCGGATACAGCAAATTAACCGGCCGATATGACCTTATTTACCTTATGGCGACGTTTGGAGCTCTTGCGATACGGCTTCTATAATATAATGTTAGACGCTGGGTGCGGCTTCAATCCCTTTGATAATAACAACTCGAAGGATCTTTGCTATACTTTTTTTCCGATCTGCAATAGGCCGATATGTCTAGATACGGATTCAATTGACTAAAAGAAATTTTTGTGACAGACATCCAAATATCGTTTTAAAGCACCATATTGCCAACTTCGAACTGTTAAGCAAGTCTTCTCTTGTCGAAATCGTACTTTGCCCATCCGGCCCGGTAAGACCTTAAGTGCAATAGTTCGACGTTTTAAAAACTGTTGCGCTGCATTTTTATCATGTACAATTGTGAATTCGTTGCCACATTGCCTAGGCATATAAGAAACATAACAAAGCTCCGTTTCAAACGGTGTCATTCTAATTGTGGCGTGTCCGCGTCGATGTCTCCGCCAAATACACCACGCATTCTGTTCAACAACACCTCGAGAATTTCCAACAAAACGGCTAGATCTTTCCGTTTGTCTATCCGTTTGCGGCCTACGAACCGAAGACGCATTTCCGCTCCAGACAAGATTGCTTGCCATAGCTTAAATACAAAATTGGTGTCTCTATTACGCACAATGGTGTTTCGCGTGCCATGTTTCCTCATAAAGTTCTTCTTGACCTTTTGCCATTCTACATTGTCTTCATCGCGATTCAGAAATGCTCAAGGAGAGATACTCTGAAGAAGTCATTGCAAAAAAGTCACAACATGATATTATCAAGTGACGTCATTGATCAGCTTTTAGAAGGTTTAGAAAGCCCATGTGTTCAGCGAGCAAGAATCTTAGTGACTGCATCATTGTCGTCACCACATGAAGTCCATCGAAATGTCGGCCCATTTGTCTCTTGGACCTTCTGAAGACTGAACTAGTCTTGGTGGTATAGTATGCTTAGTCTTGTTGCCCACATTTTGCGAGTGTTGACATAACACTAGATCGTCATTTCCGACCAGTAGTGCTTCTGATGCACGGACAGATAGGTTTGTTGAATCATACGTGGCTTGCTGATACACATATGCGGTCCTCACAGATGCGCAATTTTCCAGATCTATATCGTCGAGAATATATAGTTGTGAAAAAGCTTGCCTATTTGGTAATATAAATTACTATCCTGCAGGGAGTACTTTGGCACATCCTCTATTTTTCGGCTTCTTGACGATGCACTGTAAGTCTCTAGTTTACAAATACATTGGATTATGGATTGACCTGCTGTAACCTTGTTCGCTCTGATTGTTGTCACGATCTCGCGATTATAAGCCGCTTCCAGTAGCCGTTGCAAGCTGACTTGAGCGACTTAACGCTCAAGCTCCTAATAACTTGACACTACAAATGCCACGAAACTAGTTTAACCGGAAATCCACTTTTGCAGAAGGCTGATGTTTAGCGAGCTCATTAAATTACCGAGCCACTCTGTAATTTGTAGTCTTCGTCGTCAAGATAATATCAATAATCTTGTGACCCGTTCCGACTCTAAATGGTCGATCGAGAATATACACACGCCATATCGTCAGCACATGCATGATAGCTAGTAGCTCCTGCTCATAAGCATGATACTTCAGCTTGGACGGCCTTCTCTTCCGACAGATAGAAACATAGCTTTGCCTACTCTTACAGCAAGACTCTTTTGATCGCGAAGTTTAAAGACTAAGAGCAGGTGATAACATCAAGCGACACTTGAGTTCTGCGAAGCAGCGTGGCTGATCGTTAAAGAATTAGATCGCTTCTCGTGGGCATTTTCGTTGCTGTTGCTGTGGAGTGGTTATGCAAATTGTGTATTGTCCTTGCATAACCCTGAGACATAGACTGTGCCTAAAAAGCACTTCACTTGCTTTTTCATCATGAGCAAAGACCATTCAAAAATATTCTTTACTTTGTCAAAGTTATTCGGACGCCTTTTCGTCTGTCAAAGTCTCCTAGTCATGGAATCTTATCCACGCGAACTGACACTTGGACGCCTTGACGTGTATTTTTTTTTCACACAGTCTGGGCTCGCGATCTACAGCCTCAACGTGATCTGCGACATCTTTACTCTGCATGTCATCGTACATCGCATCCCTCAAGACTTTGTAAGACTTTTGCAGAAGCTGAATAACATATACAGGCCTCTACTTAGTTCAATAAGAGCGACAAGATACTGAAATAGAGCTTATGAAATCGAAAAAGGTAAATGGAATATCCAGTTCGCGAAGTCTAGCTTATAGTAACACCAAAGTAAGCCCATGCACGAATGCCGATCCTTTCTACAGATGAAGACTAAGGTGTCTTTCTTATGTGGCACCGGTATTGCCGGCAAGATCACCGCTAGAATCAGCTGGAGTTAGCCGCAAACATTTCGCCAACCCGCCAGCTTCTTGACACAGAACGTTGGCTCCGGAAAAGCAGACGTATTTGGTCAAACAATGCCTGCTTGGACCATTTCTCTGGTCCAGTCCTGGATCGTTTTGAGTACATTCTTCCTAACAAACTTTTACGTGAGCTCATGTCGTGCAAAAATGAGTCCAGAGAAAAAAATACTAATTAATTGTGCTGGCAAACATTAAATTTTACCAGCCACTTTAGCATGCAGGAAATAGAACAGGAAACTTTCCAATCTTAATTAGGAATATTTGGTACTCTGTTTTGCTAAATCGTGCGCGCTGAGCAATGTATAGGTGCACCATCCGTCAATTGATGCATCCGTTAAGATGAGACCCTTAACCTTGATATGTTTGGCTCTATCGCTCTTTAAGAGCTTCTTCAAGTGGCCCTGATTGTACGTAATTTCGGCCATGCTGAAGGCACCCCATATTCATTCTCCAGTTTGGTGCTATAGCTTTCCCTTTATTGGCATCAATCGCCCATATATCATCATTTATGATGAGCTTTTCCGGGGTCGTTGAATCAGAATTGTACTACTTGCATATGTTATCCGTGGTAAGAAATTTAGCTCGAAGTCATTAATCGCATGGCCCAAATGATGCGCTTGACCAACATTTCCATATCTTAATGTTGGCGAAATTCTATAAAATAGTCCTTTCATCCTCAAGGAGCTTCACAGCGCCGGACGCAAAGAAGCAACCATCGCGTGTAACATCAGTCCAAAACGAGGGCACATCTTTGCGAATTGGGTTCCTATTCGCCAACTTCGCCGAACAATTTGACTTAAAGCGCTTAGTTTTGAGGCATCATACTCACCTTTTCCAACAATTTGACTTGAAGCGCTTAATTTTGAGGCACCATGCTCACCTTTTTTACACTGGGCTTGCTCTCCCTGTTTCACCCGCACCGTTTTTCTTACTTTGATCGCATGGGACTCATCCATAGAACTCAATGCTTTCATCAACTTCTCGCCAAAGCGGCACACAGCACCTGCGGAGTTTTTATATCTTGTGATTGTAGAGGGAGGCCAGCGTTTATGAGCGGCTAATCGAATACTTTTGTACAACTGTAATTATGTCTTGGGCCAACAGCTTGCAAACTTTCCTATAGTTGTGTCAATTCGCCTTCTTTCGCTGCGTGAGCAGCTGTTGTAAGCTACACCATCGATTGCGGGTCAGTCTCTCGGCTGATCATTGAGGCCGGCCGCACCTCCTTGTCCAAAATTTTTTTAGAATCACGTGAAGTCATTGACCACACCACATCCGACATGGTGGTCAAAAACCAATTGTATATAGACGTCTGCTTTCTCTCGTCCGATGCATGCTATTCCACGCAGCAGATTCGATGGTCGACAACACCAGCCTTTTGAGGTCGTCTCGTAAAATTTCAAATGTACTTCAGCTGCAGCCTTTGTCTAACGTGTGGTAGGCAGACAGCTGCTACCATTAGCCAATCAAACGTCTTAATTTTAAGAGCTTGAGGAATCACAAAGCTATTATACTACATGTGTAGTAACAAATATCGCCGTGTTCATTGGGCTTGCTGTTGGAGTTGTTGCGCGGCAACGGAAAGCGTCCGAAATGCGGTCTCTTAGTCGAAAATTGCTCATTGAATTTGCCGACGTGACACAGATCTGGTGATTCAAGTTCGATTGCACAATCAGGCAAAATGTGCAATCTGCAATCTGCAACCGCGTGAGTATAGTAATTTTAACGCTTAAGTAAACGGCTGAAAAGTATGCAAAGAACGACTCAAAACAGAAGATTGAGCATTAAAATCATCGATCATTAACACAACTTTGTTCACCAAATAATAAAGGGAGCCGCTAACCAGACCCCCCCCCTAATCTTTCTTTGTGTCCACCACACCACTCTTACTCGACGATCGGTAAAGCGTGGAGCTCGTGAACGTGTTCGGCGCAAAGTAGGTACTATCGCGCGATCATCGTCTCTAATGTCGGATGCAAATGCTAATATTGCTCGCTGTACAGAAAAGCTCTTCGCCGTGAGCTCGATACATTTGCAGCAACGGCAACGATAGTAGCTACAACAGACAATCCATCTAGTGACGATATAGTGCGTCTGCTAGTAACTAATGCTTAGGCTTTGCAATTAATGTCTGAATTTGGCTATCGTGCGATTATACAGTTTCCTCCGCATGAGACGGCATCGAAGCCTTTTAACACTGCATTGCATAAGTTTGCGCAGATTAAAAAGGAGCGAGTAACAGCTGCAATACAGCAACGTCGGGCTTCTTTTCACGGGGAAAGAGCAAAGTTTTTGGCGCAACAAAAGCCACAAGCTTTGTCGGGGTCAGTGAAGAAAGCAAACGGGCCAATAACTGCCAGTGTGGGCAACGCCCTCACCGACCCCTCCAAGATGCGTATGTGAGCTGCATTTATATGATTAAATTTTTATAATCTGATATATATATATTGAGGTCTATTGTCTTCACGTAAAGCGTCGGTAAGATTACGCTACATGCAATTTGAGCAATTATTGGCAAGAAAAGTTGTTTATTTGGACCAGCTTCGCAAACTTAGCTGGAGCAGAATTTTTACAAAAATATCGAGCGACAGTCTGGCGGCTGCAATTGGTATGTGAATTACTTGCTGAAAAATGAGTACACTGTTTGCGATTTACTGATCTAAGTTGTGATTTTTCGCGGTGTAAAGATATATACCGTCAAGAAAGGTTCGGCGGGAGGCTATGTTGTAGCAAAAGCGTTAAGAGTACGTAGAACTACTGCAACGATAATGTTACATTGAACATTCGCAATGCAAAAAACTTGCAAATTTGCACGTATATAAGCTGATATTTCGCGACAGAAGATCATTGTTCTAAGAAGCAGGTATACATTATCAAAATTCGCACGAACGAGCAAACAATCAACTTGTAGTACTATCCGGTGAAATAAGTTGACTCTGATCCCTGCGATCTTACATAACATTTAAATCCAATAGTGTTCGCTCCAGCCAATCAGAGATCATTAGGGATACTGCTGGTTAGCGAGTTTGGTTAATAAACCCAAGTTTTTATTTATTCACTGTAGAATTTTATAATCTACATCTAGAAGTTGTACATAATTTACCGAAGGTTTGGTAATCCGTTGCTCGCTAGCTCTTGGTGCAGTTCACCATTTATTGTCGCAGCCTTCTTGTGTTCTTGTGCATGAACAACTGGCTCCACGACACCAAAAAATCCACACCGTGTTTTCATCCATTTTCCGACCAATACAATTTCAGCTCGGAGGTAGGATGCCGGAAGGAGGTAAACTTGGTCACCACTGAATCGTTCAAGTACACGGGAATGCCGTACCAAACTGCGTGCGCGAACGGGGTTATCCAAGAAAATTTTGACATGAAGGCGTTGAGTGCTACTCGTGTCAGTACATGTTAATGCCTCAGACGATCGAGACGAGCCAAGGTCGAGAGTTTGCGTGGGGCTTGGAAAGAGCGACACTGACAACATGGAATTCCTAGCATTAGTGTTTGATAACGCCTTGACGGACCAAGCAAATTTTTCCGAGGTGCTTGTGGCTACTTTTGGTTGGACGGCATCTACAGAACCACGCACTGAGCCTTGAAGCTGCGTTCGTGTCCCAAAACAGTATCGGACCACGATCCAAATTCCAACAATCACGACACTTATTCCAGACATCAGCACTAACGGATAATATATCTCAAAGAGGGTCGTTGCTACCTGTTGGTGCGATTCGTCAATCTGCAGCCGTCGAATCAACCTTTTCCGAAAGACCAATTTTCCCGCAAGGGCGACGAATACACTAATGATCGTGATTTCCAACGGAGTGACGTAGGTTTGTCGCACGAACGTATTTCGTCGATAATGACAGCTCGTTTCCACATATTATTGACACAATAAAACACTAAATGATCGAATCGAAGCATTGTCAAGCACGCGTGCATGTTTCACGCGTTCAAGGTATGGTCACTTAACTGCTGAGCGTAAAGCATGAGGAACATCCAGGTTAGTAGTCTAGAGAGCACAGTGAGCCACGCAACGATGGGGCTCCATAGCATACTCACTTGCACGACTTGAGTATAGTCGTCGACGCCAAAGCCCATTTTGGTCGTCCATGCTGTCGATACTTGGTATTTCGACGCCACAAGTGGTTCCCACACAACCCACAACATGGATCGAGCAATTTCAATGGCACTCGAGACATTTAACACGAGTAAGGTAAGGTCCACCAAAAGCATTGTGGTGTAGAATGATCCAGACGCCGAGGCAAAGCCCAATGAGTGAATTTCGAGTGCTCTTGTGGTGCTGTCCGGATTTAAGTTGTGTACTGTAACGGTACGTTTGTAAGATTTGCGTACGAGAAATGTAATGCCCATCACTTGAATGGGTTTCACTAATTGTGCCCATCATTTGAGGTCGGACCCATTGCACTTTAAACCAAAGATCACGCGTATCGAGTAATAAAGACAAGACCACTAGGATCACATCGAGAAGCAACGATAGCCACCATGGAACCTTCCATCGTCGCTTCATATTCATCGCAATGCACGAAACGATGCACCTTGCACTGGTACGTATTGGTTTATACAGGTCTTGCACTCTTCGGGCACGCTAATATGTATCAGCCCCTTATGCTCGTGAAATCTTATAAATTACGGAATATCAAAAGTGATCGTCGTGTCTATTTTCATAATTGAAATTTACAAAACCGAAAGCATGGAGTTCGACTTGACCTCTCGCCATGCCAAGTGGGAGCACGAGCAAAAGAGACGACACGAGCAGGCCAAGCGCAAGGTGGAGATGGAGAAACGCAAGCGTGCAGCTGCGTCGAAAGCACAAGCGGAAGTAGAAGCCATGCAGAAGCAGAAGCGCGTGGAACGCATGGTTGAGTTGGACCGCCTGGAGCAAGAAGCATTGGAAGCGCAGCGCGTGACGGGCGGCATTGTGTATCTGCAGCAGTTGCGACCGTTTCCGACTACGGAAGATGGGGACAAGATTACACTCCCGGTCTCGACACTGGAGCAATTAAACCCACAGAATGCCCTCGACTTGGGCGTCTTGACGTTCGAGCTGTCGTTTCAAGACTCGGGGCGAGCGGAGACGTGTAGTCGCAAGCGACAGACGCATGCCGGAGTGCTCGAGTTTACTGCAGAGGAAGGGACGGTGGGGCTTCCGCCCAAGGTCGCTGCATCCCTCTTTCGATCGACGCCTCACGTTCCCAGCACGATTCAGGCACGCTTTGTGCGCCTTGAGAAGGGCAAGTTTGCGCGGCTTCAGCCACGAGGGACTGGATTTGGGGAACGTGCTATTGATTTCAAGCACCTGCTTGAGCAATCACTCAAGCCACATACAACGTTGACGGAGGGGGACGTCTTGTTTGTTCGACAGGGAGGTGAGACGTTTGAAGTGCTAGTGGCAGAGCTGCAACCGGAGCAAGCGGTGAGTATTTTAAACACCGACCTTGTGGTCGACTTGATGCCATGTGAGGCAGTTGCAAGGAAGAAAGCGAGTGAAAAACGAGTCGAAGAAGAAGCGGCACGCGCTGTGGCCTTCATGCAAGAGAAAGAAGCACTGAAAGCAAGCAAGATGGCAAACGTAGCTCCTGAACCTGCTGAAGTCGAGAAAAGTCAAGTAAAGTTGGTGCTGCGTATGGCAGAAGGACAGCGCACGCGTCGCTTTTTGCACGCGTCACGGCTGCAAAGCGTGTTTGAGTACGTGGAAGCACTCACGGGTGATGACGCGCGGCATTTTCAGCTGGTAGCGACGTATCCACGTCGAGTTTTTGGTATTGATGCTGCAACCAAGTCATTGCAAGAGCTTGGGTTAACTAGCCGTCAAGAAGCGCTTTTCGTCGAACATTTGATGAAGAAGGAGACTAACGGCAATGTGGCAAAAGAGGATGAGCATCAAGTTACTGTTGATGGTCGAGAACAACTTTCAGACGCGTGGAGAGAAGCTCGACAGGCTTTGGAAAAGGTGCTGGACGAACGCATGCACTCAAGTGCTGAACCTGCGATCCACGCCATGGAACCGATCATGCCTGTTGCACAGTCTGCCGATTGTGAGATGAAGTGGCAGGCTCAATTAATTGAGCTAGAAGCCATGGGATTCTCGAATCGATTACTGAACATCGACGTGCTTGAGCGGTATCAAGGTCGGTTGCTTCGTGTGGTGAACTTCTTGTCGGAAATGGGTATACCCGTTGAAGATGGCAGTGGTACCACAGTTGAACACTAAATTCAAGGTTGGTACAGTACCTAATCCCAGAGCGTACCCTGTACTTTATTAATGCGTACTTATCCTAAAAAGCCCACGCGCTCGACTCGATGTCCGGCCTGAATGTCTTGATTTCTCTGCTCACTTAACGCCTCGTGCAAGAGTTTATAGAGCTCTTTTGATCGTGCACAGGCTTCGTCAATCATCTGCTGCAATTCTTCGAGCTCGATCGCTCCTGTACCGCTCTTTTGGATGCCACAAACGCTCCCCTCAGGATCCACGGCTACGCTCATTTGAGCTGTCGTACACAGCTCTTCTTCTTGCATTGGATCCGTAATAAAGTAGTCGCCAATCTTGCTTAAAGTGATGCAGATGGGCCAATGCTGAGCCATCATGAGCTTGCCAGCTGCCGGGTCCATGTCCACTTCAATCGTCTTGTCCTCGCCCTCGACGCCTACCAGCCGCACAGATGGAAAGACAGTGTCGTTCAGTGCTGCGTAAATGGCAACCGAGATGACGTCTGGCAAGTTGCCACTCGATTCAAACACCATGACGTCAACATTGATGAGCCAGACACTTTCGCCCGGAATGATGCAATACTTCTCCAGCTCAGCACTAGGCGGCGAGCACAGCAAGCGCGTCATGAGCTGCGACAGCTCTACGTTCAGCTCGTCTACAGCGCGACCATAGAGTTTAGCAGACACGGATGGACAGCATGACACAGTAACTTGGACAATGCCGGCGTCCGGAGCCTCAGGCAGCGGAGACGTGACCTCTAACTTTACAGAGGCCAACACGTCGGTACCTGACGCCTCTAGCGACGCACGCGCAGACCCGTTAGACTGTGTCAGGATTGATGTTTCTAAAGACAAACTGCGGTACGAGAGACGATTACGTCCATCCGCACGCACGTCGGCGGCGACACCCTCGACGATGTATTTCTTCTCAGACGCGCTGATCTTTAGCATTGGTCTGGATGAAGTCCCGGTAAGGATTACATTATAGGCTTAACTCCACCTAATTTTTAGAAGCTTTTTGGAATTTTACCTGAAAAAGGCATATGTTAAAGACTGCCTCATTTCTTTTAGAATTTTCTTAGGCTTCGATGTTGAATTTAAAAAATTAAAGCTTATCTAAATATTGGTCTCTTTTGCGTAGCAGTAATTTATGCTACATTATTGAGAGACTCGGATAGAGACGGCTCAAAAACAATAATACTACCTAATACGATCGACATTTCGTACTTGAGTGAACGAACTAATCGCAAAATATGCCAAATAGCTCAACATTGTACGCAAACTGAGGCGAACAAAACATTACTCCAAAATACGTTTGACTTGGCAATTTTCCTACTAAATCGTGCAGGCACTTCAAGGTAACGAGGCTTCTTGTGGATGTTCAAATCTGCCAAAGATTTAAGAACAAGAACGAGAAGCTTTTGACGATTGGTGTTAAGAAAGTATTACAGGTGGCTTCTCGTGACAATCAATGGCGAGTATGAGATTAATAGAAAAAAGCCTGTAGACCAGATCCTTTTTTTTTCACGAATGTCTATCACTGCACTCTTTTCCCTCCACCGCCGATCCAAATACGACCGTAAACAAATTGCTGTGTTTATACCATGAAGAGGTACAAAAAACTTTGTGTCCAACGGCTGTAGCATGTTGCTCATCGTCTCCTGGCCGTCGCCTTTTTTACAATCAGTCCATATAAAAACCGAAATTTCAGTCGTCCGTTCGGATACCGAAACCCATGTAAGCATTAAGTAAACGTTGCATTTGTATGTACTTATGCTCGTACCACGGTAGAGTTGACTAATGTTCTAGACCAGTTTATCATGTGCCCATGTGTAAGTAAAAAGACCATCAAGTTGAGAGGTACAGAAGAGCGGTCGCACAGAACGCGAATGCGACGTTCGCTTAGGGATCCTCGATAGTCTGTTGTGCAATCGTACCCATTCTATCTTCAGCCATGTTGAGTGTACTCGACTCGCCAGATGCTCGCGAAATAGATGACATGCGGTACTGAGTTATCGATGAGGCAGCTGTAATAGGTGTATACATAAATATGCTGTACGTCAGGCGCTTCCCGGCTTGTCCTTGCGGCATTTTTAATACCTGCATGGGGAGATGGTCTCGGCACAAGGAGCAAATCGCTGGCGTGGCGTTTAGAGACACACTTACGATCGCGCGTGAATGTAGCTCATCCTGCCTTTGCCCTTCGCATGCTGCGATGAGTTGAACGATTTGCACATGTACATCTTCTGCGAAGCGAAATTTTTGATAAGCGTAGTTTGTACACAAATGTGTATTATTTCATGCTCAAAGTTGTTGACTTAAGTCTTTTCTCTGGTCACCGGTCCTGCCCGCATGCTCTCTGGCACAGATGTTTGTTCGTCCGCTTTTTGACCCTTCCTCACCGCGCCACGGGTGTGATAGTAATTCATGTACGATGCGAATGCGCAAGGTAGAACTTGTTAATCCCCTTGAACTTATTAGTGATCATCAACTTCATGACAAAATGGCATCATTCTTTCAGCAAAGTATCATTACAATAGCTTCCCGTATTCTATAAACTAATATATCTAACTCTCACGATGGCAATACTTCATGCTTAAGGCTCATAGGTACAACAGCACTGGCTGGTCACTTTGATGACGATAAGATTCGTGAGACTGATCCACGATGGTGGCAGATACGCCAGGGTTCTCATCAAAAAATAAACATTGAAGTACATCAAGGATTTCATGGTCCGAAACGTTGGAAGTTGGAGGCACGTTGCTAGTTTGCTCCAAGGTGCTCGATGTAGTGATAGAATGTGTGGACGTCGTAGACCACGGAGCATAGTCAGCGACTGAGAGTGGACTCGACCGGGCAAATGGTGCTCGAATCACAGACGAGCCGGCAGCACGAGCTGCGTCCAGAGTCCCAGGCGGGTGCTGCGTACGCAAGTGGCGCGTGAGGTTCCCCGCCGTGCTAAAGGTCTTTCCACAGCTTTCAACGACGCAGATGTGAGCGACGCTCCCGAGATGGTTTTGAAGATGGCGAGCCAATTTTTCCGACTTGGTAAAGATGCGCGAACATCCTTCAACCGGACACTCGAGTTTCTTTAACAGGTGAAGGCGACGGTGACGAGCCAGATTGCCAGACGTACTGAAACGCTTGGCACACGAGCGAATCGCGCATTGGTACGGCTTTTCGCCCGTGTGTGTCTTCATGTGTTCTCGTAGCGTAAACTTGCGCTGAAAGCGGCCGTTACATGAGGGCACGGGGCATTGGAACGGGCGCTCTCGCTCGTGCGTCGGGGCAGGTGAAGATGCAACAGCAATTTTAAAGCTGGGAACGGGTGACATGGTCTGGTCCATCTTGACTAGGATGGGTCCAACTACTGCTTTAACAAGTGGAGAGGGTCACGGACGCTTCGGTCAGTGTGAGGCCGAACGCGAGTTTGAAAATGAAATTGGTTTGAAATGCAGCTATTAGGTTTGAAAAAGCTTGCCCTGCCCTGCCCTTTTGGCCGGTCCATTGACGGGCCTGTTACTACGCCTTGCTGTTGAACCGCTGTGACTTGTACAACCAGCTGGCCAGTCTGTGTATGCCATGCGGAGACGGAAGAGTTCGTCGCATTGTCGAGCAAGTCGCAACAAGGATACACGGAAATACAGAGACAACACATGTAAAATTCGAAAGTTTATGTTGGGAAGATGAGTCCATTTACGGACAGAGCCGCGTATTAACGAAAACATGTTGTATATATACAACTAGAGGCAGCCGTCCGATGTATAGTATTGATCTTCTCACTTATATTCTTAATACTGACACCAAAATGCACTCTTTGCTTTAGTAAAGGAGTAAGTGAGGTGCTGGTTGGTATCACTAACTTGACGCGGTCGCTCCAGATTTGCGTGAGCGGGAGGTCACACCATAAACAGTCAGATATGTGAAATTGTGACAGTTTGAATGGAACTTCAGATGAAAATTTTGACCATATTAAATGCGATGCATGATGCTAAAGTCGATTTAGTGTTAATCGATTAAGCAAGGGTTTCACTATAATATCGTAATATTGCCCGAACGCGTTTATTTTCAGTACAGTCAGCTGTAGCTATCTTGCATTCATAAGCAAGAAATGGCCCCAATAAATATATGGGTATATTGAGAAATTATCCACACGAAAATGTAAAACTTTTCTTAAATTGGTAGACTCATGCTTTAATCCTAAGCAAAGATGTAAGCATCGGCAACACCAAATGCGGAACAACCTCCATTCTCCTCTCTATCACCACGTGGTTTTAACTCGTCTGCCATCAAATTGCATCACTCCATCATTGCGTCGGCTCCATCACTTGGCTTCGGCAAGAAATCAGCGACCTGTAGCTTCTTCAGCGGCGTGAAAATGAAAAAAATAAGAGACAAAAATCAAACTCCTTTTTTGACACTAATAGTACGATGAAGTTTAGCGTGTTTTGTGCCACAACGCACTTTTGTTAAAATAAAAAAAAGGAAAATTTCAAAACTCAATTAGATGGCAATTGGATAGCAACGCAGAGACTACAGCTTGCAAGACGAGAGGAATATGGAAGGATTCGTCTTCTCCTTAAACTCGATCACCACCCTGGCTTTAGTTTATATGTTCAGTGATTCTTCCGATTCACCACGATCACATCCACAGTGCCGGTCATTCTAACACGAGTCCGAACTCCACAATTGACAGCAACGACTTGTCGAAAGCGAGATCAACCGATTAAAATCAAGCATAGTCTTTGAAAGCAGTCGCGAAAGCACTATACAACTAGCGCACTGATTCTTTTCACTTTCGGCAACATTACAGATCCACTTTTAACTTATTACAGAAGCATCGGCTAGCTTATTAAGATCAAGGCAATCTTTGCATATTCGCGACTTCTTAACAGTTCTTTCTCGAAACTTTGATTTAATAGCAAATGAGCCGAATTCCCTTTTTCTCTCTCATCCAAGGTTTCGTATACTAGTTTTTCGAACGTGTTTTAAGGGCTGCGTGCAACATTAGCCGCGGGTTTGAAAGTTTCACCAGCACGGGCTTCCAGCTTTTCTCCGTGCTAGAAGTCCCCGAAATACTCCGTCTGCTTGCGTTCCCACGATAGTTGCACTCTCTCATGCCTAGCGCTCTTACTAGCGTGCAACGACTTATCACACGGCGGTCGTACTTTAGCCACGCGCCGTTCAACGTTGCCAAGTATAGCGTCACCGTAGCTGATCCAGCGTTGAAGCGATAGTCGACATCTTTCTTCTTCTTCCCGACAGCCTCCTGCAACAAGTGTACGTCAATCTCGGCAAAATCACGTTCCTTCCGCCGTAGACACCACACCTCGACCCATCACGCACACTTCAAGCTTGCAACCCTTTTGAAAGAGGATGTTAAGATACTGAATGGTCTTTGTCCCTCTTAACCTGGACGATATATTTCTTGGGTTTTGTGACTAATTGGGATGTAACCAGCACATACCAATATTAAAAAATATACAACGGTAACGGCCAAGAGATGCCGTAGGCATTAAAGTCACTTTGTGGTCACCCACCACCTCTCACTCCATGACAGTCAATCTTCTACCAACTTACTATCAGTCACTAAAACATCATATTATTCTCTATCGTACTAAACCCTTTTTAAAGTATCTCGAATTTAAATAAATAGTGGTGACTTGGGCAATGATTTATTTTTAATGGTGACTTTTGATAGATCGCCATCCCGAGCAACATCCGAACGACAATCCGATCATGTGACCAGAGTGTGTAGACTTCACAAAAAAAGATGGCCGAGAGCAGTAAGTAAACATAAAGTGTCGGCGGGCAGTGCAAGCTTGCTCCAACCAAAACGGAACGGCAAGTATCCAACTATTATCGATCAGGAAGTTATTGTCGCGTAGAGTAGAAATCAGCTATGGCGAGTCAATATTCCAGTTAGCGCCGAGGCTGTTAATACACTAGCGACATCGGTGATATCGCCCGTCGAATCAAAAATCCAATCGAATGTCGAACCGGTGGTCACGGACAGCGCGGTATATGGAAAGGAACACAGTTTATATTTATAAGAATGGAATTAATGTTGCTTATATGATTCAATACTAATAATGAGATCACGGTCGCCATAAGGTATCATAGATACTGACACCATCGATAGCTCATGCGCTGCTCCAAGTATGCTCCTTCACCTGATGTAACCCTAATTTCTTTGTACACGAAACTGCGTGCTGACCCATGCATATGCTATTTCAGATGACTTAAATGGCGATCGCCCCAGCGGAGTCGAAGCATACCTTAAAAGCACCGCCTGGACAAGTCCTCCTTGAAAAAAAGTCGGAGCACGCGAGACAGGCTGGACAAGATGACGAGGGAGCGATTGCGGAGTATTACCTGAAGCTAAGAATTGAAAGAGCCTAGGGTAAAAACTTGTTGTCAATATGTCAAAGCAAAGACTGGTGTATGTACCGAAGAGATCATTAGCAAAGTGAGATTAAGATGACTATTTATAAGAAGACTGTTGTAAACCTGAGGCTCCTGGACAAGCATCTAGTTTGCGAGAATGTCGATGTTTATCTATACAATTTATCATCGCTGGTCAACGTGATCATTGAAGTATCGATACTAGCCCAACTGGTTCGACAAACCCTTGTGCAAAAGGATGACAACGGATTGCAAATGTTATACGGAAATGCCACTAGTATAACAGAATCGTTTTTTTTCTAATATATCGTTAACTTTATAAAAAAATCAGCTTAGACGAAACCTTGAATGCAGCAGAATCAAAACAATTAGTATAGCCTAACAAGCTATAAGACGGCAATTTCTTCAGAAAGTAGCTTCCGGCTTAAGCCGGTAATTACCCAGCTGAAATCCAGTGGTATTTTTGACGCTATCACACATTTGGTAGCCTTTGACCACATCTGTATAGACCGTTCATTGCCAACCAGAACGACCTTTGTGCAGTCTATTCAACCCTTTCGGTGGAACCCCCCACGCGTATAATTCTGAGTATAAATCGAGGTAAATGTAGGGCCCAATCTGATTAATCTGTATTATCCGATAGGAATGCTGCTCTGCATCAATTTTTGTGAAGTGCTTCGCAAATCTGACTCGTGAGCCGCATGTGAAAACTAAGATGGTTCTATTTACCAATGGAACTACTAAAGGCTTCAACCGGCAGCTTTTATCGTTTTGTAGTTGGTCCTCTGAGTAGTCTTGCATGCCCGTCGGTGGAGCGCATTACCATTCACTTCAACAGTACTTTTGAGCAAGCTATCAATTGTGATCGACGAGACCTCTACCTCAAATGATAGCTCTGTAAACAATAAAATAAAATATTAAGTCACCGACAATCGTACTGCAAGGGTCTACACATGATCGAAGATAGTAATCAAGAAACCGTTAGATCTTGACAAACAATACTTTGGCTCAAAAATGATGACCGATGCATGTGACTCGTCGCCAATGGAAGCCGTGTCACTGATTGAAAATATTTTAATCACAATAAGGAGTTTGCCAACATCGATGCGGATTGTGATACCTCGTTCGAGCAAGTGTGACGATTTAAAAGCCACAAGCGTTATTCCTCACAAAATAAAAAAATTGACTTTCGACAGACCAAGTCAACAACGTTGTGGAGTGGCTTCTCAATATGAATGAGAGACTTTGCGATGAAGAAAACGACAAAATTACAAAGGCGTCAACGTGGTAAAGACTGCAGATGGGCGGAACCGAAGTGATGGTCCCGGATCATGTCTCTCGATGTATCTTGTTGGTTGCTGAAGAACAAAGGTGAGGACACCGGGCGAAAAAAAGTGCTGATTGTGGCAATTTTTTAAGGTTTCGATGTCGAACATATTGCGACAGATCTTCAAAAAAATGCTAGCACATACATACGTCTTGTGCGAAGACTTAGAAATATAGTTACCGAGCTTATGCTTATCTGATGTGCTTTTTGGATTTTAGGCGAAGTATTGTTGATGCGAATGGAAAAATTGCGTGTACGCAAATCTCAATAATGCTATTGGTTTATAACATTGCGTAAGCAACTTACTTATATATTTATACTGCTTAATCAACACGATCCTAAGCTCATATGGAGCATTTTTTTAAGTATGGCAGGGTACAAATTTCCTCATTACTAGTTTATCATCATAACGCTCAGAATCAGACTTATGCTCATTTACGATGCTTTGGTCCTTCGATCTAGAGTCAATGTATCAGATATCGCTTTGGCTACAAACACTCTAATATTCGGAATCGTGACTGTAGTTATGCACTATATCAATCAATATCTACGTAAGTTGTTTTAGGTACCCTAGTCAAATGGAAATGCCCTTGATACGCGTCGGGTCATAGGGCTGCCAAATCTAATGCCAATCTTACTATTTATCAACTTTCGCAATGGAGTAGCTTTGGGTCCGGCTGCTATAGCAAAATATTCTAGAATCCCGTTTGTCATCGGGCGCTAGTTAATTTTCATGAACCACCAATTCCTTCTGCGGCAAAGTTGATTTCATTCCACAATGATCCACCTAAGTCGGAGCCACTGAGCTCCGAGTGATGCGCTAAGCTCTCCGTTCGACATATGCAAAGTCGTGTTTTTGGCCAATTCAATGCCTTTATGAGCTTATTGTAAAAAGAGAATTCGCGTGGTCTTTGTTTAGCTGCAAGTTTGATGAACGAATGGACTTACTCTTTAGCTTGTATATGTCTTAAACTTACTAAAGATGTCTTGTACATTTGAATTAAAAATTCGAAAATCATATGTACAGAGCGAGAAACAGAAAAGGCAAAGGCGTATAGAACAAAAACGCACAGTCTGAATATCAAGAAAGGAAGCGAGCATGACAGATACCAGAGACCACAGTAAATCTATTTACAAGCCAGCTGATCGAGGGTTTCAGTATTAATGATGCGAAAAAGCAATGGTCATCGAATGAGTTCATCAACATATTCAAGGTATTAGACGAATTCGACGACGCTACATTCCAAAAGACATTTGAGACATCTATACGAATAAAGGAAGTTGGATTTAAACACTATATGCCATGTGCAAACTATATGGATTGAGGAGCATTTGGGTGTTATAATACGGCTCGTAATGAGCTGATCAAGCAGAACAAGGTTGTAAGGCTGTACACTGTGCTCACGCCCATGATGGAGAAGCCATACATCAGATTCGCATAGCTAATATTCAGCTATGGAAAGTTGCAATGGTGCTCACCAAAATTTACAGTATAAATTGTCTATATAGTTTCAGAATTGAGGAGCTGGCCAAAGCAAAAAAAATCATCACAAAGCTTGTCCATTTGTGCAACATTTTGCTTATATGTGCTCTATTGACTTCAATTGTTTTGACCAAGTGTTGTTTTCACTCTTAACGAAATCGCTGACTATCTTCAGGAAAGTGAACTTCATTTATATGACTCAAAGGATATTAAAGTAATGAGGCCGAAAATGATTGAGCTGGATAGCACGACGATGTGCTTGCAGCGAGTCCTGGTAAGCTACTATGGCGCATTTTTGATCGACAGCCCGGTAAGTATAAGTCTAGAGATACGAACAATGGCTTTGTTCAAGCGCCACAAAAGCCTTTTAAGACATACAACGGAACGCTAATGCCAATGAATGTCATTCGACACATTGCTAAGACTGATATAGTCCAATTGCGAAAAGAAGGCTATTTAAGTCAAGCTGCCGTACAGCACCATGGCTGCCGATAAAAGCAACAACAAGATCGCAAATCGAGCTAATTTTTAAGTACAAAATATTGTATTGTCAAGACAAGATTGCCGACTCTCACCAAACAGCTCATTAACTTGAGCCAGTGTCCGTTGCCTAGACTTCTTCGATGGCAACGCGGTCACTACTGCGTGGATCTGAGCTTTCAAGCAGGCGAATGGACTATCAGGGATGCATATTCTGGAAAGAGTTCGCTTCTTCTGGCAGCGACAAAACGAATGAGATTGACATTCTCAAAGGAAAAACTGTTCTTTATACCAATCGAAGCATTCACGTAGCAGGAACAAAAAGAACATATCGAATACCGGTCAGTTTGGAATCGCATGGACCCCAATCTTGTTTGAAAGTGATAAATTCTAAGTAAATATCAAAATTATGCTTGTGCCTCATGCACTCGTGAATCCCTGGTGAGCTATTATATAAGATAAGAGCCTTGTCAAGCAAATGTTTGATCATCCCAATGTCTGAGTGAGACCTTGAAGAATACTGTTAACAAATGCAAAAGAGCTTTATCAGGGTTTAAATGTGCATATAATTAGCTTCTAAATGCTTTATTCGAGAGCTTAAAGGCGTTGACGCTCGCCGTTAGTAAATCCTGAAATAAAAATCAATTCACAAATCAGTCAATCGAAGCATCTGATAAATTTCTCGTGGACTCATGCTCGAACTTCATCAAATTTGTAGCACCTATAATACGGAATCTCTCTTTTCTTCTCCTCCGGATGTGACTACCGCTAATTTTTATGGCAAATCGATGTTTGTTGCTCCGAAATTATGCTTCGACGAAGCCACATCCACTTTAAATTCAACACTTACCATAGCCTGAGGCTTTTACTTTTTCGAGTACCTCTTCGTCGTTGCAAAATTTTCTGTTTTGTATTTCAAATTAGTTTCTCATTTCATCTAAACAACCAAGTAGGTATCAATTTCGTTTCTCGCAGCCAATCGGATTTAGCCAGTATGAAATAGACGCCGGATCCATACCCATCGATATTCATGGCAAACACTTACTGACCAGCGTCAAAACAACTTGTTCAAAACAGTTGGGTCAATTTCTTCGGCGACAACAACGTATCCCAATTACTCGTTCTGATGGTTCATACTCGATAAGCCAAATCAACAACTACCTTCAATGTTGGTTAGAATGATGTCGATTTGACTATGGAGCAAGCCCCATTTTTCCTCATGTGCTACTGATCCGTCGAGTTATACAAGTCAAATCACAACGCAACCAGTCAATACTACTACAAATCCCACCGCTGCAATGACTTGTCGATGATGCCAGTCACTGCTTACTCAGGTAGTCGATACTGCCTTCGGTCTTCTCCTTATATTTAGCCTAGCTACGTATCCCGCGACTAAAAACACTGGCTTATATGCGATTGCCAGTAATTTAGTGCTTCAACCTAATCCAAAGGCTGCTGTTATCGAAAGGGCTCGCTTCTTTATAACCTCGTCGCCGATAACAATCCGGTCCTACGTATCCTTAAGGCGGCAGGGCTGGAGTATGGTTGACTTCTAATGTATTCACAAGGCTGTGATTGTGGCTTATTGCCCAATACAAGGGAGAAAAACAGAGCTAGCGCTGTCGCTCCTCGATCAGAACATGATATCGTTTTTTATATGGCTTAACAACGTTTGTATTTGTCTCTTGATTCGACCAAAAGACGTAGCATCAATTAAGGAATTTATAAGTCACATATATTGTAATACCTTTTGTTTGAGTGTCAGCAGGAAGTCGCGACAAATCATGCATGTGCTGGATTCCATCCGTTCATCACGTATTGGGATTCGATCCGATTTGTCTCTGAACTGACGAAGTAGCTTTACAAAGTGTAGATCATCGACCAGCCTTGTTCACGTCATTTGATGAGACACGAGCTTAATTTCTCTTTGGATCTTTAATTAGACATCGAAGATTATCAATTTGCTCGTCTCAGAGTCAAATTCACTTCTCGCGGAAATCATAATTTGTTGTATCACTTGGACGCTATCGATAGTATGTTTGAGATGATTATACAACATTTCGATTGACAATTTTGTGTAGCGTTTGCTTAGAAATTTTTAAATGTAATTTTTTGTGCTGGATTTATCAGATTTACAAGGGTTCGCTAAGCTTTCTACCATGACGAGCTCGTCGGGAGCTTTTGAATGACTTTAACTCGGACTTCGGCATTAGATTTTGAGTATAGTGATTGCATAACTTTCTTTCTGCAATCATCAATTTTCCTTTGTTCAATAGCTTTTCCTTCAACGCACCTAATTGCTCTCTTAGAACTATCAAAGGCAATCGCGGCTCGGCAGTGTTAAAGCAATTTTAATAAATGATGTCTGTGGTAATTTAGCTTCGGCGAATCCAAAGTTGTAGTACCATACAGTTATTAGTATTATACAAACATTACTCTTGACTCTGCTTTGCCATCGAAGGAAATCGTATCTAATCTACCGCTAGCTTTCATATGGATTGCACATAGCGCAATTGTTGGGGTTTCATCACCAACTCCAACACCCGATACGAAAAATACTTCTGCTGGACTTCACAAAAGTAATGGACCGACTACGACTTTTACTGCTGCTAAGAAAAAAATCAACTACGGCGAATAGATGATTGTGTCTCGACAACAATTGGTTTGTGTTTCTACGGCGGAGCTACTAACGGTGAAACCATGAATACGTATGAAGTATATATTACAAAAAGATTTTCTATAGAGTCAAGATAGTTAGCATCGATGACAAAACGGTTCGACATTATATCCAATACCAAACAAGGACCCAAATATTTTGTGATCGGCATTTCAGCTATAAGCACTGACCTATTCCATGTTTATTTGAAACGGTGAGCCATCTTTGGATTTTGTTCACGTCGCAAGCACATAAAAATCGCTTTAATGTTAGAGATACACAGCCTTCCAAATACAATTTTTCTAATACATACATTCTCACATAGCTTTTTGCATAAGTCGTGCTGCGCCATCGAGTAGCTGCCTTTACTTTGCTTACCACATCCTTGATAGCTAATACTCCACTCACGTCAAATTCTGGAAATGCTAATAGTAAAGTTTTTATTACACTCAATAATGGATCAGCTAAAATTGATATGCCAGTTAAAATAAAATAAGCTAACGCATCGCCTATTGGGTACAAATTGCAATTGCTCAATGCAACGAGCACGACCTTCACTGATAAGAACTCCAGTAGAAGAAAAGTATGCCATCATCACATGCTCATGCTTATAGCAGGCATTTATCCGTCGACTATCAGTAGTGCCAGCTGGCGAAGCCGTGGATTATCATCAGCAATAATAGCTGATGCTACGTTTTACGCAACATCTGATAAAGAATAAAACATTGAGCCACTCTATTAATTTTTGGACAATCTACAGTGCATCAAGGCTTTGTCTAGCATTAACATACAGCCATGGAGACGATATACCATTAAAGATAGGACACATTGCCCAAGACGTCAGAAACTTGGCTAAGGATCTATCGTAAATACAGATTTTTGGGAGGATTGGATGCGGATGCGATTCCGTCAGTCTAGAAGATGTTCTGGCTTTTAATAATTACTTAGAAATATTCGTTCTGCTCGAAAATATAACAAAGAGAGATACAATAGCTGTAAAATTTAGTGGTAGAGTTACAAAAAAATTAGTCGAGCGAGCTGTCAAAAAGTTAACCATCAAGCAAGTCTTTTATTTTTACCTTTGTATTGATACATAATCTTTCTTTCATTTTGGCGGTTTGTATTCAGAGCAGTCTTTGCCTCTTCACGCCTCAATTGTTTTCCTAAATCTATTTCGGATACTTTCGTATAATATATTGGCAAGCTAACATGTTGTATCCGTCAGTATATACGTTTATACTAGCATTCGACCTAGACTCGAAACCTACTCTTTTGTTTTACCTCTTCGTCGTCACTACCCTCATTAATAACAATTCTAAGTGAACAATGACATTTCCTCAGCTCGCTAAGCAGCTGTTTTTGTCGCTCGTTTGTCTGCAATAAATCAATTAAAATAGTATCGATTTGCTTCTCTTCTTTTAACAATTGTTTCATGTATTCTTCAGCAAATTATTTTCTGACGTCTACATTTTAAAAATACTTTTCTCACTATCTCTTTGCTTGTCAATACATTAACATCGGCCAGACCACTCAAAGCCTTTTTATTTCCGATGTACGCTCGAATTTTGACAGTCTTTGAAGCAGTGTCATTTATTTATCCTCATGAATCAGACTCTTCCATAGTAGCGTCCCAATCAGCTGATGTTGGGACGTATGTATGATTCTGTTCGTTGGAATACAGTTGCTTCATCTTTGATAGTCGCAGTACCTTTTAGTAGCATTTTTGTGATCCGACCATAGTCGTTTTCCCGCTCTTAGCTTTTGCGTGCTGAACGAAATCTGCATGTGAACTCGTCTAACAATTTGAGTCAAATAGATGCCTTTAGTTTATTACCTCAAGAAAAAATCTATCTTTGCCATTGCATTGGTATTGTGATCATATGCTGCTTGCTTTCCACACATAGTTAATTTTCAACTGTAAGGCTGATGGAGAAATGGTTGCTCCATATTTTAATTGATTCTACTTTTCAAACAAGCCCTTAAAGACCGTATGATGACCATTTCAATGCTTGCAACAGCTTTATTCAAAACGTGGTGATGAAGTGTGAAGGCGTCTATTACAATTAGAGGCACGAGATTCATACTAGCGGTATCTTCATTTGGAGGACGACAACCAATATTGATAGCACCAAATTGATACAGTGATCCCATTGACGTTGAATTAGCGAACCGGCCGAGTAGACTACCATCAGCACCCGACAGAAAAGTTGCTTGCACAAAGAAAGTATACTGAAAGCTGACAGAATAGTCTTTAATTTGGATTTTCTTCTCTATAATCTATATTAACTTTAGTGCGGCAAATGGGGTAGAATGTGCTTCGTAGCGGATTAATTGTATTTGATACAATAGCACCTGAGGTTGAATTGGTAATATAAGGTCTGCATGATCAAGCGCTTTGGTTTTGCAATACCGTAACTGATGGTTTAGAAAATCAAACACCACACCTGTTGCCTTGACATTTTTTTCGCGCAAAGTAGCCAAACTTTTTCTTCTGAGCCAACGTATGATTGGTTTTTGTATCAAGCGAGTATGTTGGAGCAAGGAGACGCACAAAATGGTTGCAATGGAGTCAATTCAGTATAAGTACTCAAAGTTCTGTTGACGTCGGCTGTGATCACAAAAGTAAAGGCAGACGCAGATAAAGGTAGACCACCTGTCAAGGCATCTGTCGCTGCACCGTTGCTTAAGCTCCAAACCATTGAGAATGTGTATGCAAAATTCACAAGGATGCTTAGAGTATCGATACTAGCAGGCGCAACAACACCGACAGTACCCGTTGTAGCTAAAACAGAAGACAATTTGCTGAAATTGACTAGATAAATCGGTAAGTATCCTTTGTATTGGTCATTTCTTGAAACATTTAACATGCAATTCAATGCAAGCCACATTATACGCGATGTAAAATGGCGAGCCATTAGCGACGGTGCCAGTTGAAGCCGCTTGAATTCGGTGTTTGATACGGCTTGTTGCGCTGCCTTCAGTTACCTAAAACGCAAATTTTGAGCTCTGCTGATTAAGATCGGTGAAGAGCGACTGTTCGACAACTAGCTTCTTTGAGTAAGTTTTAGCCAATCCAAACTTATCAATGCGATTTATTGCTGTCATAACAAGCGGTTGTTAGAACGTTTGATCACTAAAGCAAAATATACAAAATTGCTAATTGGGCTATGATTGACATACGAGCGCAAATTCGTATCAGTCAAAGCCTTGAGAGTTGTTTTGTATTCTCATAGCCTTGGTTCATTTTAACATTGGTTCCGACAATCACAACCTGAACACTGCCGATGAGCTGCCATGCTCCAGCCTTCAATACCGAACGATCAATAGTAAAGGCAGCAGTCGAAGTAATAATTACATTATCATAATCAATTATACGAAGCTGACCGATTACGGGTTCTTCTCGATCGACAGATGCAACTTGTCGCAAAAAAAGCAATAATGCAATCGCTGAAAAATGAGATATAAGCTTACCAATACTGGACGTAGGATTCTGAGTATTTGTTCATTTTTCATCCTGATGGAGCGTCTCATCACGAGTGGATTTAATCGAATGTTTGAAAGCGGAAGTACGACGAGCTGAAGGCGTAGATTGTGTGATTATATTGCTGATGGTGATACAATACTCTCAAAACAATGAAGCACTATGGACTCTTGCATAATTGACGTGGAATCGATGGCAGCCACTGCATCGCAGTCTCAATAGAAACATTATTAGCCCCTTTTGGATTGACAATGCCGCGCGTATTTCCATCAAGTTTCTGATACCGCGAAGTTGATCAGAATCTGCGATAGTCATTGTGGGCACACACTGGTGACCCTAAATTGTCATCGCAATGAATGTTTTATATATTGATACACTAAAGGCTAAAGGCTTTTCATAAACAACTCTTAAAACAAAGCAAAAGTAGTAAGTAGCATTTCTCGTGCAGCCGCACGCAAAGTACCAGTAAGTCTCAATTTATGATGTTATATTCTTGACTCAGCAAGTAGAGATCATTCTACAATGACTTTAAGATTGAAAAGAGATCGACGCGAAGTACGCTGATGAGTCACTATAATGGATGCTAGCTCACTAGAGAACCACTCGAACTTTATCTTTTTATCGATATTAAAATAATTAACATTCATATAGAAGGTTTGAGGATACACATGATACTGTAGTAATGATAACCACGTGGTAACTCATGGCGACTCTTATGATTGGCTACACGTGGTTCGTATTCTGAGGTAACATCTTTTCGTTAAATCACTACACCCAGGTAGTATGTCATACAATTTTAGAGTCAATGATAAGAATGCTGCCAAGAGTATCATCCATTTCAGAAGGGTATCAAGTTTGTAGCTCATCGCTCTTGACGGTGTGCTTGACAAAAAAAAACCGGCGCGTGGAGTGCCGTGTGTGAAACGTGTTACAAGCTGCCACGAGCGCTAAGTAGCAGAAAATGCGGCCGTCTTGGAACGGATTATCTCGGGGACTTCCAGCTCAGAGAAGGATGCTGGTGGAGCTCTTAAAAGCTGCGGTTGATAAATCATCGGAGCCGGCACAATTGTTAGAGATAATTCACCATCAGGTTGTGTGGACTGACGGAAAATAGTACAACGAGACTCAAACCATTATGTAAAACCTGTGTGGACGGTTTCATGGGCTACATGTATCGCGTGTACACAGATGACACTATTCGCGTTAGAACGAAAACTTTGCGTGATTGGCGCGTATTCGGAACAGGACATTTCGTATTGTAGGTCCCCGTCACAATATCGAGCTCGCTGGAAGCTCGGAGCCAAAGTACTCTTACGACACCTAATATTGTAAGTTTTTGCCCATACTTACAAGGTGCGGTCCTCTGAGTCACGCTGTCCGTGGCACTAGGCTGCGTTCTCCCTTCACATATGAGAGACCCCATAACAAATTTGAACAGGTTTTGAGAAAAATAGTAGTTCAAAGACGAGGTCCATGACACAGACCAGAATTACTAAAAAAAACTATTCTTAAAGGAATATATAATTACAGCAGCTTCCCGTAGTCTATAAACTAGTGTCTCTAACTCACGATTACCAAAATTACGTGCTGAAGAATTTATAGGTACAACAGCACTGGCTGGTCACTTTGATGACGATAAGATTCGTGAGACTGGTCCACGATGGTGGCAGATACACCAGGGTTCTCATCAGCAAATAAACATTGAAGAACATCAAGGATCTCATGGTCCGAAACGTTGGCAGTTGGAGGCACGTTGCTAGTTTGCTCCAAGGTGCTCGATGTAGTATTAGAATGTGTGGACGTCGTAGACCACGGAGCATAGTCAGCGACTGAGAGTGGACTCGACCGGGCAAGTGGTGCTCGAATCACAGACGAGCCGGCAGCACGAGCAGCGTCCAGAGTCCCAGGCGGGTGCTGCGTACGCAAGTGGCGCGTGAGGTTCCCCGCCGTGCTAAAGGTCTTTCCACAGCTTTCAACGACGCAGATGTGAGCGACGCTCCCGAGATGGTTTTGAAGATGGCGAGCCAATTTTTCCGACTTGGTAAAGATGCGCGAACATCCTTCAACCGGACACTCGAGTTTCTTTAACAGGTGAAGGCGACGGTGACGAGCCAGATTGCCAGACGTACTGAAACGCTTGGCACATGAGCGAATCGCGCATTGGTACGGCTTTTCGCCCGTGTGTGTTTTCATGTGTTCTCGTAGAGTAAACTTGCGCTGGAAACGGCGGTTACATGAGAGCACGGAGCATTGAAACGGGCGCTCTCGCTCGTGCGTCAGGGCAGGTAAAGATGCAACGGCATTGTTAGGGCTGGCAACGCGTGACATGGTGTGGTCCGTCTTGACTAGGATGGTTCAATGGGCGAAGATAGTCACGCTCGCTAAAGTCAGTGTGAGGCCGAACGCGAATTCAAGAATGAAATTCGTCTGGAGTGCAGCTTTTAGGTTTGAAAAAGCTTGCCCTGCCCTGCCCGTTTGGCCGGTCCATTGACGGGCCTGTTACTACGCCTTGCTGTGAGACCGCTGTGACTTGTACAGCCCGGCTGGCCAGTCTGTGTATGCCATGCGGAGATGGGGGGGCGTTCGTCGCATTGTCGGGCAAGTCGCAGCGAGGAGACACGAAAAGACAGCGACGACGCAGGCAAAATCCGAAAGTTTGCGTTGGAAAGATGAGCCAATATACGTGCAGAGCAGCGCAAAGTTGTGAGTTCCATCTTGGTATTAGTAATTCAGAGTGTAATTATTGTATTGCGGTCTTAATAAACTGCCGCATATGTTTAGAGGCTTACAGTAAATGAAGCAGAGTCAACCATCCTGCCCGTACACCCACATGGCTTTCACGAAAGGAAGTCATGTATTTTTATTTCGTAATAGAAGGGTTTACAAAAGTATACATGACCTGTGAGTCAAATTGAGTAGAGGTGCTGTTGCGTACTAAGTATAGAAAGCAATACCATATTCAGTCAGACAGTTGCGTATGAATGCACTTCAGACATATTTGAAAGCATAAGTGTATGGCGTCTCTGTGATGAAGATAGAAAAACGCGCAGTAGGTGGAGCTGAAACTACGTCTTGTCCCAGCACTATCAGCACATTAGCTTTTGGTAACATTTGCAGACGCAGCAAACAGCCAATCACAACTATCCCGTGCCCTTAAATAATATTTCGTGCATCAAGATCGGCCCACCATCTTGTCGATCGAACCTGGCCATTGCCTCGCGATCCGAGACTTTTAGTAAGCTCATGATTGATTTTGTTTTTTTGCGGCTCTGCTGTTTTACAAAACACTACTAGTTGTATAAAAACTCGAGTTTTGAGCCTTGAATTTTTAGTCAGTATATTGTAGCAGGCTCGCAAAATCGTGCGACCCGACGAGCCTGAAAGTTGATTTAATTATTGAGACAAGATTCGCTCTGAATATATCAAAGCTTGTAGAGATGCAATGATATCCATGCTGATTGTCAAACATGACACGTAGACGCCCAACCGCAGACCTATTCCTTCGTTGTACATCATCAATGGTGTAATCTGTGTACGATGTACAAATACGTGTACGGCATGTAAGATAATCCTACCCTTTTCCTTCCAAACTCGACGAAGGAAAGCGTTACTTGGCATTCTTTAGTTGTGCCTTACGCTTGTGATAAGTAGATTCACTTGACATTTTTATCACTTCGCCGTTGCTAAGCTTTGCACAAAACTAATAATGGAAATGTGCTGTATTAAAGATGGCAGACGGGTCACACGATCGCGAGTGATCGTGCTGCTGTAGAGAGAGATCTGCGGGAACAGATATATTATACGATATGACTTACATGTATAGTAATCTAGCAACGGGCAAGCTTCAATAGTATAAATAGCCGTCAAGCTCTTACTATTCACGACCAAAAGGTTAGGGATCTATAATGGTATCAAATGTCGATCCTGTCATTTTGGTGATGTACTGCTATGTCCATAATGGACAATGTGCCTTTCCTAGAAGTACTACTGTATATTGTTATACTTTTCCACGACACACATAGAGTTCAGATGGACTGGCAGGGATGCGGTGCTTGCGTCAGAATGTCGATAAATATAGCAAGGCGAGTCGATTACGGTCTCTCGAGCCGTAGTCTTATCGAAGGAGCCATTCGAGCTTGCCGTTGCCGCCACATTGTTTGATCCAGCATATTTTTCGGGGATACTTTTGCCGCATTTTGGGCACAGATAATTAAAAATAGGCGCAAAGAAGCTTAGCGGATTTCACTCTGCTACTACGATTTGCTACAAGCAGATGAAAGTTATCCACGGTAAATTGGTAGAGTAGGTACGTTTTGTTTGCTCAATCGGTTTGACTTGATGCGTGTAAGGGTGGAAGGACTTTGTTGACAGACTCGACGGATGCAAGACATACAGACCGCGTCAATCCCTGATACAATTGTCTATCTGATGCACCTTACGATGCAAGCGGCAGCATGCCGGACGTGTTGCAACTTGTCCCATATACGCCATGATAAAATTTGAGAAATAATCTGCCTGCATCGAACTTGAGATTTTCAAAAAATTCCACTGCAATAGTACTACTCTGGTCTTTTTAATTAGCCAATCGTATTGATACTTTACGAAGAAGGGAGCGTATTTACAAATCTACAAACCAAGCTTAAAATTCGTATGTCGCAGAGAGATACGGCGCCTGTGGGTGATGATGTTGAAGCGCCTTGTGGTCCCGTGGCGGCTCGAGCTTTGGCAGTCTGTCCCTAATAATCGCAACATTATGGTGGCCGTTTGCTTGTGCAGCGGCCGCAGCCTGTGCATTTTCGACAAAGAGACAGTCAAACAAGTCTTGGACATCCGACTCGAGGATGCGCTGCTGGGGTGGATGCTGCTGTTCCACCGGGGGTGGTTGTGTAGGCCACAATAGGCCACGCATGGACACTGGACCCGTGAGTGGTGGCGCTCGACCAGGAAACTCGAACCTCGGGCGCGGCAAGGTGGCCACGAGTCCCGCCGAGTCGGGCGCGCCTTCCTGGCGCGAGGATGGCCCGGCCCGGTGCTGCGTCCGACGGTGGCGCGTCAAGTTGCCGGCCGTACTAAAGGTCTTTCCACACCCCGCAAAGTCACACGTGTGTGGGGTATGGGCCAAATGGACTTTGAGGTGCGGCACGAGCTTTTCGCGGCTCGTAAACACGCGCGTACAGTGGGCAGCCGGACAGCTGATTTTGCGCATGGCATGAAGTTTACGGTGACGGGCTAAGTTGCCGGACGTACTAAAGCGTTTGCCACACTCGGCCACGGGACACTGATGCGGTTGCTCGCCCGTGTGCGTCTTGAGGTGTTCGTGTAGCGTAAATTTGCGGTGAAAACGTCCCCCACAGTTGGGCACGGGACACGAAAACGGTCGATCTTCGGACGGCGCAGCACGACGAGAGGCGCTCGTTCGACGAGCCGCATTGGTCTCAAAGTTGTTATTGGCACTAGGCGCGAGATTAGCAATGGCACCACTTGAAAGATTGGCATGCGAGGTGGAATCTTGATGGTGAAGGGAGGTGCTGCGTTGGAGGTAGAACGGCGGGTCCCGCGCATCGTCATTTAGCATTGCTTGCATGATTAGTACTTGGTACTTGGTACTTACTACTCGGTACTCGGTCCTCGGTACACGGCGGTACACGTGCAATCGAAAAGAGGACGCAAGGAAGGAGGCACACAGGGAGGTAATCCCGTCCACGCCGATTGCACAGTGACTCGAGCTGGTACGTTTAAGAATACACGTGAGGGTCCGGGTTGTCGTCGTTGCTGCCACACCTCTGCGTCTGGTTTGGTGTGTATCAACGGATCCGTCCAGACCATTCCTGGGCAGCGAATAGGGGGGGGGGAGGGAGAAATTAGGATTGGAATAGTAGGCACTTTGGATAGGACAAATCACATGCTTGCATGATTATGGCTTTGCTGGCTGTTTGTCATTCTAGGGTTTGGGCCCCCACGAGGGGACTCTATAGACGGACGCTATCGCTCGGGTCCAAATGGACACTGGCTCTAGCCTATGCGATGTTCCCCAGGCACGAAAAAAGATTGTGGATAGGCTCCTATGCTCTCGAGGGATGGGCCAAGCCAACGCGGCAAACCCACGAGCTGACTCCCTTCGTCGCGCCGTCGGAAAGGCAACCTTCAGATGCTTTACGAACTTGCTGGACGGGGTTCTGCTGTCGTCAATGCCAATGCACGTGCGGAATCTTCGGTGGGGGACACCATCACACTTTTCATCCGTGATGGATTTGCAAGTGTAACCGTGATAAAGTGCCACTTGACTTGATCTCTTATTGGCTTCACCATCGTCACGGCGAGCAATTCCTGTATGCTCGTGATGACAACGGGTGCGCTTGTCGAGACAACTTTCCCAATCATAGCGGTGCCAAGACGCTCTGTAATGCACCAAACCCCGAGCTTTGCTCGGTTCAGAGCAGAATAAAGGCATTGCAAACGGCAGTGCCACAAAGACACGCTCTTTGATTTTTAATATATGCTGATTTGTGATATCCAAAGAGCTCGACGCTCTCGACTAGAGGAACCTTTGAATTACAAAAGACGCAGCCAAGATAACTTTAACGTTATACGGCAGGGACGGGACCCCCCACGAATGATTTCACCTTTGTATTTATGGCTGCTGCCTGCCGGATACCTAAGCACGTTGTAATCGGAGATGCGGATAAGGTCAGACCTTACAGTTACCGTGGACATGTTCCAGCGTTTTCTAATACAGCTGATGAGACTCGGACAACTCAATTACTCGAAAAATAAATCCATTTTGAGCTTTTACGCCCCCTTATGAGTTCCGATACTTTCTACAAATATCGTCATGACGATCAAGGATAAATGAGGTTTCGATGGGATTGCCGATTACCATTTCCGACTCGGAGTAAGTTGTAAGTCGGAGAGGTCTAGAAGTATTACCAGCTGCATTGCGCCATTGGTAAACAATTTGAAAAGGACAATCAATTCTTTGTTGCATCGGTCGGCCGTAAAGACAAGGCATAGTTCGTTTATCTTTGAAGGATTAATGTCAGAAACTTTGTAGGAGTCCCTACGTTGTTCCGACAGTCAAAGTGGCGTCGGACAAAGGCTCTAAATTATTGAAAAATCAAAAGTGACACTCATGTTTGTCAAACGTCGCTTGTCCGAAAGATGCAGTCCCCGCTTAAACTGTGGTAACGAATTCAGGCACTTATCAAGGATAAGAGGTATGGCCAGAACTCAGTGATAATGTATTGAATAAATCAGGATCCTTGAAGATCGGAGCAGTCGTTCACTGTAAAATCTTCACCTTCTTCCACGACTCCTCTATGTCGATACTGTGTAACCTCGTCACACCTGATAGAGCTGATTTTTACTTTAATGTCAACGCTAGTAGATTGCCTACCTAAGCTCCGCAATGAATCGTACACTATCTATCAGACGCGCAGCCTTTTTTAAAAGATAATATATGGATAAATTAAAATCAAGAAACAATTGAGAAACATTCATGAAACTTTGATTTATTAAAATCGAAATCGAAAAAATGGAAATTAATTCAAAAGAAAATTACGATATCGAAAAGAAATAAAGCCGGAAAACGATTTTTTTTCAAAAAGGATTAACAACGATTTCAAAAAAATTACGGATGTATTGACGAAAATCAATTAGAATAAATAAATTATTAGAAAAAATAAAAAAATGTGTTTCAAAAGTTTGTTAATTTATTAGAAAGTCGTTTAGATGTCAGCATTCGCTGCTCAAGAGGTTTGCTGGCGTTTGTAAGCCTAGAAAGACGGCTGCATTTGCTCTTTTCGCTTTTAGAATATTTATACGCGTCACAGCGTTCAATTTTTACGAGCAGACTTAATTCTTTGCGCAGCATCAGGTTCCAGTACGGATGTACTTAAAAGTTCAAGTCGGCGAGCTTTAAGGCTTTTACCGCTGAAGAAAAGAAAGATTTAACCAATCTTCTCTTGATTAAGGAGGTAGAGGTGGTTCATTGACCACAAATGATTGCGTTGAGTTTGCACTCTTTCACTTTAGCGAGTCTCGGCTAAAAACTTGGCAGTTCCTTGCATAACCAGTTCATATGTCCTATGTACACATGAACGAGCACTTAGCAGAAATCTTCCGGTAAGCTTTTAATTCCACTGCGCTTACTTGCTCGCCTAAAATGAGGGAGGCGTTAGCATCATATATACTAAACATTTAAGAAAAATGTTGGCCTTCATTACTGGTTGCCACTTTCCGAACTAACTGCGGTGATTGTTCTTATTGATGGCTCAAGGAGAGACCAACCTCGCACTCATCTCTTAAGAATGCAGGCACCAACATAAAAAGGAAAAAAATAGTTCGCTTTCCAAAGGACAAGCATCCAAAATGCCGCTGATGGACGATAAGTGCTGCCAATTTAAGCAACATGCGCTGCTTTGACTGCGACAAGCGAAGGCATATGAATCGTGCCTGGGCTGACATAAGTAAACCGTCGTCATATTTGAGAATTTGAAAGGGTCGCTGACACAATATGCGCCTTTGAGGTTGGGAGACGCTGGGTTGGGGTGCTCTATTAAGGCTTTTTTTATGAATGTGTAATTGATTTACTACATGGCTTCTAAACATTTTACTTGATGACGTTCCTTGTATTGGCCTAATTGACCGAGCTCCACTGATAGCACCGGCTGCTAGCGACGCTAGTAGTAGAGCAGGTATATCAAATCACAGTTGACAACTCAGCATCTTTTTTGCTGGTAAAAGAGGTCCCTATGCAAGACAGGATCGGTACTATATGTTGATTATATAGTACCACCATTAGCGAGGAACATTGCTCCGCGAGCAGGGATTATTAGGCTGGACGAGAAGAAAAAGAGGTACGACATATTAGGTAATTCGTGCTTGACAAAGTAAGATTACCCACAGTAATACAATAATTGGTGATTCAACTATGCGCCGTGTCATGACAGGTGCACCTTATTTGGAGACACTTTTATAAACTTTACCAGGGCTGCTGAAATCCAAAAGAAACTTGCTAAGCTCGAAGCGAAAATTCTAAAGTGTTTCAAAGGCGGATTGCTAAAAGGTAGATGCTTGTAAAGGTATATCTCGTATTAGACAACGATAAACTGTATCATCCTTCAGAGAGAAAGTATCTAGAACAAGTCAAACCTTTTACCGAATAAAAGAGTGGAAGGCAAAATTGGCATCAATGCGGGCACAAATTACTGCGTGACTAAGAAATGTTCACAACCACAAGACCAATGCGAGCTCGCTGAAGTCTTCATCACCAAAATGCAAATAATGCCATAATTCGGGCGCCATAATTTTTGCAACGACATCGACTTTCTGTGCTCGGAAACAAAACGGAAATGTGCTGACTGGTTATGTTTCCAGCAAGCTATACGATGCAACGTTACCTAAATAAATGTCGATTTTGACGAAGATTCTCAAAGCACATCTTAAAGCATACTTGCATTGGAAGAGAGCATCTATCGATCCCAATTAGTCAAACTTACCTCGTATGGCAATAAGTACGTCTAGCAGCATAGTATGGGAGGCGTGGGAAAGGCTACCATGATAGCCTCAGCCGTTTGGTCATGAAATTGTTAAATTTAAAGCGTGCTTTCGCCTAATTGTAGTTGGGCAATTTAATCGTCTATAACCATTTTTAAATAGTTTTGTCGGCTCTGGTGCCCCCCTAAGGTAAGTTTATCAAACTCATAAAGTCCAATAAACTTTACATTAACATATCAACAAATGTGGCATTGCGACAAAGAAGCTTATTGCCGTTAGCTGCTTTGTAAGCCGCCATGGGGCTCGCGAACGACTTGGCCTACGTCTGTTTTCAGTAAACTAAAAACGTTAAGGCTTAGCCAAAGTAAGTGCTCGCAATGGAGACTTCAAAATCTTATACCCATTTTTTGAATTAGGACATGGTGTAGTACTGGACGATTCAGCATCAGCCCTTTTTCGATCGCATCAGGAAAGGCCTTTCAGATGTACCCGTTCGTATCTTACCGAGCGAGACAAAGCCGCCTCATGTCACTCACAAAGCTTTCAAATATGGTCATGTTGCCTTAGTCAAGGAAGGTAAGAGCAATTGTATGGAACTTCGCCAGTCTTGACGTAAAAGTACTTGTTATAGAAGTACGCACTGGGAGGGGTCTGTGTACGTTGTCGCTGATCTAAGAGTCCTTTGAAATCATTCAAAATCATGCATCTTCTTAAGCCGAGTTAGATAAGGCCCAGATGCCTCAACAAATGGCAATATGGTCGTCATTCTTTGCTGATAAAAGCTAATGAAGACCTGACAAGCTTGGTATTATTACCAATGTGTGTTTTCGCGAGCTAAACCATCAGTTGGCCTTCTTCATTGACAAAAGAAGCTCACGCATACATAGCAGATTCCATTTTTAAGCGCCTAGTGCGATTGTTCATTGCATGCAAAGTTGCCAACATTGAATGGCTGGCATTATATCAGCAATCGCAGTGAGTGGACAAACAATCGGCTTCACTTATAGTGAATCCTGCAAATTTAGCCTTGGTCGTAGCTTCAAAAATTCAGAGACCTTAAATGCGACACATTATGGAGACATAGATAGGCAGCAGAGAGAATACGCTTCTATCGCTTTTTGCTACAAACTGGTACTTTTGCATGTACAAATAAGTGCCAGTTATGTAAAATATATGAGACTTGCCAATAGGCCAGGCTAACGGTCATCACGTTGGATTCTCGACGAATTTTCTGGTGGGGGTAGGTTCTAAGTATCGGCATTGTCTTTGGTCTACGAAATGCTAGCGACAACATATGTATTGGTTTGTTAGTATGCTACCTATATACTTTAGTTTATTCGGTGCTTGTTGTACACAAACGTTGAATCAGCTCAAAAGTTTGGTGTCGGATTATAATGTCGTTAGGCGACGAGTATGTCGGATAGACCATTTATTCGACTTTGCCATTTGGCCAACACTTACCAGCTTCTGGAATGCTTTCTGGTGTCAACAGCAGATCATCTTTTAATGGATGGCCAAACAGAAAAAAGCAATTGTGTGCTAGAAGACACATCGCACACCACTTTCGCGAACCGACAAGAAAGCATTGTGGATGCTTTTACTTAACAATGCAGTTCAACACATCGACGTCACGATATTTTTATGTACATTAATTAAAGCACTTGTTCAAATGTTTCTAAATACCCATTGCTGACTGCCTATGCTGGCCTTTTCCAATCTGATGGCGGAAAAAGTCAGCTGGACTAATCAACAGAGCAAGAGATGCGCTTCCATCCGACCAAGAATTTTTTTTTGACAATCAAAGAAGATACAATTTAAAAAGCCGTTGATACTGAAAATCACCACACGAGAGGGTAAACTCCATAACTTCAATCAATACAATCACAAAGCGCAAAACAGTTTATGTGGGGCGTTTTGAAGGTAACAAAACTTTGCGTATTATGTCAGCTGAAAGGTGGTCCGAGCAACACGTTGAGCGTTCGTTACACGCTTGCCTTTGCTATAAGGGCAAGCAGGGGCAGCCATACAGTGGTTTATAGGGTCCATAGCTACCAGTGCGGCCGAACTACGCTTTGATAAGCCGACCGAGCCAGAAGATCGCAACGAAGAAAAGCGAACACACGATGCAGCTCTAACAAGTTCCACTAAGATGTGCGGCAGTCAGGTTAGCCACGAAAATAAATAAATGAAAAGGCAAAAAGCTCAAAATGCCAAACAGATCGAAAGGTTCTAAGGCCGAGAAAACGAAAGGCCAAAGGTAAGTGATCGAGGAGTTTTGACCGGCCATCAGGGTCCAGGGCCACGGCGATATTACCCTCAGAAACGACCACAGTTGTGCAAACTCGTTCGCGCAGATGAACTAAGGCCTTGATATACCACAACGCTGCGAGCGGCAGTCCAGGAAGAGAGTTCATAGTGGAATTTTTAGGAGTCAACTGAGTATGAAAAAATAGAAATTTGTAGAATCACTCAAAGAGATCGCTGACGTATCATTGGTAAGCTCGATTTCTTTATCTTATACCTAAGCAGCATACATAACGTGTTGAGGTTGACATTGCGTTTTGTTAGATCCATACAGCGCTTCTCCATGTCTTCAGTATGCTTCGTGTATTCTGTATATAATGCAACAATACCTCCACAATTTAAACATATTATATTCATATATGAACATTAAATACTTTAGTCTCGGAGCGACCAATCTTTCACGCCTAAGAGAAATCCAATTCCTAGCATAGAACCCTAGATTTTAGTTACGGCCGTTGCATCTGTGCCCAATAGAGTGCCTGCGCAATGGCCAGCGAGCGAAAAAAAGCTCACCCGCTAGTATGTAGCTTGGGCAAAAACGGCTTTAAGAGGATCATCCAGTCTAGTATGGCAAGAAACGTATTCTCACACTTCTTCCTCGCCTAGTGGATTTGCGGACTTCTTCGACTTCAGTCAATGAAATCAAGCAAAGTCGCGTGCGTTTCGGTAGAATCTTGCCTAAAAATTATCCTCTTAGGCCTCCAGTCACCGACAAAGTTGTCGAAACTGCTTATTTGTTCAAAGATAAGCGACAAAAGATGGAAAAGTTTTCAGCAGACTACCCAATCGTGCGAAGGTTCTCATTTTAATGACGGGGGAGACCGTAGTTACCTTCATTCAACTGATGATATCAAAGCTGGGTACCACGAAAAAAATCAGTTGAGATAGCTCGTAGTACGTTCTACGATAGGCCTACTAGCCAAGAGTGCTAACGAAATGGACCACTGGCTTTGTAAATCGCCCACCACCGAGTTCCGGCGAATAAGTCCTGTGAAAGGCTCACTCGCGTTCTTAGCAACACACCAAGCAATAAAGAAGGGAGACTTCTGGAATAATATTTTTCGGCTGATGACAGCCAAGTCGTCGAGCAGCTTTGTGCGCCAAAGCCCTTTAGAGGCTACTCCTTTCGTGGTCTTTGTAAAGGAAACTTGGCTCAGCAAGTGTCATTGCTCTGACGTAGCTTTTTGGCAAATGTGCGCATGATTAAGTACCGCAATTAATTCGGCTTAAGAATTTTACTCAGAGTTGTGCAAAGACCAGATTTTTTTGGGTATAGAAACACCTTCAGTGCGGTCAAAACCAAGGCTCAATGTGGAGCTGATTTTTGAAATAAGGAGTACTATAGCCAAAACCTTACCACATTAGACAGTTTTGAGCTTAAAGTCCAATTCGACTTCTAAGGCGGTCGGAGATGGCTCACCTTACATATTTTTCGGTAATAGAACGAAGCTAAGACAGGCGCTCGAAACTTTCGCTCTGAGCGCATGTATAAAATCACTCTCATCATGCGCCCAAATGGTCACGAAAGTGCACGTGGGCTCTATATTCAGATCACAGGAGCCTTAAGACAAATCTTTTTCGAAGGTTGTGGCCCGCAAAATGATCGCGTCCTTTTTATGAAGAGCTCTCGGCACCCGTGATATGGCCCCTGCTTCACTACGTATTCCCACACGTATGTGTTGCTATTCTGGTGATTAAGAACTGCTGGGAAGGCTGCTTCCAATTTGGCCTTCTGTTTCCTTTATGAGGCAGCAGAGTAGACTGCCTCATGCAAGCGCTTGCGACTACTCTTGAAGTTGGCTCGCAAAGTCATTTTTTGGATGACTTGAACCTTCAAAGCCCTTGATAAGGAAATGGCTTTTTTTCTATGGGATCTGTTTTTACTTTCGATGAATTTTGTTTGGGCGCTCCATCACCCAATTATCTAAAAGAAGTCGTACGCACGACATAGGCTCATGACTCACCGTACCTTTGACGCGCAAAGTCAGGAGGCTAATCAATTTCATTTTCAGCCCCAAACGATCCCGTCTTAGTCGTTTTAATCAAGAAATCAGTCTTTCTTAATATAAATCAGTATTAACTTTTATTAAACTGTTCTATTAATCAGCTATCACTGTTGTGATATGTGCTGGTTCTCAGACGCCAGCTTAATGAGCCGGGAAGCTTTCTTTGACATGCAAATCCTATGTAAACCGAATCCTCATCGACCGCACCTAGAATATCGTAACGGTATGATATTACCATTATTCTTAAAACTCGAGCCACCAAAATGTCCGTGTACGACGCCCAATCGCGCTATGCCGCCAGACTACGACCAGTCTGCTCATACAGCACTCCTGCAATGCCGATATACGAGCAAAGCGGTATAACTTTGATGAAAATTCGCTGTTCACTTCTTGTCGGCAATTGACAGTCCTGCAGCTCAAGATCCAGAGCAACTAGTACTTGTGAGCACTGTCCTTAAAGCGGTCACCAAGGATCTTAAAATGGCCTCTTCTCGTGGTCCAGTGCTATCCACCTTTACGTTGGAAGCGCAGCCTTACTGTTTGCTATGATCAAAAGTGTAGGATTGTCTTGCTGTTTAGGTCCCTCATCACCTATGAAACTTTCGGAGTGGCAATTTTTCCTTCAGCCACAATTGATCTTTGCAATGGCTCTCTTCACGTGATTGTGATGCTTGCCTTCTTCATCGAGATGAGGAAGGATATATCCTGGGCTTCATGCGGTGAACTAAGTGCTTGCGCCGACGTCTGGTGAATGCAGCTTGATTTCTCGCTATCTAAATTGCTAGTGATTTTATAGAGACGTGCACTATGCGTCGTAGCTTCAAGATTAATTTGACTGGTTATTAATTGTATGCGCGACTCTCGACTCTCGACAGAGAAAAAGTGGCACTCCATGCCTATGGTCCAGCTGTTAAGTCGGCCTTTGCCTTAGCGTCAGATTAGCTAACTCAACAAATAAAACGGCTTAAGAAAGCCCACATGAAACATACGGTACTTCTGCACTCATCTCGAGCGTACATACTAAGTCCTATTTGGATACGACCATAAATACTTCAGAAGTTTGCTTAGCTGATCTGCTAAGAAGAACTATCCGTGTTATCTGCAATGTTCTTCGGCACGACGAGCACGAAATTAATGCTGAGAAATGTAAGCGTAATCGTATCTAAAAGCTTGTAAATAGGGTGGCTGATTTTAAGTTTCAGGAACACTCCGCATGCCCGCACATATGCTTGTACAGCTTAGACTACCGATCTTGGGTGCTTACCCAGCCATAAGTCTTTTCTCGACCGAGACAACCTCTAAGCGATGCTTCTACGTCTCATAAGGGAAACTATCCGTTAAATTCGTGTTCTGAGGAATCACTACACGTGGTGGGCTACCTCGATCAATGCTGTAATGCAGCAGACAGGTGCCCAACAAGAATCGTGCTTAATTGCGAAAATAGCATTGCTTTAATGTTAAATGCTAGTATCTCTCAGAGTCCTCAGTAGAGTCAAGCACTTTACCTCTCGTGCTTACGCGGTACAAAGTCGATCCAATACAGATAAACACAGCTGTTGAAAAAGCCAGCTTATAGATCAAGCTACGCAACGACACAACACCCATTTTTTTTGGCTTTTCGGCCAACCCTTTACCGTGAATTTATATTTTGAGAATAAGAGGTATTTTATCTATTTTGCGCAAAACTGACTTGCGGTGTGTAGCGACGCATGATCTTTAGCAATAATAAGTGGCCAAGAGTCTACCAAGTGCGCCCTGAACGTAACAGCATCATATTAGTTTGCGAGTAGTTCATTGTCATAGACATGTTCGTTTTTTCAGCAGCGCAAGGCTGCCGAGATTCGAACACGATTACGCCTTTGCGTTTGTTTGCAGAAGGCGGTTCAAACTGAGCGGTAATTTTGGTAAAAAAAAACTCGCAGCAGCCTTTCCTCGACTTTGTAAGATGCTTCTCGGTACTGGATTTTTAAACCTATTCCGTATCTTTTAGAGGAGATTAGACAGCGGCTTTATCGAAATTTTCTAATCTGCGCTATGCTAAGGTAAGTAATTTGCAAGACCGAGACAGTATTTCTGGCTCTAAGAAAAATATCAATCCGCAACGATTTTGATCTTAGCGGGTTCTTTCTGCAGGTGATGTATTTGTGCATAAAGCTATGTGTAAGAGAATAATTTTATTTGCAGTTCTATGCATGAACGCAGAGCTTGCTCGTGCGCATGTAATAAAGGAGACCTCATAAGTAGATATTCTAATTTTTTGAGTTCGTCTTTCCGTGATCGGTACGACTATGGCAGAAAGTGTCATCTAAGCTTACATCATGTAAGGCTCTAACAGTTACATCACCAGACATATATGTAACTTAAAAAATTAAAGGACGACCGATTGCTTTCAGAACATATCACTCGGATTGCCAACGGCATTCAATAATATTTCACTCGATCACACAAAAGCTAGCAATACTCGTCAACTAAGCCGATTGCGCTGTACAGTGTATTATGTGCAGTTGTTTTACAACACATCGTCGGTTCCGAGGTGGCGTGCGCATTCAGCTTCACATAAGAGTGTACGACACGTCACTAATCGCTTGGCTTTTGACACTGAATCAACGTGAAAGAAGAAAGACTACTTTTTCAACAATTTAATGTCGTACCTTGCACAAAAAATGTGTCAATGAAGTCACACTTTTTCTTTGACCATTGCCGGCTCATAACGTACACCGGTAGTGACGGAGGCGGGTCGCGTGAGACTACGCCTTAGTATCGATCAACAAATGGACAACTCAAATTCGATGATAATTCAAATTTAAGATGCGCTTGGTGCTTCTTATTTGAGACTGTATAATATCAATTTATTGGAATGGTGATACGATGTTCATCTCTTACTCAGGTTGTGAGCCAAATATTTTGAGTATGCTTTGGGTTATAAGTCTCTTTAAATGCTGCAACGAACATCCCTCCAGCTCGAGCAGAGTATTTACTCGAGCTTTATTTTGATTTTGAACGATTATGCCCGAGCTCTATCGTCAGTTGTCGACGTAATCACCTGTAACCCCCCCAGCGTCCTTCACTGATGTATAAATACCATGTATCTTCGTCTTCCGACGGCATAATCGGCGTACTCAACGAGATTTTTCGTACTTGTATCGACTCGACGAGACAATGGTGCACTGGTGTCTACGTTAAAGTCCAGCAAGAGAGGATGCTCATCCGAGCCCTTGGTGAAACGAGATTGCCGCTCATAATGAATTAAAATAGCAGCGCTCCAAATGTTGTGAACTTGGGTCGACGTTGGGTTAAATGTGCTATGCCTGACATAAAATAAGCGCTGTCTACGACCAGTACTTGCGTGCCCCTCTGAGTCCTTGTTCAGCGCCTTGTCCTTAATGTCTTATCTTGTAGCCTTCTATACCTTGCGTGGTTTACGGCGAACGCCATTCGCAGTGTGCCTTCAACAGGAAGCCAATTTTGTCAATCCCCGTATGCAGCGAGTGTTGTCTTCTACAAGCACAGCTTAGTATTTTATGTGCCGCTTGCAGTAGCAAGGCCTTGCCTATACTGCCTAGGCTCAACCTCAACCATGCTACTTACGACATACAGCAAGCGTTCCTTCCTACGGAAATCGGTCGGTGGCTTACGCGCTATACACGCGAAAAGATAGAACCTTGCCTGTACTTTTTTGGCGAAAAAAATCGTTGGTAAGTTTCAGTGAGGATCTAGCGGTTTATCGTTGTTAGGGGCTAACACTTCCACATGAGCTTAAACAAGCCTCAGTGCTGGCAGCGCGTGTCGTCAATGTAACGTTTTGATCAACATGAGTTACAGCTTTGTGTGCACTCACGTTGCTGCACATTGCTCTATGAATTTTGATCGTTTGTTAGATCCCTGATATAAAAACTTGTTCATATCACATTATCGTCCAGCGATGCTAATGAACCACGTAGGCACCATTTGGTCTGTATTTGCCAATAATAGGCGAGTGATTTGAAAAAAGTTTTTAACAGCTTCAAATTGAAATAATGTATCGTATAAAGTATATCCTCTCACAATAGAATTCAGCGAGTTTGCATGATAGATAGCGCACACATTGTGAGTCATGTAGCGATTCTTCTTCCCAGTTCCCTGTTTGGTCTGATCCACGCTGTTGTTAATTCTATTGAGGCGGCCTTTCTCTTCTCAAGCCTTTTTTGCGGAAAAGGGGTCTCAAACGCTTAAGCTATCTCAGTGATGCAAGCAGTAACGCAAACAAAATACGGTGTAAGTTGCTATCTGTCATTAAATGTAAGTCTCAAAAAGTACTCTTTTTCGGTACGCAGGATTTGTACCCTTCATAACGCAACGAGACTTAAGCAAAAAGTCAATACTAAATTTTGGCTCAAACTTATTTTTTGACCAAGTTCATTATTGTTTTTTCGACTCTAAAAAAACATCTCTCACATTGTCATACTTTGGCAAAACCACACAATTGTTGCATCCCAGAACCGGTTTGCTAATATCAACTTAAAATAGATCAGCTAATAATTTTAATCACCAAAGTTGCGAGCTTGAACCATCGAAAGTGCGGCGCTAAGTGCAAACGTTGTAAACGTTACAAAGCAAAAGTTGATTGATAAATAAAGCGCAACACCGCAGAGGAGCAAGTTAAAGGTAATGCACGGCACCACTAAACTCCACAGTGGGAAATCCTGGCGCACGCACTGCTGGCCTGGAAACGCGCCTAGTTCGTAAAAAGTTCGCAACCGTTCTTCTTTTTCAGCAAATCGACTTTTCAACCTATTTAAAAACAATCTTAAACGTCAGGCAAGACCTTTGGTGCCCAAATTAGTGGCCCATTCTATCGTACCATTTACCCATTTCAGCCTTGTGCTTCCTCAACAATGACCGGTGATAGCGTTTTACGTGCATATGCACCTCAGTAGGAAATTGTCCTCTTAGAAATCGCATCTACAACACCAAATTACGCCGTTAAGAGCAATGTATGGGGTTCAACCTTCACTCTTGTCTATCAATACCGGAGACGGTCGGATGCCGTTCCTGAGCTCGGGATACGCCACTGTGACGTCTACGACAAAGTCAGGATCTAATTTCTCCATACACAGCTCAAACCCCTTTATTCGGGGTTGCAGGACATAATTCCAGGACGCTTCACCTTGCATCTCGGCGAAATCGTGACTTTTCTGAAGCGACTTATCATACAACGCAGTTCCTTCCGGAAACATGGCAAGCCATGAGCCGATCTCTGCGTCTTTATACGATTGAATGACCTTGTTCAGTCTGTCCTGGTCTGTAGCCCAGTTTCGATTAATGTATGGATATTGTAGCAGTAGCATAGCCCAACCGACACCCGGAGCGTATCGGATACTACTCTTCAACATGACGCGAAGGCGATCGTGAACACCAAAGCGCAAGGCTAAATTCCAAAAGAAAATCCAATCAACTTCTGTTCGATGATTGCAAATTAAAAGCACGTGCTCTTGTGGTTGAAAGTGCGGCTTGACGTCTCCCGACAGGACAATTTTGACACCACTGAGCAGCTCTAGACAGCCGCTTAACATGGCAAAGTATTTGTTTTCAAAGAAGCAAAACACATTGCGACAGCTACGAGCTGAGAGAACATGAGTCCACTGCAAAAGCGTCAATGGCCATAGTATGAAGGTGGTGTTGAAGAAAGCGCAGGCGACAAGGAGCAGCACGTAGCTGCAACCAACCATGAGTCCAAAGTATGTCCAAAGAATTTCAACCTTTGTACTTGGATGCACTGCTCGGTTCGGCATCGACGCATCTTGTGGCTCGACTGGTGGCTCGACTTGCCAACGCTCGGAACCTGAAAAATCGGAGGCTACCTTTCGACTCATGGGAAAAGCTAATGTTAAACTAATTTGACTAGTACGATAGTAGCAATTGAATCGACTTAGAAAGGATACCAGTTCATGAAAGTGACTGACGTTAACACAATATCGTTGCAGTTATCGGGGCGTTATCCATCACTCGTAAAATGTTATTGTCATTATTAATTTAAAATCATTTAATGAAGATGTAAATGTTGTACGCGACGCAGTAGGCGAGCGACGTGAGGAACGCGGTAGCTGTGAGGGTGCCAGCGTGCTCTGTAAAGCCTCCGTACATGCGTACGAGTTGTGCATCCAGCTTTTGTATCGGCAACAATGGAATAACACCAAAGGCAAAGCTGTTGACAAAACACGAGACAGCCACGAGGATAGCAATGGACCAGCGACGTTCCGGCGTGTCTTCTTCGTCAATCGACTGAAAGTATGACGCGTGCTGGATGGACGTGAGCAATGTGCTTACAAAGATTTTGAAAATAGTGTTAAAGGACAGTGCGAGTCCAACGACGCCTCCTTCAAAGCCTTCTTCGATGATTTCAGTGACTGGTATAAGTACCGTAAGAGCCATGATACCCGACGAGATTTCAGATAATCCACTAACAAGAATATTAACAACTGGACTGCGACACCACGCCGGAATCACAATAGAAGCCATCAAAATTTGAGAAAAGATGGTCATTGCCGGTGCCAATGCAAAAAGTTTTCGCCACAGCATGTTGCGATATTTGCACCTCCATAGCAGCACGGTAAGTATCATGACAAAGTCGCTCAAGGTGGATCGAAGCAGTGACGATGTTTTGTCGTTGGAGTCTGTCCATTGCCTAAATGCATTCGAGACCATTGGGAATGAAAAGTTGAGAAAAAACGCGAAACTTGCAATAACGACCAAAATCTTCCATACAGCCTTTTGCGTCGTGAGTTTCCAGTAACTTTCACATTTGCATCTCAAACTTTCCTTTTGGTGTACCGACGGTTCGTCAAGTTTTGTAATCACGAGTAAAATGGTCATGACAGTCAGCGACATTAGCGCTGACATGATAAGCGCAATTTCGAACTTTTTCACAACAATATGGATTACGTATACCAGCAATCTTGCCGAAATTTGTCCAGCAACTCGCACTATCAAGTAGTCAGCCTGAAACGCGCCTCGCCTCGAGAGACTTTCTCGTTGTGATAATGTCACAACGGACGTGTGTACGGAACAAAAGTTGATCATCGAGCCAAAGCTCACGCCACCCATGAGTAGCATCATGATATAGCTAAAAGTGCCGCCAATTGCTGCATCGATAGCTTCAGTAAAGAGACAGCCGAGACCAATAAACGTCAAACACACCAGACTGCACGCCATGCCCAGGCACATGTAAGACTTGCGTCTTGAGCCCCACAGTGGCATGGCGTCAGCGTAGAGACCGACGAAGAACGCCATGGCCGCGGGTATCTCGACCAACCTGTCCATGGCTTCGGTCTGGCTTTCACTGAGGCTCAACTTGTTGCTTACCAAGGGCAACAGACCATACCGAACGCCAATATATACAAATGCCGATGTGAAGGTGGCGGCCACAAGGCCCGCGAACTCGGACGAAAAGAAGCGCACGAGACCGCCAGAACGCAAGCCGCCGTACATGTCATAGTTGTAGAAGGACATTCCCGCGACAAAGCGGCCTGTAGGAAGCATGGTGGTCGAGAGAATGACAGTCGGATGACCAGGATCTGAGGATTACCACATGCTAGAAAGGCAACATGCAATACGATAGGTTCAACGGGAGAGATGATGACCGACGATGGGTCAGATTATTCTTTAGATTTTACCGCAGGGAATGCGGGAGAGATCTCCGAGACTATTACCAGATATTACCTTTTCCAATGCTGTACGCACGCTCAGGAGCGCGAGCGTGCGTATCCCATTGCGTCGTAATCTTTAACATGTAACTTTTCAGCAGCGGTCAGCGCGGATGCAAAAGACACAATATATGACATTATTAGAACATCTATATCGGCTGACGCATCTTTATTCTACAAAAAACTTAACAATAAAGTATATCGCTAGATAATACTGTAACACACCAGTACTGAGGACAGATCGCGTGTCCACAAGAAATGAGGTGCGTGCGAGCTCTGAACTCAAAAAGGTAAAAATATACCCTCATATTTATGCAATCGATTGTGACCTTAGCTCGCAGCTAAATGCTTCACTACGTCAGTTTCGTGCGGAGTTAATGAGTGACAAACGTAGATTTAGTTGGTTAGTTGTGTAGACTCGAGTAGCTTATCCTTGTTGTTTAAGTGACACTAAGGTCTACGGTAATACGGTAGCTGCATGGTATTGAATCTTTGACCGTACTTTCCCGCAGCAGCTCTGCCGATCGATCAGTGAAGTAGGCTTCAGAAAAACGTCCATGGTATAAAAAAATTGAATGTAATTTTCAATCAATTGCATCGAAAAATAGGAGACCTTGTCTATATATTATCGAAGCATAAACAATGCATTATGTCAATAAAATGTTCAATCGGACTAAATCAGCTTGTATTTTGTCGCTCTTTAAAGCTAAAATCGACTTTGCATCCTTAGAGCAAAACTGCCTGGTCTCACGCCCATACGACGCTGACTTTATGTTGTTCTTAATCATCCGCTGCCTAAGTACTTTTAAATGACCTAATGAGAGCTAATAAAGCTTTTTGATAACCCAAATGATGTGACCGACCTACAACGAAAGGTAGCTCTTAATACGAACAACTCTTTAAATTGAGGCCGGCATGCCATTACTCTTGGTAGCTGATTCTGAGTTGACGACGTCTACTCGTCACAAAAACAGGTGCGATTTCCAATCACCTGCATAAACAATGAAACCTCCCAACAAAGGATAGTCTAATGGTCCGATCGACACATTTCGCAAACTTTTAAGTCCCTATTAATTCACCAAATCATCAAATTAAGAGAGAAAAAATGCGTAGTATTATATAGCCAAATGAACCTTTTCACTTGAGCTACTGATGATGGCAGTTGAGATCCAAGGCAAAGCCTTGTAGCCTATGTCATCTATTAAATTTCCGATTTGCGAACTATGTGCCGCTTCACTCGTAAGAGAAGGGCAGCTTCCTTGATGCCTTGACTACAAGTCGACTATGTTGCAGCAAACATATAGCAAGCACTGTTCCCGACAAGCTTTGTTCAAAAGCTTGCGCGCCACTCAGCGTATATAGTCGGGGCCTTGCCGTTAGAGCCTTGACTGGCAACAACAGTACCGTGTCCAGTATGCAGCGTGTCATTTTTATATATAAACCCTACTACCGACCCTTTGGCTCGTGGCTTGGCGCTCGACCCAGGTTCGGGAGGTATCTGGCTCGTAAGATTCAAGTTTAGATAGTCGATAAAGTGGACTGGCAACTGCACCCAAAAATGTGACTGTCCTACCAACCCGCACCAAATAAGGTATGTAAAAGTTGGTTGGGCTGTACGCCCCATTGACCGAAAAAAAATCATAGTGCAATGGGGTGTACGAAAGTCGGTCCCAAATAGCCACCACCATCCCACACTAGAGACAGCTTTGCCCTAGCGCGTTGGCTCCTGAAACTTTAATGTCTACGAACACTGCCCAAAAGAATACACACGCATGTTTAAGGCCTAAGCCTCGATGCCGTAGTCAAAATAAAACGACAGAGCCGTTATCGTTATGTAGCGAGTGTTATACTCTGCGAGGGCTGTTCACTGATTTGCGTGTCATATCACGCGAGTGTTGTGGATATTGCCTTTGATGCCTTGTCTCAAGCTCAGCCGCATCGCTTGTAGTATGAAGCGAGTGCTATCCTTTACAAGCACTGCTCAGCAATTTACATTTAACTCACCGCACAGTGACAAAGCTCGTAAATCTTGTTTTTAGAAGAAGCAACACGATCTATTCTACCTTGGCCCAAGGCTAGCCATATTACTCATTAAGTCATTAAGTGCTGTGTTTAAAGAGTACCGCGCAGTGCTTAACGTGCACGATCGGCAAGGAGCTATTGAATTTGCCCCGGCTCACGGATAATTATGCCATCACCAACATGCAAAGATGGGTGGTATTACTCAATTATTAACGAGCCACGCCACGCTTAAACTCTTGTCCTGGACAGCATCGGTGCTCAATGCCGACATCTCAATGCCCAATGTAATAACTGACTCGGTGCAGTGCCCACGCCTGTAGCGCTTGGATTCCTAACTCATTATAGCGCCGTTATTAACAAAAAAGGTATCATTCTAGGCCTTCAGGTATGTGGCATCTCAGCCACGTTGATTTCAAAACTAGATAATAGGTAACGTCTCAGCATAAAATGACTTTCTTCAACGACGGAGCAGCAAAAAAAATGCCCGACGCATCGGTTGGGTTGCTGAAATTGTTCACTGTTGCCTCAGCAGCGTGTAAGCGGAGCTTTTATGCATTTTTGTATCATATAGCATGGACCGCTTCAGCACTGTCGACTTTTGATTCCTGGCTGAGTCTCGACAGTGCTTAACTCTTCTCCAGCAGGCTATCTTATTGGGTAGCCAAAAATATTGGGCAACTGTTTGGCCGTCAATGGCGGGAAATCTCGGATTAAGAATCGACGGACGCCTAATGCTGACTAGCAGCTCAAAGGTATATCATCATAGACCATCCGAAATGCTTGCTTTTAGGATCCTCTTCTAACCGTCTCGGTTAAAGTTTACTCGCGACATCTATAAACTACTTGAGTGAGGCTAAGTTTGCACGAGAACTCTTTGCCAAGATCGCAACCGTACGGAGTCCGTGGCGACTAAAATTTTCTTTGAGATGAGAATACCGACGATATCAGTCAGATATGCTTCCAACGACTGGACAAAATCTACAAGCTTCTCCTTATCCTCACGGATTGCAAGCAAGCAAGTCTTCTACCAATACGAGCATCGGCAAGCTTGTCGATGCTATCACACTACTGGCAGTTCACCAGCACATAATTGTGTTCAGCCTGCCGAAAAGTTCGGCAGACGACACTGGCAATGTAATCGCTGTAAACCTATTAAAAGAAAACACTCATTATAGCGGCTGTGTCAAAATAGCAGTACTTTACCTAGATTGCGTCTTTCGACAACATGGACTCCTGTTTCAGGCCAAGACCTCATCTTTTAGAATAATGTTTGTTAGTTAAATTGGACATATACCCTGGAAATAATTCGCAGACCGAAAGAAAGACTGAGAAAGTGAAATGCGTCGTCAAATACGTGTTGTGTGGTGTGTGCGCGCATAAGAAAGTGCGTTCAAGTGTCACGCTCCCACTCGCTGAACAATGCCATTTATACCTCAGCAGGCCAAAAGCCACTTTTTTCAATGGAAAAGCCAAATCTCGCATTCTTTCACCGCCACCACACCGTCATTTAGGTAATTGCGGAGGAGGAATAGTCGAGAGGCTTGCTAATTTCAGCCATGTCAATGAGTTTGTGTCTTGGGAACTTAAGTGTCTTGGGACACGTATGCGATATCCCCTGGAAGTTTTTTGGGCAAAGGAAGAATTCACACGACTAATTCTAAAGTTGATGATTTGGCATTGTTGAATGCTAGAAAATTACTTACAATTGCAGCATGCTGTCAAGAAGACCAGAAACGGTGCATCTTAAATACTTCAAGGATGCAATAAAAACATTTTTACGGACTAAGTCGATAAAACAAATATAAACAAGCTTAATTGATGGTCAATCCTAAATTTCATTCTAAATATATGCTTCCAAGAAGACTAAGACTGAGCGCGTAGGAATGGAAGCTTTCACTAAAACAAGTGGCAAGAATTTTAAATAGAGCAAGCTCCGTCAAGTTCACTTATGGCTGAGCGATCCGCAGCTTACGTGGCAAGTCGCTGCTCTGGTATGGAATAGAGGACATATGTACAAATCTCCTCCCAGGAGCTACGCAGGCGAAATGCTTAGGTTCCCGAAATTTCATACATAACTTGCCCATCGTGATATTCTAATAATTTCCATATGTTTTAAGTGGTAAGAAATCTATTCACCGACTACCCTCCGTTACTCTTTTGATTGCACACGTCTTGAACCGTGGTTATTGTGGCGATCGATATGTCGAGCTGATACGCTAGAAAAATGTACGGACACTGATCCAAAATGTCTAATGATGTCAGATTCAAACGTTATTGAGTTGGAAAAGGATTGCCTTCAAGTGCACTATACTTGATTAAAATCTATGAAAGATTCGTTGTTCAAATCGAGTGAGCATCTTTCATCTGGGTGGATTGCCAAAGATATCGAACATTCCACGCTGAATGGGCTTCTGACTACAGTTCAGCGTGAACCTACGAAACAATGCGTAACTTGATCGCTGCTATGACCTCATGCTCGCGTTTTGTCCGAAAGTGATACAGTTTCTCAACCCACGTACTTTTGCTTTCACCCAGTTGGAACCATGGCCAACCGCCATTTCAGTGGGTCCGCCGACCATGTCTGTACAAGCTTTCGACCAATAGTTTTGTATGAGTCGCACCTCGATACGATCAACGATTCCTTAACCTTGTCCCAATCTCGAAAGGAGCATTGTTTGGACTTTGACATGCCGTCGACTCAAGAGCTGGACGATATCGATGCCCAGTGTTCGGTCCAGGACCCGGATCAAGTTACGACCGCCTCGAATTCGCACCTGTCACTACAAGAACGAGGCTATGCAGTCAATGACATGATGTTTGACTATCGAGCTCTGGGCAGTTTACGCAGTGAACTTGAGCCTATTCGACTCTTTGAACGGTGGCATGCGGGCCTGGCCGCCTCGGCTTTCGCCTCTGGTATCTCTGCTGCTCTCCTACGTGCTGGATACCGTCCGTTGCTTACTTTAACGATAAACGACACAGTGAAGACGACGTATGACCAAGATACGGTTTTATTAAATTGGGGCGTGGTGCTTTCAGTGTTCCTTGGCCTCTTATCCGATTGTGTTCCACTTTATGGTACGCGACGCAAAGCGTACATGGTCCTCGGGTGGGTACTAAGTACCCTCTGCTTTGCAAGTATCTGGGCGATTCACGTCTGGGAAGCAGTCCACGATGAAGGATCGAACGCAATCATGAACCGTCTTTTAAAGGTTTTTAGTATCACCGGCAGCACTTCTCTCCACACTTCGTGGGTCGCAGCCTTGGCATTGGTCGTCGAATTCGGACAGCGCGAAGCCATGCGTGAACGTGGTGGCTTGGCAGTGTGGATCCTGATCCTTTGGCAACTTGGCGCGCTTTGTGCGCACATTGCTGTGGCCGAGCTTCAATCGAGCTTGACGCTACTCAACACGAGCGCTAGTATTGTCCTCGTCTCGGTACTTGTCCTCCCGCTCGTGCTTTGGCTCTTGCATGAAGACGACGAGCAGGGCTCGACTGCCACTTTGATTGCGTCGACAAAGCAAATTGGCGTTGTCCCAGCACTACGTACCGGTATCCTTCAGTTATGGGAAATCTGTCAAGAGATAGTGACGCATCGGGTGTTCTTGTTTCTATTACTGTATGGAATGCTACTTGACGCCCACGACCCACGGGTCGACCAAGCGCTTGCAAGTTGGAGTGGGTTTGTATGGAACGAGTCTAAACTCGATCCGTGGCTTCTCGTCCTTGGGAGTGGAGGGACACTGAGTGCCCTCGTGTACGCAAAGTGGCGCCTCTTGCAGGCTGCGTGGCGTCATTTGGCTCTCTCTGGGATCGGGATCACGTGCGTTACGGTTATCGTACAAGCGATTGTCATCACGACGGATACAATCCGTGCGAAATGGTTTTATGCGGTTTTCACCGTGATGAAAACCTGGCCGACGTCGTGGCTATTACTGTTTACGGTGCTTATAACGACCGAGATTGCACACGTGGGCTGCGAGGGTGTGACAATCGGATTAGTTCTCTCCTGTCAAGCGATTGGGTCCACCGCAACAAATGCCGTCGCCGAGTGGATCAATCATCCCCCGACGACGCAATCTGTGATTACCCAAGACGCGCACAGCACCCGCGCGCGTGTTTTGTTCGCAGCCATGACCTATGCTGCTGTCAACGTCGTGGCTGCAGCGACGGTCCTCTTGCTCCCACGCTCAAAGCTTGAGACGCAACAACTCCGTATCTTTGGCGGACAGGACCGTAAAGGTGCCGCACTGCTCGTGGTAGTGTTTATAGTGTTGCTAGTTTTCGCGATCGTCAAGGCTGTTATGGTATGACAAGTAAGGAGACCGTAAAAAGAGCTACTGTAATTAACAAAAGAGGATATTTATTTTGCCATGTGATGTGTAAAACCACGCGATTCCGGACTTTTCCATGCTGTAGATTTCTTAATTTTTCAATATACTGTAGCGCTCGGCCTTTATTGCATTGCATTCTTTGCGAAGCTGTCAGCATATTCTTGCGATTGCCGACCCATAACGGCGTGTGTCCAACACCTTTGGCAGAAATGCTCTCAATGTACATGAGTCAAGACTCCGGTTTCTGATATTCTCGTCTCTAATCGTATCATTTTGCCGAATGGAATCTTCGTTACACTAATCACCGATCAACTACGTAAATCGCTGACGCCAGATATCTTACAAATTCTTGCATAAAGACTTGGGTCAATTTTAAACGCTTCAGGAATCATTGGACGAATGTGAGCTCTCGTGGACGACAATCAGACATAGTCGTAGGAGACGATTTCAGTCCACCCAAGCGTAGTTTCGAGGCAAGGACCATCCTTGAACAAAAAGGCGATGGTGGCAGTAGAATGCTTTAGTTGTCTTAGCCTTTACGAAATGCAAAAATTATGGAACACCCATTAAAACTATCGATGAAAATGACTATTCGCTTTGTACACAATATGGATTCGCACCCTTTAGGCTTACAGGATGCCTCCTTTTTGCGATGGATTTGCGATGGTACACATTTGAAATAAGTTTTACTACCAAGTAGCCCGTGTACAACGACCTGATGCAGTAAGGATTATAATTGGAAATCCAGACTTGCAAAAGGGAGCTTACGTATGAGTAAAGGCAAGCAGGTCTGGCCTAATATCTAAGTCGACCTTTGCACGAGTTCTCTATCGCTATATAGTCTGCCGAGAAGCAAAAGATGGAAATGTGGCGACTATGAAACCAAGATTGTCGATAGCTTACCAAAATCCAAGCGTAGACGAGCAAGTGCAGCTGCAGCTGCTTCAATGGTTTTCAGAAATGCCCTACGCTGCTTAAATAATGAGAGGAAGAGTACCTTCGGTTTGAGCACACATGGCTAATGATTTGTCATCGACTGCCAGCAAGCGCGGTGTATAGTCTGCAACATATAGCTTTTGTAAGCATCCCTTCCGCAGCAGTCAATGAAAACCCTTACATGAGCTCAATATGGGTATGACCACGTTTAAACAATCCACGACGCCAGGGCAATCCTGCCGAAGTGTAGCTTCAAACCCCATGTCCTATTGTAACAAAACAATCGTTTTGCTTCACAAGAAAGTCAGCACGACCGTGGCGAAAATGCTTCTCGCAATAGTGGCGTTTGCCTGCTTTCTTGAAAAGAGGGAGAGGATGAAGATGCCACGCATTACGCAGCTACTCTGTGCTATAATATCGCTCACGACCGACATCTGGCGAGCGCAACCCAACAGAAGGTAGACCGTGAACGCAACAAACCATGCAGTAAACCCCGACTCTAAATAATTTCCAGGTCTTGCGCAACTGTTTTTCGAGCAGTTGGTGGTATCGCGTAGCATGTCCTCAAGCTCGGGCCCTTCGAGACAGGCTCCATGCTCGGTATCATATTATAGTCCAGCTAATGGTAGACCATTCGTAACAGTGCCAGCGTACTAATGCTTCTGTGTTTGCCTTATTAGGTCGTTATATGGCTTAAGTATACCGCATAGAGCTCAAAATGTGCTCGCCTCAGTTAAGAAACACCAAGCGTATAGATGAAGCCACTACTAGCCTTGAATCTTAATGATCCAATGGAGCGCAGGCGCAATTTAGCACCAGAAGTAGCAACAGCTGCATGTCATTCGCTTTTTATCATACGAAACATCCAAGCTTGACATTTTTGTCGTGTATTTATTTCTTATAAATCTATTTTTATAGTACTTTAATGCTCGGCTATCATGGCCAGTACGTGCTTCAAGACACAAAGTCTCTGACTTGCTAACGCCTTTTAAATGGGCGTGAGCTAGTATCAATTAGACACCTGGCTGTTTCGTTATCACCAAACCTGGAGCCAAAAGGGGTAGCGCTATCAGAATGCGAGGGCTAGCTAAATCATTTGCGTTAAACAGCGTGTAGTCTGTTGAGTCATAAACAGCATTGTGTAATGCAAACTTAACAAGTTTAATTATACTGCTCCAGTGCCTTGACACATACTGCGGAGCACTTTTTTGATGACGACGTTTGCTTTCGTAGTGTGATCATTTGTCTGTGGATGGTCCGCTGTGAAAATGTCTGACTCGAAGCTCAGAGCCTTTAAAATTCCGCAAAAGAAGAGTACATGTTCGTGCCAATTAACTCTGGTAGTACATGCTATCAAACGACACGGTCGGCTGATATTTTGACAAGTCCAAAACAATCGATAAATGAGTCATTCTGCCTAACTTGTCAGCAAAGACTTGAATTTAGGGCATGGCGGTCATGTGATGTTGAAGTTCTACCGTTGGATCTACGACGTTATGAAATGACTGTTTTTCTTTTTTCTCGAACAGGCTAGAGATCAGAAGCCTTATTAAAGCTGGCCAACGATCTAGGCTCGCTATGATGTGGCCAGACCAATTTATTCACATCAAATACGGGCAAAAGGCCCGATTCGTTTATACAAAAACGAAGAAATTGCCAAGTCCTGTAGAGCAATGGATAACTTGAGCCGGCAAAAAATGCGCAAAATAAGCTTGAGGAGCTAATCTTACATACCAGTCGAATGAATCTGGGAGAAATCAGATCCATCCTAATGTTCGAGCTCGGGAGAAACATCTGGTTTTCATTTTATAAGTAAATGTAGTACGAAGCTTGGGCCTTGTATTACTATAGTAATTTGGCGTGTCCTAGAACTCAACACCAATCGCAACTAGGTCAAACAAGGCCAAGCGCAAAGGCTCAGTCTTCACCATTTATGGGCGGAAAGGAATAATCGCAATTTTGTCATTGTTCAACCTCATGCCGAAAGCCCTACGAAAGTCTTCGATCAGACTGAGGAAATCTTCTACATAAACGAGGTCATAGAGAAGCCCGGTACGATCATCAGCAAAGTCAATCACTGAGTGTGTAGTCGACCCGATGCAAAAATTTGTTATCTCCGAGTCGTACTTGTCAGTATGTCAGCGAGATATAAAATGGAGCTCAAAACAAGGCCGAGAATAGAGGATTATCTTGACAAGCCCCGGGGCACAAATGAAAGAGGCCCAACGGTCGCTCATCAAAAACAAGGCAAATCAGGGTATCAAAAAAGACTCGTTTTATTTCTCAAACAATTGACCGAACCCAAAGTGCACAAAGACCATGTCAAGTGCGTCCCATCACAGACTTAGCATATTCAAGTTAAACAACACCAGCGGATGAGTCGTCTCTAGTGAACAATTGAGCTAAGGACTTAGACCGCGGGCGAGCTATCAAATGAGCTAAGGCCTATAATCACGGGCGCGCTTGACGAATACCCCGTTCAAAGCAAATATGTACTGGGCAACCAACATGAAGCCAAATTTATACGACAGAAAGCCAGAGTTCGGCATCCGCTTTTAAGAGCACGATTGGTCGGTGGTTGCCAAAAGTTTAAGATCGTGGTTCTTGTATGATAGCGAGACTCGAGCACGCCGATGACACTTGTTCATTTGCCCTTGCTGAGTTCGGTACATGACTTGAAAGATAAAGATCAAGCTTGTATTATTCATCGGTTGCCGATTGTGTTTTGACGTTTACCCAGTCGCAGGATGGAAGTAACAGTCATTCTTTGTATAGAGGACTATCCAACTAAACTACAGGTTTTGGCTTAAAGCGAGCTTTGAAAGCTTTTAACGGTCCCATTCGGCTTTCGATACCTAAGTTCGACGGCGAAAGTTCGGGTACCAAGAGCTTGAATACGTCGGCCGGCTACTTAGACATGGGCGTCCTGTGGAGGATTTAACGTGTTAAAAAGAGATACCTAGAACAACGCTTAGGCTATGAAGATCCGAGAAACACTACTCTTGGTGCCTGTTTCTTTAGCTTTTTTTAAGCTTTGCTTCAGCAGTAGCGAGCTGTTTGGATCAGTCTTTAATTGGCGCAGTCGACAATAAGTTTTATGCTCTTAAACTTAATGATATTTTAGCACTCGCTAGATTTTTGCTTGCAAAAAATAAAGAAGAGCTCACGACGCGAGTTCACCACTTTGTTTTCACTCATCTGACACAAAGCTGAGGTTGTGATAGTGACTCGAAGAGATCTACTAGCTCACACAGAAGTTTTTGCACGCTTGCGGCAACTAGATGACCCAAGATAAAGCAGCTCGTTGGGAGATAGTAGCATACCGAGCCGAAAAAATTCAGCATATTCATTTCGACCCATTAGGCAACATAATTCATGGTGAACACCTCAGTTCACGAAACAGGTGAGACAAAATTGAGCTGCAGGGGTGCAAATTGGACTAAAACAATTCTGGAGGTCTGGATGCTGAAAAAGTCACGCTTCTAAATAGCTTGAAGCAGTCATCATTTTAGTGAAAGAATTACAAAAACATTTATTTCGAGCACCCTTTTGAGCTTGGCCAAACTAAATGGAGGCTCCGTCTCCGTACCAGGCCTCCTATCACAATGTGTCGAGAGTCTTCTTTGAAGGTGCGGGGGATTGGGGGTGGCAAAAATCACTGCCTGCTAGCTTAGTTAGACTGCACATAAATGCAGGTCGTGTCTGAGTCCAGAGCGCTCTTATCGATAAGCATGGAGGCAGCAACTTTGAAAAGCTGACCGGTCGCTAAGTGACTTCTTGAAGATGTTAAACTATACGACATGAAAGACGTGGGAAGTAATTCCTTCTCATTCTTTCTTTAATGTCTCGTTATCTGAAACTAGAGTCAAGCTGAAAGATCGCACCGTAGTGATGAACACTATTCTAAAACCTCTTATACCTTCTCTCGCAATCCCACAAGATACAGCTCGTGAGAATAAGATTAAAGCTCATTGTGTGACATTATGCAAATTGTCCGCTAATGTCTTGTGACCTGAAGCTGGAGATAAGCTACAAGGCCGTATTTCATGAATGTTTTGCTCGTTAAAGTTCTTTTATCCCACTCTTGCAACCCCGACAACGTGAATTCTTAAAAGAAATCGAAACACATTGTGTAAAATTGTTCAATTCACTTTGTTAATGAAGTTACTCTCAGACGCCACATTCCAAAAGTAAGTTGGAGCAGAAGGGGCCATAGTCTTTTTGTAGATACTCAGCGGTGGCGCGAAAGTCAGTCGGTAGAGGCTCTACCAAAATGCGATTCATTAAGGGCGACATTGAGTCTTTTATCGGTCAAGGTACCCAAAGTAGTCAAAGTGACTGAATTTTCGCCGATGCTGCCTTCTCAGTAAGCGCATATGATTTATACGGGTTGTGCAGATAATGAGTGTAATGATTTGCAGAGGTACATCCGTTTACGCGAGCCACAACTTGAGCAAAAATTGCAGCTGATCGGATCACAATTATCCCAATACGGTCTGAAAGTGCAAGCCTTGCTGGTCGGAGTGTAGTTAAAAGAATCGGTCAAAGGTCCGGTGGACAAGTAATACTAAGAGAAGGTGGTGGAAAATATCCGCCGCCGTAGTGTCTAATAGTACGCGCTGAAGACTGGGCTAAGCTTGGAAAATAGGCAGCACTATGTACGGCTCGTCACCGCGCATTATAATCACAGAAAGTCTGCAATAATCACATAAAGATCTTAGAGTGAGAATTAATTTTGCCTCACATAAAATTAACTCTCACCGAGCAATAATATTAATGAGTATTTTTAGAGTAAATGCTCTATAATAACTATCAAGCATACTACCCCATACTAGTATGCACTTAGCAGCGATCGTTCGACCATGTACTGCTATTCAATTAACAGCACTGTGTATTTATTACCTTCTGATTAATGTTCGAAATATCACATGACTTGTGTCGTAGTACCAGCGCTGCTTGCCTTACTAGGTAAGATGAATGATAGTTGTTATGATAAGTAGACTGAAGACGGTAGCAATACATCAACCTCGTTTATTTGACTTCATAAATAGGTGTAGGCGGTATGAGAGTTGTTTGCGGTGCCTCTCTCTGTAAATTTGTGAAAACTTAATCTCAGTTCTTTTGTACTGATAAGGTACCGACCGATAAAAGAGTCTGACGTCAGGATCCAAAAGATTGGCGTAGAGTAGCGAAGTAAGAACCACCTTTGCATTTCCCATCAATATAATTAGCTTTAGAATTATTCTAACCTCCAAATACCATACTATTCTTCGTTCATATCTAGCTTTGAGCCGTCACTGAAAAACACCACTGCTCTCGCTGCTAACAATCTATAACAGCCAAGGTTAGAATATTTGACAGTTGAAATCGAAGCAGATGAGATCGAAAGAAAAATTGAGGATCGAACAGACGCCCAACACTGAGCGTGTAATCAAGTCGAAAACGGTGTATGTATTGAACGCTGAATACCAAGATATAAGTAAGCACACAACCTCAATGTGTGACAGTAAAAAGTTACGGCCCCACCATTGGCGATTTTGTCATCTTCGCCACCTGACGCTCGTACATTTAATATGATTTGACAAGCACACTAGCGCTGCCTGCGTTGTCGACGCTCGAAAAAGATACCTCTATGAACAAGTTGTTCCTTGTGATTTGTCAAACGAGGAGCCACTTTGGAGCTACTAATGCCCAGATCGTGTACTGTCAACTGATGGCGCTCGGTGGCGCGTTTCGCTGGGTACGAGATGTTCTTTCGATTAATATGGCGCATCTAGTAAGCAAATCAGGGAGGCTCTCATTCATACAAATTACAACTTGCAATGAAATATCTCCCACTTGCAAGTCATTCTAGCCCTCGCATGTGATTGCATACAATAATTTTAGCGTCTTTTTCGTTTATTCATCGATTCTCCTATATGTGGAGTGGCTATTGTTCCATCGGCGGTTTTAAAATTAATCTCTGAATGCGAAGGCTATTCATGGAAACTGGGCATTTTCACTCTCGCCAAAAAGACAATGCCTCTACGTACATTTTTTGCCATTAAGAAATAAAATTCGAATCGACGTATAAACCCCGTATAATGTATTGTTTCAATACATAATCAAATTGCAACGATGATGCGATTATTCGAAAGTGAAACACGATGATGGTTTTCAATTCAACCAAAATGTAAAGCGAGCACAAAATCATTGCAATGAGCCATCGCTGTAGTTATGTCGCGTCAAATGGGTTGTCTAAATGGACACTACCACCCTGCGGTAAAAAATAGACTAAATCGTACCGTTTGAGCTCCACAAAAACTCTGTTCCTGCAAATGTTCATCAGAAAGGGCAAGACGAAGGCAAACGAAGCGAAATCTCTTTCGTCAAGCTACAAAAATAAACACCCCACCACCTCCGTCTTTCTCTCCTTTTCGTGCTCTGTTCATTGCACTTCCTTTTTTCAGCAACACTTCTCGCCGATTTGATTTGACCATCTCTTCGGGTAAGATTTGTTCAGTCATTTTGGTACGTCGAGCTGGGGCAAGGGCTCCTAGCTTGTTTTTTGCGGCTATCCAAAAAAACCTCGCTCAAAGTGTACCCCACGTGTCGACAAGTCCTGATATCCGGCAAGCAAATCGTACGGTATACGACCGAAAGCCGGCTGCCCACACGTGTGTCCCAGCCGGCGAACCGCATGTTTACGGCTCACGCCATTCGATGGGCACGGTCGAAGGGAGCCTTCGATCGAGCACAGAGAAGGCACAGCGTGCTGCGCCTCCGCTCCTTCATTCGGCAACTTGCCGCTTACTTGTCCATTGACTTTTAAACCTCCCTCGCCATGCACGTCCGGACGGCGTCCTTCTTGTTGTTGTGGGGCCACACCTTGTCCTTCGTGGCCACGAAGACGACGCAATACCCGACCAAGTCGGGTATCAAAGAATGGGTCGATCCCGACACGCCGTCGAATCGCCAAGCGATCTTGACGTCCCGTGGACGAAAGTGGCACTTGGTCATGAGCGACGAATTCAATACCCCCAATAGAAATTTTCGCCCGGGCCGCGATCACATGTGGACGTCCGTGGAAAAACCCGACGGGGTCAATGGCGCGCTGCAATTGTACTCGCACAACATGACGTCGACGGCCTGCGACGACGACGGGACGTGTTACTTTTACATTCGCGCCATGGATGAAGTCAGTACCGTGCACGTCTACAACATGTACATGCACCCGCCGCAATTCACCGACGCGTACTTTTACTACCGTGCGGGCATGGTCCAATCGTGGAATAAATTCTGTTACCAAGGGGGCATGATCAGCACGCGCGTGCAACTGCCGGGGGCCGTGACGTCGGAATCGGGGAACCCCGACGTCAAGACGGGCAAGAGTACCCCCGTGGAATCGGGCCAGTATTATCCCACGTGGCCGGGCATTTGGATGTTGGGGAACCTGGGGCGCGCCATCTTTTCGGGCTCGACGAACCGCATTTGGCCCTTTTCGTACAATGCGTGCGAACCCGATCTCTTTAATCCCAAGAACCAACGCATCAGTGCGTGCGACGACAATCCGGGCTATGGGTTGCACCCGAATCAAGGCCGTGGGGCCCCCGAGATTGACGTGCTCGAAGGCGCGGCGGCGCTCATTTCGTCGTCCATTCAACTGGGCCCGGGCATGCCGGACGAGTACCGCACGATCGGGCTCAACTACGCCATCGACGACCCCATGTGTATCTACAGTGGAAAGTGCATTTCGCCGGGCGCGAATTATCCGGAAGTCCCGACGAAACTCTACAGCGAGCGCGGCCACACGTCGTGGTACTCGGGGTTACGGTATACGGCCAACAACTTTTGCCGCGCCGATCCGGATAAAAAACAAGATTACGACGCGATCGTGGCGTCCATCAAGGCGGGGATTGTCAACAATACGTGTTCCTTGTCCACGTGTCCGGCGTCGAGCGACGTCAAAGGGGACATGGGCCTCATTGACGGCAAAGGGACGGCGCATTGGAACATTAATACGAACGGGACGTGTTTCCCACGCTTTAACGTCTACTTGGGCTCGTACTTGTGTGATCCTGATAATACAGATCCCAAGTGTCCCACGCCTCGCAACGCGTCGACCCCCGCGTCGAACGTTATGGACTCGTTCAACTATCAAATGGACGCCGTGTCCACGAATTGGCCCGTCCACGTGGGGGCGTACATGGAATTCCTGCGGTATGACGTCGAGTGGGTCACGGGCAAGAACGGGTACGTGCGGTGGATGTTGGAGGGCCACGTCATTTTTGAAGTCACGTCCGACACGCTCACTAACGTGCCCCAGAACGCCAACAAGACGAATCCGTCCAAAATCATGGTCGAAGAGCCCTTGTACATCATCTTGAACGTCGCGGTCTCGAGTTCGTGGGGTGCCCGACCCCCCAACGTGGGCATGGCGTGTCGTGGGAATGGGACTGTGGACGAAGTCAATCGCATCTGTGACTCGTTTCCCCAATACATGAAGATTGACTACATTCGGTTGTACCAGGATTTGGGCGACGATCTCGAGGACGACAATTACATGACGGTCGGGTGTGATCCCGCCACGCATCCGACCAAAGAGTGGATTGATGGACACCTCGATGAATACGAGGATGGAGACAATAAAATCGTGGAAGTCCGAGGCAAAGCGTTTTGCAAGACGAGCGACGATTGTACCATTGGTGGCAAACTCGCGCGGTCGACCGCTTTGGTCACGGGGAAGTGCGTCAAGAAGCGCTGTGAATGTTTGTACAACTCGTGGGGTGGTCCTCGCTGTACCATTGCGATTGCGAGCTCCACGTCAAGTACTTTAAATGTCATGAGTCGCTCGTACGGTCCGCCCCTTGGCGTCTCCATTGCGCTCACGGTCCTCGCGTGTCTTTTCTCAATTGCATCGGTATACATTGCCAGTGTCAAGTCGACAAAACAGACCAAGATGGCATCCCAAGCACTCGATTCCGAGCGCAAGGCGGCCGCACATGCCGATTTGGGGCACTATAGTGAAATGAGTCACCGTGGCTCCGTTCTTGAAACCATAACCAAGGAAAATCGGCACAATTTTGTATAGGTAGTAGTCTTACATGGAAATATATATATATCACTGGGGCCCTTTGCTCTATTATATTTTTTTAAATGTTTTCTTCTTGATACTAAATTTAATATAATGACGCAGTAGATTCATGGCTTTATTATATAGTATGCGTTGGTCGTTCCAGTACGACCAACTGGTCCAAATTACTAATATTGGGTGCCTATTTGTGCCAAATTTATCATAGGCTAGCAAATAAAAAGTTAGACAAAGTTTTGACTATAATTGTCCCTCGGTCGCTGGCGGGCGTCATTACTGGGGTGCTCAACCTCTTGCTTGGCCTGTCCATCGCTCGTAAAACTTTTGCTCTGTTTCTTCAGCAAAGCCGTTGCCTTCTTTTGCTTGGCCGACGATCGAAAAAAGGCGAGGGTCGTGAACAACAGCGTGAGTGCCGCGACCCCAATCGACATTGCAAAGGGAGGACCGTACGAGTTGGAAGTCATGGATTTCGACGTCACGGTACTCTTCGACGAGCCGGACACGGCCGTGGTACACCGTGGCCCGCCCCACGACGACGCATACGTGCACTCGCATCGTTTTTTGACGCACTTGCCCGTCTTGAGTAGGGTCTTGCCAAGGGTCCCCCCAATGGTACAATCATCGTTCGTGGTACAAAACGCCTTCCCAGGCACCTCTTTATGCGGATTATCGTCGTCTTCGTACTCATCGAGATGCCCCTCAATCCACTCTTTGGTCGGATGCGTCTTTGGATCACAGCCAATGCTCATGTAATTGTCGTCGTCGAGGTCATCGCCCAAGTCCTGGTACAGCCGAATGTAGTCCATCTTGAGGTACAAGGGAAACGCGTCACAAATCGCATTGACCACCTTGTCTGTACCATTCCCGCGACATTCTTTTCCGGGGTTCGGAGGGGTGGCACCCCACGTACTCGACAAGGCAACGTTGATAATCACATACAATGGCTCCTCGACCATGATTTTCAAAGGGTTGCTATTGTTGACATTTTGCGGCACGTCCATAATGGTTTTCGAAGGTACTTCAAAAATGGGACTGCCCCCAATGTTCCACCGTACGTACCCATTCTTGCCAGTGACCCATTCGACTTGGTACGTCACGTAATCCATGTACGCACCCACGTGCACGGGCCAATTGGTCGAAATGGCGTCCATTTGATAATTGAACGAACTCATGGAATTTGACTTGGGCGTGGAGGATGCATTGCGCGGTTTCGAACACATCCAATACGTATTGTCGGGATCACACAAGTAAGAACCCAAATAGACATTAAAGAGGCCAAAACACGTCCCATTCGTATTGATGTTCCAATAATCGTCGCTTGAACCGTCAATGGGCCCAATGTCGCCATTCACATCGCGTGAAGCGGGACACGTGTCCAACGTACACGTATTCTCGGTAATGCCCGCTTTCACGGACGCCGCAATCGTCTTGTAATCTTGTTTCTTGTCCGGATCCGGTGCACACAGATTGTTGGCAGAGTACCGCAAGCCTTGGTACCACGATTTGTGCCCACGCGCATCCATGTACGTTTCGGCCGGTACATCGGGAAAATTCGCCCCCGGGGATTTGCAAATCCCCGTGTAAATACACCCCGGATCGTCAATGCCGTAATTGATGCCCATGACACGGTAATCGTACGGCATGCCAGGGCCCACTTGCAGCGACGACGACACGAGCGACGCCGAGCCTTCGAGCACATCGATCTCGGGGGCCCCCCGGCCTTGGTTTGGGTTCATGCCGTACCCCGGGTCGTCGGTACACGCACTGATCCGTTGGAACTTGGGTTCAAACACGTCGGGCTCGCACCGATTGTACGAAAAGGGCCACATGCGATTCGTCGAGGCCGAAAAGATGGCCCGGCCGAGATTGCCCATCATCCACACCCCGGGCCACGTCGGGTAATACTTGCCCGACGCGACCGGCGTGCTCTTGCCCGCGGCAATGTCCGGGTTCCCCGACTCGGGCGTCACGATCCCCGGGAGTTGCACCCGGGTCTCAATCATCCCGCCTTGGTAGCAAAATTTGTTCCACGATTGGACCATGGCGGCCCGATAGAAAAAATACGCGTCCGTGTACCCGGGCGGGTGGGTATACATATTGTATACGTGGAGCACATTCACTTCGTCAATGGCTTTAATGTAAAAGTAGCACGTCCCGTCGTCGTCGCATTTCGTCGACGTCATGTTGTGCGAGTACAACTCGAGGGCGCCATTCACGCCGTCGGGTTTTTCAATCGACGTCCACATGTGGTCCTTGCCAGGTCGAAAGTTGCGATTCGCAGTGTTGAATTCGTCACTCATGGTCAAGTCCCACGTCCGGCCACGGGACGAGACGAACGTCTGACGATCGTCGGGCGTGGCGGGGTCAACCCACGCTCGAATGCCCGATTTGGTCGGGTACGTGGCGGATTGAGGCACCTCGTCCTTGGCCTGGCCAAGCCACAGGAGCGACAAAAAAGCGTAAAGACGCATGAGGGCTGGAAGGAGCAATTGACGTCAATGGAGGCGGCACACGACGTGTGACGTGGGAGTGGCAGGTTGCCAAGTGAGGCGCATGGCGACGATCCGTTCGACGGCGAGCCCGGTTCTGGGCAGTGCCCAACGTGGATTGTGGAACATATGGAGGATTCAAGGGGGGATAAGACTCGCGACAAAATAGGCGCCATATATAACGCCCGGACTATTCGTAATATTAGACAATCACAGTCTTGGATCTCTGGTTTGGTATTGATATTGATGATAACTGCACGGGATCGTCTTGAAATACATTTTTTAAATAGAGGTGCGCTTATTTATATTTAGTTTTTAATAGCGGTAAAGTAAGCTCACCTTTACCATCTTGGTTATTATGCTACCCGTTCGTGTGACTCTTGTATATTAGGGACTTAAGTACAAGGAGTCGGTTGAATGGCTGGACAGTCGTGCGTGTGCTGTTAGATCGTAATCAATCCACAAACTATGCAGGCCACGTCACTCATACATATTTTGCTGCTACATCCATTGTTTTCTTGAGAACGAAGTGAAAAGACCTATTGAATTATCTCACCATCCTTATGGTACCTCTTTGATGCGTCACAGTTGGCCGAGCTTTTATGAGAACCCTAGGGTTCTCACTAAAAAAAATCTGACAAATGACTTAAGGAGATAAAATCATCGCAATAGCACTTAATAGAAATTAGAGGTAGGGTGATACACGTATGATCAATAGATAAGTCGTTAAACGACGTACTATGATCCCCAGTAGCTTCATATAAACTTTGAGGAAGAATCGTCTATTTTTAACTTACCTATGTATGCAGCAAATCCAACATTGCAATCAGTAATCAATTTCGTAAGCTTCACTATGCAACCGGTGATAAATAGCGATGAGTTGCCAATCTTCTTTGAGCCAGCTTTACCACAAAAACCCGGCTTTATGCTCCACTAAGACTTGGATTACATTAGGTAAAGGAAGATGAGAATTACCATCGCTCTTGACTTTCAAATAGGATTGGCCAAACTGGCATCAATGAGAGCTGCCATCCTTTGAGATAATCAAGCCAAGAATGGCTACCACACGTTCAGCTGTACCAGAATTGGCCTCTGAGCCTAAGAACGCGTTCTTTACCAGCAACAAAAGCTGAGCCTGTGCCTTGGGCGGCATGCCTTTGAGCTCGCTCGTCACAGAGCCGCTCAGGCAAGGTAGTCCACCGCGTTGAAAAATGCAAGCCTAAGGCCTTCTCTCATCCGGTGGTCCTTTAACATCTCTCTGCCTTTACGATATAGATGCTGAACATTCTCACTCGTCCGGGCTCCTGAAGAGGCCGCAGGTGTATGATAACGTTGTCAAAACAACCTCATTGCCAAGACGTACACCCAAAGCTGTTAAACTTGACGTCGGACCCTTCGAAACTGAAGAAGGCTTCACCGAAAGACAAGAGAGACTATGATTATCAAGGGAAAAGTAAGCTTGCAAGATTTTTATTTGATAACACCAACACTTGTAACACAATGGCTCAGTAAGAAATCTATTCTGAGACTGAGTGAGCCATCATGGTACTAAACCTCAAAGCACAATTCGATCTCACGCCTGTGGGCTAAACTAAAGATTAATAGGCCAATTGTAAATCACCTCTGAGTCCGACATTACATATCTTTGGAGCTATAACGAAGTCGTTAAGTTTCTACCATATTCCGACGCACGGCCCAACGGCTGCAGCTTACTTACAAATCGCCTGTTGATGTTGTAACGACCTTCGAGCAGTCATGATATAGCTGTTTTTGCAAAGTTCGTAAGATTTATAAAGCGGGCTAATCGGACCACGTACAAGAAGCTCCTAAAGACCACCAGAGCAGCTTTTTTACAAAGCTCTTTACATGAAAGTGCCGCTGGTATCAGGGGTGAAAGAGCTCAAGAGAAAGCTGCACCTTTTGCCTCTTCATGAAAAACAATAGCCCCTGGACAGCTGACTGTTGCACGTAAGGTTATTCTAAGGGTCAGTCGTGGCGATCTGGTGGCGGTCGTTCGCGGACCCTTAAGATCCTCGAAATCGAAAAGAGTTTTTTTGTCATGTGAATCATGAGTTTCACAGTCAAATCAACCGCCAGTTGTCGCAGCTTAAGATATTCGAGCTGCGTTGAGAAGTCGCGTTTTTTTTCGTATTAATCTTCTGCTCGGTCGGCTGTACAAAGAGCACATTCTTGTGGCTACGCGAGTTTAAAGTACAGATAGAAGTAGCGGTGTGATATTTACGAGCCGATAAGGTCGTGGCTCGGTGCATTAAAAACAAGATCCTACAAGCGTCTCGCTGCCGCCTGATTTCTAAGCTCGAAGTGAATGGCGTTCCGATCTTGCTCCATCTGCGAATAATTAAAAGTCGAAGTGCGTTTCTCTTCGCAACGATTTGACTGTGGGCCAATGTTACACGTGCGCCTACAAGCTATAAGCGAATGACTAGGAGCTAAGGTCAAATAAGCACGAGAAAGCATTAACCCTTTTCGAGCACGATCACGTCGACGTCGAACTCGTCATCCGTCTTCTTTCAATTTCTTCGCAAGTGAGAATTGGACTCACACTGTACGTCAGACCATATGACTCCATGTGAAATATTACACAACAAAGTGCAGTCTACCGAATATTGAGTTTTCTACCAGTGCTTTAAAAATTTTGTATCCCATTCTGGGGAACCTTTCCATTTGAGTCACCCTTTGCTTTTATTTACTAAATATTTGATGACAAATCCTGCTCTCTACTCTACTTAATTTAAAAGATAAAAAGAGTCGCAGTCATTTGAGGTATACTACACAATTTGGTCTTCATTTTTTCACGCACCAATGAATCCCTTAAATCCTATGTAATCTATTAATTACAAGTGGCCCGTGATTGTGTAGCCATCATCACTGCCAGCGTGCTATTAAAACTTAAACTTTACATCAATGCCGACCTTTAAATGCTAGTCATCCTCTCTGTTTAGTGTAGTGGCCAGAAGAAAGTGCCTTTAATCGAGGGCTCAGACTTTGAGGTCGGTCGTGTCTTTGAAATCACAAGCGTGTCCTCCATCTCGAGCATATGATTCGAGTCCGGGCATTCCCGTCCTTCCCAATCTGAAAGGGAACGGGTCGAAAGACTTGCGCCAAAGCGTTCAACCAACGCCTGATCGCTCACTTCGCGCAGCTCCACCAGTGTCGCTGGTCCCTGCTCCAATATATAAGTGACGATCTTTTGAGTCGCCTTTAGCACCACTATTCACAACAGACTAGCGTTAGCACACTCAACAATCGACCGAGCATCAAGTCTTCACTTTATACCTCCAAATTCCATATAAGTCGCATTCAGGCGGTGCCAGATCGCATTCATCTTGATAAAAGCTAATCAAGCCGATCCAAGTGTCAGTATAATCAACACCTCCAGATTCGCATCCAATCCTTACCCAAAACGTAGAGTTCGTAAAACGCCGCAGGCTCTTCAAAAAGGGGCCAAAAGACTTCCTTCTTGTCCGCAAACTTGCCGTCTCCAAGCTGTAAGAGTCTTGCTAGCAAGCACGTCAAGTTGATCCCAGCAACACAGACGGGGTACCATCGCTTGGTACCTTCCGGCATTTGTTCGTAATATATCGTTCGCATCTCCATCGGATGCGCTTCAAACGCATACAACAGACACTTCATGGCCAACCGGCCTCCGCCTCGAAAATCCGTCTCGGGACTGGCATTTTGAAATCCAAGCGTGACCCAGTCCACTCCTTTTCGATCGTACGCCTCGTGTTCCGTCCTCCCACTAACAACTCGCCACAAGCGTTCTAACGACGTTTCAAACCACGCCTCGCCCGCCACCACCTTGTGCGTCAGGTCCGTCTCGAGCTCCAAAAGCTCGAGGCGAGTCTGTGGAGTCGGCACAAGCATGGGTTTGTCCCCACTTGCCGAGTTTGTTCGCGACCGGCGACCGGTCCACGAGTCCTTGACGAGTTGCAACGTGGTGGTCGCTGCGGTTAAGAGATCGTCGGCACCAGGTTCGCGTCTCTGTGAGAACGTCAGCGAGACAGGAGACGCGAGCTTCCGCCACGTCCGTCCAAGGCGCGAGGCCGGCGATCCAACGTCCGGCAGTTCCTCGGGATCGATGGCAACCGAGAGACAACCAAGCGTGCCGCATATTTCGCACTCGGCAAGCTCGGGATGGTTGAGAAACGTGCAGACATGACACACCCACGGCGTCGGAGCGGAGATCGTGTACACTGGCGCTGGAGCGACCTCCCGGACGTGGTGCAGGGCACGCAGTTCCGTCTGAATGTCAAGTGGCAATGCGGCAAAGATGCTTGGGTCAATGGATGGCGGCGGCAAGGACGGCACGGCGTGCGCAGCGTCGGTCATTTTGAAGACTAAGCTTGGTGGACATTGACGGCCCTTGGTCGACGTTTCCGTATGTATACCCGGAAGCGAGTATCAGAAAATCTCCCACCCACTAGCCGTGGTGATGGCTTCAAGTCCTATCTTTAGGACCGAGTATACGTTTTCGTACTGAGGTCGTAAGCCAAAAAATCAGGCTGTCCTAGCCGCACGACAGGGCAAATGAGGGTGTTACGTCAGTGATGCCACTTTTTCCTCCAGTGGCCACCATTTGTTGCGCCTCGTACGACTGTGGACGCTTGGGGTTGTCGTTTTGAACCCATATAAAGCTTGCCGAGCTGTCTCTCGGATGAAGTCGATCCTGATGTATTGCAAGACGTAAGAGTGCTGGGCTCAAGACGTTCTGTCTTTTGGTTACGAGATTATACTGCTAGAGGTCTGAGCGGCAGCTACAGTCAAGTTACACTTTGTCAAGGAACGGGTGAGGACAAATTTGGCGAGTTTGGACACACTTATGCTTGTGCCGCTAACTGCTTCTGGCGACTCGAAAAGTAGTCGCTTTGATGTTGGAGCAGGACTTCGCTACACTAATCGTCAGGTATTGGTTGAAGGCTTTGTCGTACGTCTCTCGACCCAATGCCTCGCAGCATGGGAAGGAGGTGAATGGTTGGACTCGGTGAGATGGCGGACACTCTTGTGATTGCAAAGACGCGACCGACGTTTGAGTTAGAGCCTTCGATTAAGGCAATACAGTAAAAAAAGAGGATGACTAGCCGGCATTGATGTGATTTATAGCGCACGCTGGCTTTGATGATGTTTACACAATTACGGCTGTACCATTTACCGGTATACGCGGGGTATCTTGTGAAATGGATTTTTATCACAAAGTCATTTAATTTACATTCTGAAGAAATCCATTTGAAACGTCGTAATAAGATTGCTTCCTTTTGTTAATAATATGCAATGATTAGGCCGTAAGTAATATTGCCGCTTGAAAAAAAGGAAGATGGATTCTCTGATGTTTATTTTGCATTCTACTTCAGGTGATTGGCTAATGGATATAAAGTCCCGCGTTTTGACAGGCCAATTTGATACTTGGCAACTTGTCGATAATTCCTTAAATACAGATGGATCAGAGACGGATATTTGTCCTCAGGAATGTAATTGGATAACCAATTACATTCCTTTCAATAAAGTATACTACAAAATATTCTTTGGCGCTGACAAAGAATATTTTGTAGTATACTTTATTGACATTTGTGCACAAAATCTTTTTGGCGAATGACGTCTCGGAGCACTCACGCGTTGCTGATGTACAGGCGAAGCATTACTTTTGACGCTTACTTATAGCCTTGAAACTATTTGTCGATTCCAACGAATCGTTATCTTGCGACCTATGGTCCGCAAAATTATATCTCTGAGCACTACTCTTGGAAAAGACCTCGAGATGACCTCTGCTTTTGGCCACGCGCTTTCAACTTGGTGGCAAAAAGTGTGATCTCGCCAAAATGCTTGTCAATATAATTTGAAGCGTATACGCGTCAGGGCAGTCTTGTCGGAGAGGGGCCTTGATCTCCCAAGGGATCTTAGAATGACTATGATTCTCCGACTGCATAAGATGCTAGAGTTGAAACCGACAATGATGTCGCGCAAAAATTCACCCATCGTTATTGTGGCACTTGATCTCTCAATCGAGAAAACGGGACGAGGACAATTTTCCAGCATCATGCGGCGTAATACGATTCCCTTGCTTTGATGTCGCTCGTAACCACGTCGGGGGGCTTCAAAATTTAAGTCTTATCTTATTCAACCAGTTTACGAAGATCGAGTCAATAGTTGTATTGCTTCGAGAGTACGTCGCCTGATTCGTGCCCTTCAACCAAACAAGGCGGCCCTTCGTGCCAATAATGATAAAAAATACTTTTCTACTCATGTGATGCTGTGGTTGTGCCCGGTGCCAAGCAATTTCCATTTTCTTTGCTAGGGTCAGAATACAGCTTAAGTCAGTCCATATAAAACACTTAGTGTTATTTGCATCTATTAAGAAATATTTAGCGTACGCGCCAAATCTCTTTTGGCCAATACTTTTTAACGATCTGAGCAGCGCGGGTGCACTTAAGTCATAAAGACATTTGTTACGTCAACCGTAGATCAGCTTGTAGCACTTTGGCTTAAAGGCATTTTGTCGCGTGCGTGTCGTAAAACAATGAGTATTTGGTATTTATATCAGTACGACGCAGAACTAGTTCGTTCTTAAGAAGCCTAGAACTGGGCGTGAATAAAAAGCGAGGTAGTTTACGTAAGACAACGTGTAGTCTGTTGAGACATAAAGAGGATTGCATATTATAAACTCGTCGAGTGGGAGCAAACTATCCCGATGTCTTTGCATTCTTGCACGCACACTGCGCAACAAGTCCTCGACGACGCAATTTACACACTAAGTTCGACCATTAATGTACGAATAGATATCTCCAAGAAAGCGAAGCAATACTGTTTGAGATAATCTCAAAATGAGAAATTGTTGGTCCGCGACATGTCACTTTGGTTTATTGTGTCTTGGTTAATGACCCGGACGAAAAACAAGGCTGCTACTTTGAAAACGTCGGCCAAGTTCAACACATTTGCTTCATAAGCCAATTTTCTCAATCGACCAGCAAAGACCACAACAAAATTGTTGCAAGTTGATTAGAATGGACACAAAATAAGTTAAAAAAAACACACACCCATTTAAACGCGTTTAACAATGTCAAGAACAGTCTCTTATAGGCGCCTATCCTGGTCATGGCAGATCCAGAGCGAACTTTCGTCTGTGACATGCCAGGCTTGTCATAGGCACTAAATTGCTGCAAATCGATTTTAAGGAGCGAAGTTGGGTAACCGCACCTTAATCTTGGCGGATCAAGCTTGTCAAGGATGTTTCTTAATAAAAATCTATAGCTAGTCGCAATATAGCAAGCTCTATGTTTACCTGTCAAACTACTAGCCACTTGTGATCTATACAGATCGTGCGTCAAAATACATCACGACGAAAAGTACTCACAGAGATTGACGGGGTGGCTTTCTATCGTTGCGGATCTCAACGTCAAGCTGAGGTACACGCCAAGTAAGCAGATCTGCATTCAACATCGTCACATACAACACTGACGTGGTTACATCAGAAAAGGGTAAGTGGCAAACTGACTTGATCTCTCTGTACACACGAATCTTAGCTATACAACTACAAGTTATCGTCAATCATACCGACAACAGTACTTGAAATTAGCCAGGCATCGGTTGCTTAGTGCTGAGCTAAAAATTACCTCCGCCAAAAATTTGGATATGATATAGAAACGAAGCTAAGCGCATTTTTGTCTGGATTCTTCAAACCCATAGTAGAGACTGCATGTAACCAGTTGTGACCTTCAAAAAAATTGATGATACAAAAATTTCAACGATGATGATACGACGTAAATTTGCTGAGCAGTCCGATTGTCAGGAACTTGTTGAGGTCTCACTGCCCGTCATTGTCGACTTACAAGCTTTCATTTGAAAGCCATTCTCTGATAAAGTCAAGGAGAGCAAAGACGACGACATAATAGTTGGATACTCACACAGCAAGTCGCTTGCTAAGACTAGATGTACATCTAGACAGTACTTTGCTCGCCAGATTTAGTTTGACGCTGAGATAGCCGTTCCGCTTATATGCGGATACGCAATGGCTAATTTGCTTGCTCGCGGAGCACAAATCGCAGCGTCAACATAAAAAGAAGCAGCCAGTTCCCTCGTATCAAGATAGCTTCGCTATATGAAAACACAGACAATCCTTTGCTGGCACCGACATTAAAAGTGTCTGGTTAAGCGTCTATACACGCCTTACTATATCTTCTAAATTGTCAGCACAGCGTAAGGGGGTGCCGGAATAGGAAAGAGGATATGTCACTGAATTTAAACTGGCTTTGAGACACGTTCCGAGCCGTAAGGTTGCAAAAGTTCATTTATCGAGTCTATACACGGTATTGACATATATTCCGGTTATTGGACATACATTACAAGAACATTCAATAGTCTTACATATGACATTTTACCGAAAACCAGCGCTCTTGTTGTCAGTTCCAATTCATGTCAGAGTCATATGGGCATCGCCAACACACCTTTTTGTCTTCAAGTTTGTTCATAGCTTTTCGACCTTTGATATTTAAACATCTTTTTGGGACTAGCCGAAGCTCCAATGCCATTGGTGCCTGTTTGTGTTTGACCCAAATTACATCACATCTTGCGTACCGAACGGCGGAACAGATTTCATGTTGACGAGCTACAAAGCCTACGCCACGCAAAATACTGTCTCAGCCTGTTTATACAGGGTATTGCTTATCTACAAAAAAATTTGCATACCATCGTTCTATGGCTTAATTTTGCTACCGCTTTCATGCGATAGTGCTCAAGCTTTCGGACTACCTGGATGTCATCTCTCCAGTTTGCATTACCTGTCAGCTTACGAATGAGGTGGGCTTGAGCCCGCGGTCACTGACGTGGCACTGCGATAGTGACTCCACTGCATCATCGGACTGAATATGACAGTTTTGAGGCTACTATCGCAACTTGAGCTTATATCGGGAGTTAGAGTTTTTATGCCATCAAGCCTGCCACGACTCTACGACTGCTTCAAGCTATTTAACTTGCATGTTGTCCTAAGTATATAGATACCAAATTCAGCTAGGTATTCTGGTTCGTAAAAGTTTAATCAAACTCATAATCCCATTTCCATAAAGGGCCAATCTAATCGACTCAAGTGTAAATAACAGAAGCTGCGAGGTTGCCACAACCCTCCGAGGAATGATAGTTCAGCTATAAGATTTGACCTGTACTTAGGACCAATACGATTAAACGACCTCTATCAGCTTGACCCCAAGGATTACTACGAATCTTAATTTCAAGACCTCATTTGACACTTGCATTCTCAAATGTGATTTGTGCGTTATTGGTAGCAACCTTTGTGAGGTTAATGTCCATCGAATATAGTCATATGCATTGAGCAGCTGTCATGGAACTATGCACATAATTCTTTTATCCCCTGAGTACTACCTTCTAACTAAATTTAAAGCCTCATTTGACTTGTGTCACACAATGAGGTGGTACCACTACCTAATTTAGCCACTTCGTCGGTGTCACTTGAAATGGTTCCGGTGACAGATGTGCACACTGTGTGGAGTTCATTTTACAGTCGAGGTCAATTGTTCACTCGTGATATAAAAGGCTTTGCCCGCGACATACTCGAAGCCAACTATTCTGCTACCGTCAATGGTGAGGTCTTAAGACCGTACTGTTACCAACAGGATGTAGACTTTAATTGCTTAGGCCACGGAAATGTACGCCGTCTCCCAGCGATGCTGATCGTATCCGCCTTCTTTTTGACGAGGCAGCTGACATGTGTTGCTGTTGTTGTCAAGGATGTTGCCACCTTACCCACCTTTCGGCCATGATTTATATCCATACGCCGTCTGGCGTCAGAATGGCCCAAAGTTTTGCAGAGAAGATCTCAATAGGACTGCTTCATGTATACTCCTATCACGATTTTCAAACTTTGCATGGGTCATTTCAGAGTAACAAATTTTAGTCTGCACAATGTAGAAAATCACAAATGAATTGTAGCTATAATGAGAGTTAGCATGGTGCGTAAAGCTCAATCTAGAAAAATGTACTGCTTAAAATTTTAGTGTATTCTAAGGAAGCCTGAGTATTACTGAGCCACCCACACCTGATTTGCACAACAAAGTCACAAAAACAAAGGGCAATTTCAAGTAGTGGTGACAGTTTTGTAATTGCTGAAGGCGATAATCGAAGTCTAATGATTATGTGTTGGAATAGACTTGCAAATTGTGCTGAACTCTTTTTAAATCTCAACTTCGTCGCGTTGAGCTTCCTTGTGACACCAAATCAAGAAAGAGGAGCGCAGAGGGTGGATATTCTTTTAGTGTTTTTCAAATACGAGCTACGCTCAGTTTTGCTACTTTATAAGAGCCGAAAGTGAATCTGCGGTGCTTGATCGGGTCTAATCGGGAAGAACTATTAACGCTTGAGTGTAAAATTGACGAAGGATGTCCTAAGCAAGTTGAAAAACTGGGCTTGAAATCCACTTTCATTGGTATGGTAGATACGGGCTGGGTGGCAGCACGATCTGATGAAGTATCACCATTTGTCCTAGAAACATTCGTATTAGATTAAGCACCTGGTGCTCAATTCCACAAAGGAATGTGAGAGTCTGTCAGCCTCACTAAGACTCGGGCCGTAGTAAAATGTTATGTCTTCGACCACAATCACATCTAGGTCAACCAAAGCCTGGCACAAGAGCTCAGTCTTGGCAGTTCAAAGGTCAAGGAAATATCGCTGTTTTGTCCTCGTGCAGCCTCATGCTAGACGTGTGATATAGTAAAGCCATTGGTTGAGATCTTTGATGGTGCCGCCAGCATTCACTCTTGCACACTAAACCTCCGCCACAAAAAACCTTTACCCTCCAAGTCTCTCTCATCTAAAATACTATTGGTCGACATTCTCAAATGAACATTGCAATACTACACCACCAAAATCGACCCTTAAATGAAATTCTGACGGTAATTATCCTTGGCAATCAACGCCAGGGCCGAGTTCCGATGGCTGCTCGCATCACTCGTGTACCCCCCTTCTGGATCCACGACGGCCTTGAGTTCTCGGTCCATCAGTTGCATGGCCAGCTTGGTCTGTTTCGCCGACTTGACGAGCGCCATGTACACGGACGTGCCCGACAAGAGACACGCCACGACAGCCAGAGCAATGGAAGCAGCCATGGGCGGGCCGTACGTCCGCCTCATGGTCCCCGACGCCGAGGCACTGGATCCGGCCACGGCCGTCGTACAGCGTGGACCACCCCACGTGTCATACAAACACTCACAGCGCCGATTGACACACTTGCCCGTCTTTAACGCCGCGCGGGCCAGTGTACCATGGATGGTACAATCATCACTCGTGGTACAAAAGGCTTTGCCCGCGACTTGCACGACCTTGTTCTCATCGTCTTGGTACTCGTCCAAATGCCCGTCAATCCATTCTTTTGTCGGATGCGTTCGAGGGTCGCAATCGGTCGTCATGTAATTATCCGCTTCGAGATCGGCGTGCAAGTCTTGGTACAATCGAATGTGGTCAATTTTGAGGTACATTGGAAACGCGGCACAAATTTTGTTGGCCACTTCATCCCTTCCGTCCCCACGGCAGGCTTGACCCGGATTCGGGGGTACAGCCCCCCACGAACTCGAGAGCGCCACGTTAAAAATAACATACAATGGCTCTTCAATCATGATCTTTTCAGGATTCGAGTGGTTACTGTCCTGGGGTACCTTTGCAATCGTTTCCGACGTAATCTCAAAAAGGGGTTCACCATGGAGTAACCATCGCACGTACCCCTTTGTACCCGTCACCCATTCGACTTGGTAATCGTAGTACCCCGTGTACGCCCCAAAATGAATGGGCCAATTGGACGAAATGGCATCCATTTGATAATTAAAGGTTTTCATGGCACGGGACACCGAAGTGGTACTGTTCCGAGGACTGGCACACAGGGCGTGGGTATTGTCCGGGTCACATAAATACGACCCCATGTACGAATTCATGAGGGGAAAGCACGTGCCGTTGGAATTAATGCCCCAATGGGCGTGCGTCTTGTTGTCCATGAACGTCAAGTCTGCATTGACATCGCCCGAAGCGGGACACGTGCCCAGGGCGCAAGTATTTTTCGTAATGCCTTGGCGAACAGAAGCCGCGACGGTCGCGTACACTTGTTTGTCTTGTTCGTTTCGCGCACAATAATTATTGGCGCCGTACCGCATGTTCTGGTACCACGATTTGTGCCCCCGTTCTTTTTGGTAGTACGCCGTGGGTACATCAATGTAATTGGCACCCATTGTCTTGCAATTGGACTGGTACAGGCAGTAGGACTCGTCCCCGGACTTTGCATTGACGGGAAACAGCCGATAGTTGGGCGGCATCCCCGGCGCGACTTGTACCGACGACGAGATGGCGAGCCCACCCCCTTCAAGGATATCAATCTCGGGAGCGCCCCGTCCTTGGTTTGGGTTCAACCCGTAGCCCGGGTCGTCTTGGCAGGCGTTGATGCGCTGGTAGCTTGGCTCAAAGACCGTGGCGTCGCATTGATTGTAGGAAAAGGGCCACATGCGGTTCGTCGAGGCCGAGAAAATGGCCCGGCCGAGGTTCCCAAGCATCCAAATGCCCGGCCACGTGGGGTAATACCGACCCGCTGTCGTCTTGCCCGAGGGTCCGAGGCCCACGTCGGGATTGCCCGACGTGGGCGTGACGGCCCCCGGGAGTTGGGCCCGCACTTGGAGCATCCCACCTTGGTAACAAAATTTGTTCCACGATTGTACCATGGCACTCCGGTACCAAAACGTCACGTCTTCAAACGTCGGGGGGTGCGTGTACATGTTGTAGACCCGGAGATTGGTCACGTCGTCCATGGCTTGAATGTAAAAGTAACACGTGCCGTCGTCGTCACACGCGGTGGACGTCATGTTGTGGGCATAGACTTCGAGCGCACCGTTGACGCCATCGGGTTTCTCCACTGACGTCCACATGTGGTCGTCCCCAGCGCGAAAACTACGATTGGGTACATTGAACTCGTCACTCATGGTCAAGTCCCAGGTGCGACCCCGCGACGTGTGGTAGACGTAATGTTCCCGCGGCGTGGCGGGATCCACCCACGTGCGAAGGCCCGACTTGGTCGGGTACGTCATGGCGCTCGTGGCCGACACAAGGGCAGGCCACGCCAACGACCAGAGGACAGCGGGACTCAAGTGCATGGGAAAATGGGTACTGGTACAGCAAGATGTGGGTACGTCGGGCTAAACGAAAGATTGCGGGACGGTACACGCATGTGCCCGGGCGATTGGTACCTTGGCGTTTGGATCCATGTTTTGCATCCCACGGTTGGTACAGTGTAACTGTGGTTGTACAGTCCATGTAGTTCGGACACTCTGGCCTTTCCCATTCGTGAGGATTGGAATTTAAGGTTACCTCAAGGTTAATTCCAGGCTACGAAAATCGACCATTGCAGCGAGTTTTTTGCGTCACCATTCGGATGCGGCGTGACCCGATACCTGTAAAGCTACTTATAACAGAGCTGTTTCTATCCTTGATGATGGTCAAGTATTGATGTGGATGTACATGTGAAGCACGTGTCAAGAGCGAGACTAAGACCATGTCATTGAACCAAAATCCGTAGCCTTCAATTACCATCTACGTAACCTTGAATTATTTTAGCCGGTTTCGAATGTGCCTGGAAAAAGTTGCTGGTTGGAAGCTCCGCTGGATTGTACGAGGATTATAGACAACCTCCCGTTGCCCTGTGAGCGACACAACCTTGCGACAAAACCTTTTCGACGACTGGCGTAAGCAAATCGCACATTTCAGCAGTCGAACCTCGGCTGACGACTAGCAAAACACAACCATATGGGCGAGCAATAAGTTAATTTCTACAAAAAGCTCGCAGATTTCTTTCTTTCCCTTAATAAGTTACAGTTTATGGTATTAAATATCTGGAGAGTAACTTTCGATGGATTTTAATTTCACGAACGTTGGAGAGAAGCACCATTCCATTCGTTGCTTTAGAGAGCAAGTATGGTAAGCATTGACACTCAGTATCCTCTGCCAAACGTCACAAACACACGATGCAACGACTCGCTTTTCTCCACGAACGATCGAATGAACGGATGTGTGTGTATCCGAAAAGTCGCTTTTAAGACGTCGCTGTACCCATAAACTAAATCTCTACTGAAATTCAATCATCCAATAATCCTTAAATAATGCATAGATAAACCCTTTTATTGCAATCACACCTCGAAACCACTAATATTGTGCACATCCGGCTGATTCGTAGAACTTAAGCCTTCCTTCCTTTCACTACCGTCGACTTGGGCATTAACTTGCTCCTCCTCTCCAAAAGCTTGGGCGGTGACAAGAACCGCGTCTTCTTCGTCTTGGCGTCACCACCAGCACGCACTGCAACCACAAATCCGCCCGCTTGTCCTTCTTCCACATGTAGACGCCTGGCAACGTCCTCAATAGACATCGCCAACCGCTCTCTCCACCACCCCATCCCTTCGTCCTTCCAAGACCCTTGCACGACGAAAAGCAAACGACGTAACAGCTCGTGCCTTTGCTCACGTGATAACGTCCCATCCCTCTCGACTGCCTCGTGGAAACCGTCAAGAAAACTTGCCAAGACTCGTTGCCCCACCATCCCATCGTGCTGAGACGCAATGTCCTCTAGCTTTTGAACGGCGTCCAGTCGAATCCTCTGCGTCTTCCAGCTTCGAAGCTGCCACTTGGAGCAACATGCCTTCATAACCGCCGCTTGCCGTGCGTGGTGCAGCTCCCGCACCCGCGTTTGCAAAGCGCATTGCTGGGCACGCGCTGCCTCCACGTCTTGCTGGGCGTGGTGCCAGCGACGCGTCACGTCCTCTGTCCTGCGCCCTTCCTGCATCAACGTAGTCGACACCACGTGAGCCCACACGCCGTCGTGGCCACTTATTGCCATCCAAACATCTTGCGCACTCTCACTCTCGGCCATCAAACGACTCGCACGGGTCAAGAGCGCATCGTGGCGATGGCGTAAATTCGTAAAGCCCTCGACGAAAAACGCCACTTGGGCGCGCAAGTGCACGCACGTCGCGTCCAGTTCGTGGCACTGGGTGTCCAGCCGCTCGACGTGTCGGACGAGCACGTCACGCGTCCTAGCTTCGGCGTCCCGCACGGCAGTCAAATGCCCGAAAAACTGCTGTAGTTTCTGAAAATTAGGCGAGCCCGAATGGACCCGCCGTTCCGAGTCTTTCACGGCCTTCTCCAACACGTGCACTTGGTGCAAGTGCGTCTGAAGCACCGTGTGGAACGCGTCGTCTCGACTCGCTTCGGCTTTGTGCCCACTCGTCGTGACTCGCGCGGGGAGAAACGTCCATGGCCATGGGCTTTTCAGTCCACTCGCAGTGAGCAAGCACGCAAGGAAAAGCCCCAACGCCGAGTCTTGGTCGAGACCCACGAGGTTGACAATCACGCGTTCCAGCTCGTGCCGATCTTCACACCCGTGACGATCGATCCGTAGCGTCTCGGCCAATAAATGCACGTCCGAGAGACACAGCGCGGCCACCGCGTCTTGGAGCCACGCCTTGAGGCCCGTCATGACTGACGCGACGCGGTAAATCTAGAAATAATAGAAGAAAACCCTTCAGCGCATCAAGAAAAGCCACGTCGTGGCTCCACCCGCCACTTATGAAAAACATTTCCCAAGAAGCCACGGATGCGTGGGATAAATGGTGGCAAAGAGCTCGAGCAAAAACGCTTCGTGGTCTGCCAAACTGCGCTTGGTATCGCGGACCAACGTCAAAATCAACTCGGCACGGTGCTTCATGGCCAACGCCTCGTGACTTTGCAGCAACGCCGCCAGTGCTTGCCCGTGTTTGGCCGTCGTCTTGGTCACTTTTAACGGACTGCGCGCGTCCCAGCGCAACGGCGCACTCGTGCGGGTCTGCAGCCGTAAAAAGATCCCAATGGCAAGGCACGCCACGTGAAATTCCAGACTATAGTGCAAGGGGCCCCCTAATCCAATGGCTTGCATGATGCCCGTGTGGCGACGGGCGTGGCCGTACGCCAAGAGCACCTCGCCAACTCGCCGCAGCCAAAGTTTCTTGCTCGGCGACGACAGGACGGGAGCCAACGCCGTACAGACAAACCGAATGCCTTCCGCCGCGAGAAACAACACTTTGAGTTGCGTTAACGCATTGCCGTGCAGGTGCACCCGTTCGAGCCACTGCACGAGTTTCGACAAGAGCGACAGACTCAACGCTTCCGTCAAGACGGGCGCCCGTTGCAATTGCTGAAGAAACAACACTTGCAACGTCAAGACATGGCCGTGGTCTAAACAAGCGGCTTCAAACTCGTCGCGACTCAATTCTGGCACTTGCAACCGCCTCGCCAACACGTCCCACTGCGCGCTGCGTTCGTCCAACACCCAAGTTTCTATGCTCTTTTCCGCCACGTGACTCATCACGTGCACGGACGCAAGCGCGCGGCCACACGCGGCAAAACACGCGACTTCCCCGCCTCGAAATGACAAGAAACTCCACACGACGTGACCAATCGCCACCCCAATCCTGCTTACGGGAGACTGCGCTTGACCGTCACGCTCGTCCGTGGCACGCAACTGCAGAGTCAAGGCCGGAGTCGATGGCAATGTCTTTTGACGCGACGCAAAGTCACGCATGAGCGCATCGAGCTCGACCGACACGACATTGCCACACTTGGTCCAAGGCCATCCATTCCACAAGCTGCCATGTCCTCCACGGCCGTGGAGCTGCTGAAAAAAGGGCTCGACCAGCGATAGATTGTAAAAGTTCAAGACAGTCACAAGCGTGGTCGTCAACGCTTCGTCGTCTAACGACTCCAATGCGTCCTTCGAGCCGTTCTCCGACTTGTAAAAGTGCACAAACTCGTCCAATTTCTCATACAAGGCCGTACACGTCGCGCCATACAAGACCAAGCGCCAACTCGCCGGCGTCTCCGCACCAGCATCCCGTGTCGTCTCGTCCAACACACTGTAGAGCAGCTGGAAAAAGCACGTCACACGCTCGAAACGCGCACGGGGACTCACCTTGGCGTGGGTCAAGGTCGTGATTTGACTCACGACGCCAAACACCAACTGCAGGCGTGTCAACGCATCTTGCAGCATGGCCGTACTGGGGACAAGCGCAAACGCTTTCGACTCCACGAGCGCTGGCCGCGCCGTGCGTGGCGCGTGCACGGCCGTCAACGTCATTTGCTGCAGCCTTGTCACGTCGTGCTCAGTCATCTTCCAGTGCCGCCAAAACGTCGCTTGGTGCTTGATAAAGTTCACAAAATACGGCGGCAACACGTGCGTCGACGCGTGACGCGAGGCCACGTAAAAGTGGGGCACTTCCAGCACCAAATCCACACACAACGACGCGACTTCCAATAGAAACGACGAGCAGAGACTCTCGCTTTGCGCTGCCAACCACGTCTCAGTCACTTGCCACGTCGTTCGACAGAGCACGTCCCGGACAAGCCACGACACGAACGGGTAGGGAGACAACGTGGCAGCAAGGGGCGGCACGACGTGGTCCCCACGCTTCGACTGGCCCGTCAATTGCGCGTGCTCCGTCGCGACCAGGTCCCGCATCTCGTGCACAATCTCAAGCGTGAGACACCACTGTTCCCATGGCAAGCGCGTGAGAAAGTGGTGCAACCGTTTGCAAACGTGCAAGGGCGCGTGAGGGACCAAGTGCGTCAAGTAAAACGTCCAAATCTGCGATAATTTCGTCGAACACGACAGCTCGGACCCCGTCAGCGAAGCCGGTTGCAAGTACGCCGAGCACGTGGCCACAAAGCACGAACAGATGGCCGTGCCCGTCGAGCACGTGTCTTGTTCTGCCCACGGCGTGTTGATTGCTGATTCGTCCGTCGTGGTGGCAGGCTGGTACAGCGTGGCAAGCAAGGGCTCAAAACACTTGGCAATGCACGCCCACTGCGTCGACTCGGGGACGACGCGGCAGCAGAGGGTGATCAAGTCCAACAAGCTCTTTAACACACCCAGACGCTGCCATTCCACCAGTGGATACGCTGTCGCCGCGCGACTCGCTCCTTCTCCTCCTTCTTCGCTCTTCTCCCCCTCGGTTCCCAACGCAAAGCCCGATTGCCAGCGCAACGACGTCAAATGCTGACCCAAGAACGAGACACACGTCTCAATGTGAACGAGGGGCACTGTTTTCCACGTTGCCACGGGAAGGCCAATGAGAGCGTTCCACACCACCGCATCGACGGGACGCGCCCACGTCGTCGATCGACCCGCTTCCTCGCGACTTCCCGTCACGTCTCGAGTCGTGCCACGCGTGCCTTGAAAGTGATACTCATCCACCAAACCAACCAGAGCCTGCACGACTTTCTCAACATGATCGGCCAAGTGCATGGAACAAATCAATTCAAGCTGCTTGGCACACACCCGCACGACTTGCGGCCGTGAACTCGTGTCGTTCCTGCTAGGCTCCCCCGCTTTGCGACTTTGATCGGCAGGAAAGTGCTGGCTCAGATCGTGTAACAGCAGACACACGACCGTCTCCCGATCAAACTTCGTAGGTCGAGGGGCGTGTGGACTTTGCAACCACGTCTGCACATCAAAGCGCTCGAGCAACGTCAATTTCTCGTCGCTGGCCAAGTGCAACGCACTACTGGCACTCATCAACTTGGCAAACATGGGCACAAACTGCAACGGGGCCGCCGCGGGGTAGAAACATTCGCAGAGTAGAGGGATGCGCGACGGATCTTGGAGCATTAACTCCAGCACCAAACACGTCTCGTGTTCGTCAACAGCGACGAATTGCCGTCCCAACTGCTGGATCGAACGTGCTAACGCTTCCCGAAGAGGCACGACCAGACGCGAGACGTTGGTATCCAATTCCGTCAACACATGAAACCACGCGAGCCCTTCCTCGTGCAATCGCTTGCGCTGTCGCTCGCATTCTTCACGCCCCGTCAGCTCGTGTCCCTCTGTCTTCTCTTGATCCTTCTCACTTAAAGTCACTGCTTCCTTCTCCACGTGAGCTATCGTCCGCTGGAGCTTTTCATGTTCGACTCCGAGCGTGCGTACAATCTGATCAATGAGCACAAGCTGGACAGACAGCAAATAGCCGTCGCGGTCCAATTGCAGAAACTCTTGCGCTTCCAACGACGTCGACAACGCGCGCGTTTCGTCGAAATCAACCTCGTGCACTGCCATGGCATTCGGTGGCATCATGGCCCGAAAGTCACACCGTTCACTCTGCGCACAAATCGACTGCATCGTCTCTTCCATGCGTGGATCCATCAACCACTCGAGGTATTCAAACTGAAACACGGCCGGCTGACGGCACTTAGGGCCTTCCAAACACGGCACCGTCTGGGTCACCGTGCGTCGTTTACTCATGTAGAGTTGCGCGACCGTCGTGACCAACTCGGCGTCCAACGTCACCAACGTCGACAGCGTTTCCGAAAACTTCAGAGCCATGGTCTTTAATCCAGCCTTGTTCAACGGCATCGACGGCGTCACGACGCATTGATTCGACGACAGCAGTACCGTCACGGTCGGCAGCTCCGTCAAGCTCGATGGGCCACAGTCCTCTGCATTCAAAGCCAATGGACGAATCGTGAGGCTATGCGCGCCCGCGTACCCAAACCCACTCTGTCGTTGCGCTACTTCCAAAGCGTCTTCTACAAAAGCAAAGTCATCGTCGTCACCGACAGCAGCCAGTGATGCGTGCGCATCGACCAAGTCCTCCCTCGTCTTGGTACTCGCCGTAAAGTCAAACCCACAGTAGCGTGTCCACAACGGCAAGTCCGACCACGTCAGAGACGAGTCGGAGCTGAGCAAGACGTCACTGAGACGCAAGACATCACACAGCCGCTCGACTTCATAGTGCCGCGGTAGCTTGGTCAATTCCTCTTCCTTGAGCCACTCATTCGGATCCGTCTCTTCCAACCACGCGTCCATGGCAGTGTACAATTGCGACAAGACCACATAGTGTGCGTACTGCCGTTCCTTCCCCTCTTTCGACAGGCCACGAGCACCAGAGGTCGCTGTCAGCACAACCTGCGCTTGCGTCGAGCACGCCGTCACGAGTTGGCGCAATTTCACTTGCAAATACTGTCGCAAGGGACCCCGTTGAGCTCTTCGGTACGCGGGCCGGTCGAGAAAATGATGCCCAAAGACACGCGAGCCACTCGTAGCAAAGTAGAGCGCAAAAAACACTTGCCAGTACAGGATCTGAAGCGGCTCCGCTTCGGGTAACTCGAGACAGTAAGTACCCCAGCGATAAATCTTGTACTGCGCCAGCGACTCGAAACTCGTGTGGGCAAACACAAACGGAGCGTCACTCTGAGTCACCAAGTCCCCACGCGGTGATCGCGTATCGTCTTGGACGGCACCGAGCATGGCCGTCAATTTACCGTCCACTTGCTTCATTTTCACCACTTTCTTCATGGTTTTCGGCTCACATTGAATCATCACTTGACCCATTGCCCGCAGCAACGGCACTTCTTTGCGCGTTTCAACGAGCAGACTCCAAAACGCCAACACGGGACAGCCACGCACGTAGTGCGCGACGTCACACGTGCCTCCAAAGAATGAGCCGAACGGCACAGCGGAGGCGACGGCAGGGAGAAAACTCATGACATGCACGGCTTCCTTTTCAACAAATTGCTCTTCGCATCCCATCTCAACACTTCTCCGAGCAAGACGCAGACAAAATGTATCAAACGCAGCTTCAATCAGCGCCACCACGTCATGCAAGAGCGACGCGGCACAAGTCGTCGGCTGTACCGTTGCCGTGCACGCCGTGGCCATGCTACAGTGCAAGATGACGTCGAGGACATGACGAAACGCCGCATTCTCGTACCAGAACGGCACTTGCAGCAACGTCTGGACCCAAAACTGCATCGACTCGACGAGAATCGACGCATCCATTGCAGACTCAAACGAGCGTCGAAGCACGGCACATAACAAAGTGGTTGCCATCGAGTACTCACTCCCGCCAATCAGAGCAAGTGACGCCGTGGTGGCAGTCAAGGAAGAATTGCGAATCGACAAGGCAGCACTTGTCAAACCAGCAGCCGACGGCGACAGGGCGCTGGTGCTCGTGTCACCCCCCAACGCCGACGAGATCCACGACATGGCCCCATGAAAGAGCGCCGAGGTCGTGACCGAGACTGGACTCGACTGGGGAAAACACTCGTTCAAGAGCGCCGGCAAGACCACGGGATGGACAAAGCGACTGCAGTCCCGCACAAACCGCAATTTCGCCAAAATCCGCTCTTTCGCCGTGCTTTCCCAGCCACCTACGTACCCTTTCTTCAACACGTCTTGCATGCGATAAAATTCATCCGTATTAATGTACGAAAATTCGTGCAACGCGTGCAATAGACTCCCCATCTCGTCGGTGGAGAGCGCTTGCATGGCGGCCATACACACTTCGACTTCATTGTCCCCAGGTCGCAATCGCTGAGCGTCACTCGACCCGTTTTCAGCCCACTCCTTCTCCTTTTCAACCACTTTTTCGACTCGCTTCTCCTTTTCTCTCTCGCATCGTGCCAAGAGTGGCACGACATGCTCCAGCACTTGAATCGCAGCAGAAAACAACGCACTCTTGAGCAACACGAGCAACGGTTCCCATCGATCGAGTCGATCACTGTAGACGAACGTCGTCAACTGACAAATCACGTACGCCACAATCGGCTCGGTTCGTGACGCGACCGTTGATTCAAGGTCCGTGCCTTGAGCCTTGTGCGGTGTTAACAAGACGCGACTTTCCTGTACAATTGGCGCACCCGTACTCCCACCCACTCCAGCTCCTCTTTTCACTTGATCCACGTCCTTCATGGCACCATAGGCTCCCACTTGCTCTTCGTACGATGCATAAAATGGAAACACTTTCCGAGTAGGCACAACACGAAGCACTGAGGCGCCCGCAAACCATCGACGCAGTGTCAACGCCTCGCGTGATCGATCGTGACGCAGATCAATCAATGGCAACAAGGGCTCGTGTGTCTTGGCCGAATAAAACTGTAGCTTGAGCATCAATTTCCAGCACCATTGCTCAAAGTCAATCGTGTCACTGAGCCACAAGGCCCGACGAAGCGACTGCGCAATGCAGGGGACTTCAAATGGCGGGAGAGCGCCACGGTCAGACCCTGCACTCCCCGAATACTCTCCCTGCTTCGCTCGCTCTTTCCGTGTCTTGTACAGCACGAGTGCTTCCGCAACCATGAGCGCGACTTGGCGATGCAACAACGCATCGGTAAACAACCGCTCGCGCTTCACATCGTACTCCCAATTGATACGATCCAAGAGAAACCGCGCCAATGCACTTCGTGAAGCCCCTGTATCTTCCAAGAGAAGCCACTCTTGTAATTTGCTTAAATCCGACGGAGTGGGTAGCCACCGATTGATAGGGAACGTTTCAAAGATATGAATCCACGTGGCTGCACACTTGTGATATTGAAACAAAAGCGTAATCAAGAGAGAGAGAATCCACGGGTGGGCGAGACAAATGGTGCTCAAGGGGCCAGCCGCTCGTTCCCCACTGGCTCCAAGCACTTGTTGACACGCTTCGACGGTAAACCCGGCAATAAATACTTCGTGAACCGTCACCGCGACAAGATCAGGACGGGCCGTCGCGTGTTGCGCCTCACACGAGGCCGCGAGAAGCGCGACGGCGTTCAACAAATGCACGGCACTCTCGGTATCCGACTCGATCAAGCGATAGAGCTGTCGACGTACATCCACGCCTTGTGCCGTTCGCGTCGCGATAAACTGCCTCCATCCCGACGCACTTTTCGCCTCGAGTGGGAGAGTCGATACGTTAAAGAGCAACACGGCCAAGACGTCCCACTTGGCCAGGTCCGATAACGAACTATACGGAAACAAAGTTAAGCTTCGCCACGCGATCCGATTGCACTCACTGGCCATGACCCCGTGCAAACTCGTGAGAAACAATTGATCAAACAGCGAGGGATACAACACGGCGTCAGTCTCCGTCTTAGCAAACGCGGCCGCATCGCCAAGCAGTAGCCCTAACAGGTGCGCAATGCGCGTCGGTAGCTTTTCAAATTCAGGAAAGGCCTGAAGACTCTGCGTCAACTCCAACACGAGCGTCAGGGCACGACGAAATCCCTTGTGTACGTCCGTAGTGCACTGAAACAATTGACCAAACGCAAACGTGTTAGGAAATTGATTCACGACGGCCACAAAATCGTCGTCCGAAAGATAGTAGCGATCGAGCATCTCGGGATTCTCTAACAAAACCCAATCCGTAGACACCACGCCAGTCGTCTCTTTGACGCCAACGCCGGCACTCTTTGTCCCTTTGACTCCAGCGAGTGGACCACTAGAGACAAGCGTGGCCATTCGTCGTATTTTTTCCGGATGAAAGACCAAATGAAGCATGGCCAGGTAATGGTCCACGAGATCTTCGCTCCAGGCATTCCGAATGGATCCATCGCTTTGTATCATTGCTCGTGGAAACTGCAAAAAGCGGAGAAACCACGCCCGCTCGTCCGTAGCAATGCGCGGCAAGTACATGACGTGCATCAAGAGATATGGCATGGTCTGGAGCGATTTCAAACGCAAAAGACGGTAGAGACAGGTCGACAGCCACTTTTGCACAGCTTTTCGAAACCGGCCAATGCTCGTAAACCACTCGATCGACTTGGTCGCGACGGACGACGGTGGAATGGACAAGACAACGTGGCAAGTGGCACACATGGTGCACCATTGCGTCACCTTCATGAGCGGATTCACCGTCCCACACGCGTAGCACTTGACCTTGCGCTCCATCCCCGCGCCGTTCGCTGGAGTCTTGGGCGGCACACTCGACCACACGAGTTCCCCACGCGAAAACGACGGTGGGACGCGATGAAACACGCCTTCTTCCTCCAACGTGACTTTTTTCTCAAAAAACACCAGCACATCCACGCAATACTTTAGATGATCCACGGCCGTAGCAAGTGGTGTATTGGGCGGCACTCCTTCATAGAAAGTCGTACCTTCGACCACCAAATCCAATTCCTCAGCGTCGTAATTGCTTCCACCCTTTGCACTCATGTGATGGCCATGGGCAACGAGATGCGGCTCGTGCAACACCCGCGTGAGATACTGTTCCACGCTCAAGAACGCCAGGGCCCGATCAAACGTATGCATCGCGGCTTCCACACTTCGGAGCTGGCGTAACTCTGCCAACTGTGTCTTAAGCCGTTCGAGGCGCAAAGGCTCGAGCGTAGCCGTCTGAAAGTCCATTTGCTGGTCCATCTCGACATTGTCCCCACATCGTTTCGATAACGCAACCCGTTTCTTCGCGACCGTCCACACTAGAGTACCAGACACGCAACAGCTACACTCAATGCGACGTTCATTGGCACGAAAGCAAGAGCCACCGTACCTTTCTGCACCACGTCGTCTCTCTTTTTCTTGTACGACTGCAGTCGCGACGCGGCCGTGTGGACAAGGTACTCGGCAAACAAATACCGTTCTATCCGTGCGTACAACTCGCCCTTGGACGCTTCGACATGACGCATTTTCATCGTTTGCCGCTTCTGCGACGCTTCTGCACGCAGCACCTTCATTTCATAATTCACTAAAGGCTCCAGCTTGACGTGCACGTACGTTTGCTGCAGCAATTGCGTGTACGGCAGCGGCGGGTCATCGTGTTTTTGCCGGGTTATTGCTGCGGGTGGTAAAGATGGGTACAGTCGCAACGCCGGTTGTGCGTCTTGCTGTACAGTGGTAAATGCAGTGCGTACAGCAGCACTCGCAGTCTCGATTGTCACTGTTGTGGGGGTATGGGGCACTTGGCGCAGGATAGGACTATTTGTTGCGCCTCGAGGCCCGCAATCGTGTTTCTTGGAGCCTGACGGCGACAGCGATGGCGCCGATGGTGTCGTCTGAATTGCTTCATTGTCACAAGGGTCGCTTTCCAGTGGGGCAGAGGGGAGTGTCGTGTCTCTCTCAATAAGAATACTGATTTCATGAAATGCACGAGGCCTTGTCGTTCGGATTGGCACGGGAGGCGTCGATGGTCGTGACGCTAGTGCTGTGATTGCGTCGTCTTCAGCCACTGGAGCGGATGGCGCAAGTGTCGACTCGTTAGAATGATCGGGAGAAACAAGGTCCTTGGCTAACGCTTGCCTTGTCTCCTCAAGCTCGAGTTCTTCCTTGTCATTATGCTTGTCCAGAGGTTTTGGATGGAAATGAATAAGCTCTTGCGCGCTCTCTCCATCTTGTAATAGAACTACTGAGCGCTCTTCTGTAGTACGTATCTCGTCAGGTCCCTGGACAACGTTTACCGGATCAATCGTCGCAAGTATAGCAGCGTCTTCGTCGTTCTCGTGATGATTGAGTGGTGTGTGTTGATGTTCCTGTTCCTCTAATGACGTTGGCGCCTTCGGGCGCTGCGGACGTGTGCGCACAGCTTCCATGTTGTAATACCCGACAAATTAGGCTAAAAATGAGGTTTTTACCGTCTTCAACGTGGCGAATTAGCAACTTTTCGTCGTCCAGAAGCTGTAAATGGCACGGACAAGGCGCAAGCGATACAAATAGCGCAGTCAGGAAGCTTGCAATGAGTGAGTGGAGGTAGGAGAGAGGCCAGTGGACGCTGGACAGCGGCGGGATTACGGGATACTTCGCCGTATTCTCGCAGACGTAAAAGTGACAGGGGCCTCGGCACTTTTATTGCAGAACGAAACCTGATTGGCGAAATTAATTGCTGGAAGGCGTATAAAGTCTGGAAGGTCGAACTGCACATGTCGCAGGTAATGACGGCTATAATTGATAATTCTCAGACTTATAAAAAGGTAACCTTTTGATTATATTGACGGCGTTTTACTTTTCAAGCGTCTAGACTATCTTGCGCTTCTTGCGCGTCGTATGACGAAACGGACGCTCCTTTCCAGCCACGTGCACATGCTCTTCAGCTTCATGCTTCGCAGCTGCCTGGATTTTTGCCTTTAGCATTTGAATTGCCACCTTTTGCTCCGTGGCCGATCGAGTAAACACGAAAGTATCCTCTTTCGACGCCGAGCTCGAATACTTGTACCCCTCCAAGTCAAATTTTGTAAGCGCTTCCAAAGACTCCACTCGTTTTTGAATCAGATAGCGACACATGAGACCTCGAGCCCGCTTTGCGTACACAGATTTGATCTTGCCGTCGTCTTTAAATACACAATGAACCACTGAAATACCAGCAACTTTCAATGCTGATGGCGGCAAACTCTTAAAGTACTCTTGGGACGCTAGATTAATCAAAACTCGCGGTGCCTCGACCTTGTCTTTTGCTTCCTCTTCACTAAACACTGCATCGAGTTCAGACACGAGTTTGTTCCCCCAAAAAGCATAGAGGTCTTTGCCTCGGTTGGTTGTCACTTTTTGACCCATTTCCAGCCGATAAGGTTGAATTAGGTCGAGTGGTCGCAGTATGCCATAGAGACCACACAAAATGCGAAGATGGGTCTGGGCAAACTCCAGGTCAATCTCCGATAGATTATAAGCCTCTAAACCCTGATATGCAGGACCGTTAAACGCGAGTGCCGCCTGTTTTAAGGTCCCGCTCGGCCGTGGTGCTATTTTTAGCGTCTCGAAGTTTTGGAATCGGTCGTAATTAAGCTTCGCCAGCGCGTCACTGACCCCTAATAACGACTTCACTTTAGCTTGCGATAATTTCCGAAGCTGCTCGATCAACTCGTGGGCTTCCGAGAGCAGCCGCGGTTGCGAACATTGAGACACATGTGACGCCGATAGCTCGAGCGTCTTGGCGGGGGAAATGACCGCTACCAGACGCGCAGAAGGCATGGGATGAGGTCGTCTCACTTAAGTTCGAGTGATTAATTTACAAGTTGCTACGTTTTACACAAAATTTTGACTATAATTGTCCCGTGGTCGCTGGTTTAGCGACGAGCTCAACGCCACACTTCCGTCGTCGCCCATACTAGCCGCCATCTTGGCCAACGCGCTCGTTTTCGTCAAGAGTGCCGCTTCTTTCTTTGTTGCATTCATGCTCGAGTGGACTGCCACGGCGGTGAGTAAGATGATGATCCCCGCAATACAGATGGACAGACTCATGGGTGGTCCGTACGCACGACTTGAGAGACTCTTGACACTTGTACTCGTCGAGCCAGCCAATGCCGTCGTACAACGTGGTCCTCCCCACGACGTGGCGTACGTACAGTAACAGCGACGTTTGACACACGTGCCCGTCTTGAAAGCGGAGGACCCGACGCTTGTGCCAATCGTACAGTCATCGTTTTTGGTACAAAACGCTTGCCCCGACACGTCTTTCCACGGATTGTCGTCGTCCATGTATTCGTCCATATGCCCATCAATCCATTCTTTGGTCGGATGCGACGCGGGATCACACCCGACGGCCATGTAATTGTCCGCGTCAAGATCCTTGCCTCTGTCCTGGTACAGTCGAATGTAGTCAATCTTCATAAACATGGGAAACGAGTCACAAATGGCATTGTCCTCGTCATCGTTCTCCTCGCCACGACACGCTTTGCCAGGATTCGGCGGGGTCGTCCCCCACGTCTTGGACAAGGCGACGTTAAAAATGATGTACATGGGTTCTTCCGGCATCACTTTTTGGGGGTTATCTTGTTTGGGGTTTTGCGGGACCTTTTCAAACGCCTCCGACGTCACTTCAAACAAGGGGTGCCCATCCAGCATCCACCGCGCGTACCCATTTACCCCCGTGACCCATTCCAATTGGTACGTGACGTAATCCACGTAAACCCCCAAGTGAATGGGCCAATTGGTCGAAATAGCGTCCATTTGGTAATTAAACGAGCTCATGGTGTTCGTGGGGGCAGTACTTGCGTTCCGAGGCGTCTCGCACCACTCGTTGGTATTGTCGGGATCACACAGGTACGAACCCATGTACGTGTTGAACAGCGCAAAACACGTGCCGTTCGAGTTGATGCCCCAATGCGCCGTCTCGGTCTCATCAATAAAGCCCAAGTCCCCATTCACGTCTCCCGACCCAGGACAGGTGTCAACGGTACATTGATTCTCGGTGATCCCAGCCTTGACCGACGCCGCCACGGTCTCGTAGTCTTGTTTCTCGGACGAAACGGGTTGACAATAATTATTGGCACCATACCGAAGCCCTTGGTACCACGATTTGCGCCCACGTTTTTTCTGGTAGTACGCCGTCGGGACATCAATCGCATTGGCCCCGAGCGTATTACAACTCGACGTGTAGTAGCACGAGTTTTCGCTATCGCTGGGGAAAAAGAGACGGTAATCCACGGGCATGCCAGGCGCAATTTGCAAGGACGACGAGATGGACAAGCCCCCGCCTTCCAAGAGATCGATCTCGGGCGCGCCACGTCCTTGGTTGGGGTTCAAGCCGTAGCCTGGATTGTCATCGCACGCATTGATGCGTTGATTCTGTGGGTCAAACACCTCGGGCTCGCACTTGTTGTACGAAAAGGGCCACATGCGATTCGTGGACGCGGAAAAGATTGCGCGCCCAAGGTTCCCCATCATCCAAATCCCAGGCCACGTTGGATAAAACTTGGTGTTCTTGACTTTGCCCGACTTGCCGAGGGCCACGTCAGGGTTCTTGGAAGCTGCTGTGACCGCACCTGGCAGTTGGGCCCGTACCTCGAGGTACCCTCCTTGATAGCAAAATTTGTTCCACGACTGTACCATGCCACCTCGGTAGTAAAAGTACGCGTCCTCAAACCCGGGCGGACGTGTATACATGTTGTATACCTGAAACACGCTCACTTCGTCATTCACTTCAATGTAGAAATAGCACGTGCCGTCGTCGTCACACGTGGTACCCGTCATATTGTGCGAATAGACTTCCAACGCACCGTTCACGCCGTCGGGTTTTTCAAGCGAAGTCCACAAATGATCGTCACCGGGTCGGAAGCTGCGGTTCTTGGTATTGAACTCATCGCTCATGACAAGGTCCCACCTCCGGCCACGGGAACTTGTATACGTCTGCCGGTCGGCGGGCGTCGCGGGGTCCACCCAAATTTCAATCTTTGACTTGGTCGGGTACGTTGTACCCAATGTGGTCTTGGACGCGGCTTGAACCGTCAACAGTGTACCAGTAAACAGCACCACTGTGAACGACACCAAGTGCCTAAACGTCATGGTGTACCCAACAGCTTGTCTGTAGCTTTTTGTTCGCAATGGATAGGCCAACGGCGAGTTCCTAGTGAAATGGAGTAGAGCACGTGAGCTTTCGGTCTTTACTTTTTAAGTGGCAAGGGATGAGCTGGACCTCGGACTTGTTAACAATCGCGCGAGCAAGGGTCTGTCTTATACACCTCGGTGTTCGTTCTATCGTAGCGAGATTTTTGTACCAAGAAAGAAAAAAAAAAAGATCTTAAATCAGGTGGGAGGTTACACTGCCGCTTGCCACACGTCCAGCGACTATTGCACACCCTGACAACTGGACACGACCGTGCAAACGCAGGACAGCTGTCGACGTGGCCGATTGGGCGAGTACGAGCCTTTGTATGGCAGTAAGTTACGCGCGGTCCCATCGACCAGATTGTTGTACAATAAGCGAAAAATCCGGGGAGATGAGGCAATCATGTCGCAGAGCGAGGTTTCCATCGTTGATGCTTGCTTTTTGGGGTAGGTTGACGAAGAAACAATCGTTGGATCGTGCGGGAACGTCGTGGGATTGTGAAATTTGCAATTAGCGAAAAGCATGTACTGACTTTGGGTATAGGTTTCCAAAAAGCCAAAGTTTTGTATTGGATTATCTGACCTTTGGTTTGAGTTTGACGTCAAAAATCGTGACGTTCATAGATTCTTCTTGCGTCGTGCGAGCTTCGAAGCGAGCACTTGTTTAAGCTACAGGAATCAAGTGCGGGTGTGCACATAGGGCGAAAAGGTGCGAGCATTACACAGGAAAGATTTTACTGCAGAAAACCTAACCTGACAGTTAGTTCGTGGGCCTTTTGTGTGTGTAAAATCCGCTTTTTTTACATTGCAATCAACCATACATTTATCATCCCACGCTGGGTCCCCCGTTCGAGTGACGCCTCGAAAAGAAAAACACCACGGAAAATCGTAGTCAGAGCAAAGGAATTGAGCTTGCTTGTTTCCACATGCGCTCCTTGATGAAAAAGGTCTCGACTTGTCGAGTCTATGCTATTCGCCTTCATTGTTTTAAAGCCTTTTTTTCAATTATCGTTGTCACTCGCGTCAGAAAAAATCTATATCGCCACTTGAGGCACGGCCTCTTTTAGCTGTCGCAATGATCCATAGCTGACATCTCCAGCGTCCCTGCGCGCCAATATAGTTTACAAATAGGCACATCTTCAATTCCCGTCAAAATGTCCCTGATTTGGTTCTTGGTAATGCTCAGCGCAGCTCTTTTCTAAGCAAGCAATGGCTTCATATCCTTATCTTGGTAGCATTTAAATCGATGACGGTACTCGAGACCATTTTTCATGCAATGCATCGTTTGGCATACCATTCGCTCAACAATCATTCGCGGTGGACATAAGCTAACTTTAAGGGCAAAGTTTGTCAAAATGCAGCTGTAAATCATGGAATGTCTGTCCGACACAAGTGTCCAAAACGACCATGGTGTTTAAATACCGAGTTTATTTACCGAGTTTATTAACATCTACAATTGTTTTACTCCAGCATTACCGGCTGGAGTGCCAAATGTGTCATCTACCTCGGGCGTAACATTGATTCTTTATTGCGCGCGTTTGAAAAGTCTAGGCTTATGGAGCTATGAAGTTCGTTAAAGCGCCTCGCACTTGAGACCTTGGTTTGCGATTACTTTGTGAGAAGCGGCAGCTTCTGGGAAACCAAATACACGCGCTTAGAGCTGCCCTCAAGCTCAATGTTAGTGACTCTTAAAGAGGCAATGAAGGTTTGAAAGTCCTAAAGCACTTAGTGCCTGTTCTGGCAAAGCCATTTTTGGTGATCAGCGTGACGCCGTCGACACATTACTCTTTGCGTGTGCACCGGTCGTAAAAGTTATCGCTGATTGACGTTCGTCCGTGCCCGCACAAAATTTTGCCGATTGTCTTTTTCTGATTAAGGACGCTAGTACGAAAGCTTTCTAAGGAGTGTTATGAAGAGATATTGACAATGGATGTCTGCCTGTATAAAAATTGTGATCGTTATAGCTCTCGTTTTTTACTCGGTCGCATTAGACTGTCCGTGTTTTGTACGGCCTTGATATCTCGGTATATCTTGAATATTCGTGATAAATATATTAGAAGGTCTATCTATGGATGCACATTAACAGTCTTCTTTAATTTCATCGTTTTGAGTTTTGAAATACACAGCCTTTTTGGATGGCATTATACATATCTAATCGCCTATAATGTTAAACATCGTTCACCAAATCACATTAGTCAGTGACCAGTTACTGGACGTTTGACCAAAGAGCGAGAGACACAGAAAGCAGTTCAACTCTCTACTAAACCAGCACATATATACGGTCGCTTGTCTTGTCCTATACAAACAATATTCGCATCGGAATCGACCGACTGATTTCCTTGCCTTGTCTACCTTTTCGTACTATACAAGCAACATTCTCAAGTATTCAGCACCGAGCTGGAGCGACTGACCGCCTTACCTAATTTGACATGCGACACAAGCAAAGTTTTATGTTATCAACACCGAGCTTGACCGACTGCCTACTTTGCCTTGTATATCGTTGTCGTGCCTCGCATCGCATATCCTGGCGCTTCTCCCTCGCGCTCCTTTGCTGCATTGGACTGCTTCATATGCTGAATCGATCAGTCGCTGAGCGCTCGCTCAACCGCTTGCTATGCCGCCATATTGAGGTGTCCACATTTGACATTTCTCGTGTTTGCAACACAGAAATCGTAGCCACTACAAGCTTGTCCAAGTCCAAAATTTGGCAATGCGCGAGCATGAGTCTCGATAAGTTATACCGTGTTTCCACTATGTCGCACCTGGCAACGATCTTGGTGGGCTAAATACGCGTGTATATGTACTTTTGAAGACTAGGATTCTTCACTAGTTTAGAAAATGGCGGCCACGTTTAGGCTTAGGTGGAGCAGACGCTATTCCATCTTTTCGCGTTTCACCAGCTTGAGGATTGCGTTCGACAAACTTCAATCGCTTTAGTGACATTATAAACAGAGCCTTCAAATGGACGCATGACGCTAGGGCTTCGTCCGTTTTTTGCTATATTTGGGGTGTGAACGAACTTCTATAGCACGACAAGTGCTTTTGCTCAGCAGCGCTGCTGGTAATGTGTACAATAGAGGAGATGTTCTCATTTTGAGAGCATATTAAAGTAAGTGGTCCTTTGTTCTGACGCTGTAATCGTAATAATCAGTATCTTTGGTCTGCACGAGCTTACCACCGCGTAGTGCCCGGCTCAGGGCGTCTAATGGAAGATGCTGAGTAGCGCCTGCGAGAGTGTGGGGATGTATACCATAGATTGTGAGATTATGAACTGCTGGCGTCAACGATGAATATATACCCGAGTGAATCGCGCCGCTCTACTCGCTTTGCGACTTTAGTTGAGCTTTAACGAAGTACGAACAAGGGAAAATAACAAAAAGTTGAAGAGCTCGAAGATAAAAGATCCGGCGAAACAATAGCTTTATGTCAGCTGTCTGGGTCCTGGATGTCATGACACCGTAAAGAAAGAGCTTAATTTTTTTCACATAATGGCAGTTTGCTTGCACGTCTGAACATCGTTGTGGCTTAAAGAAAAAGGAAATGCAATAACAATGTTCTGCACAGGCTGCCACAAGCAAGAACATAGTTTCTAATCCACGTGTAATTGTACGATGAACCCTCATGACAAAATGCATTTGGTAGCTTAATGTAACTAGTACGAAGGCTCAGATAATGTCCAGCACGGTTGTAGAGAGCTGCTGAATGGGCTGTATTGAAAGAATTTTACAAATCACTCGTTAAGTTGCTAACAACACGTGTATTGTTGTCTTACTGATCGGCCGAACAGCAAAATTCATTAATTGGCTTATTGGACATAATTGATAATCATCCTATAGCATTGCTCGTGTCTCCAGAGTGTAATGACTACCAGAGTTAATTTATCTCGATGAAGACCCCATTAAAAGATACGATTTGAGAAATGGTCTGTTAAGTGCTAGATGCTAAGTTGGCCTGGCCGATGGTGGTTAAATTAGCCGTCGAAGACGTGCTGCGCAGTATGTTCAATGTATTGAACAACCAGTCCTTACTGTAAACGCTAGAACAGCAATATTCCTCGACCCTGAGAAAAGGAATAAGTGTATCCAAAATCTAAATCTCCATATTCGAATGCTGATATCTCCCCACATGTTCAGATACTGCCATCTCAAACCTTAGGTTTTATCCACACAATAACGGACCATTACGGGTCTTGCGCAAATGGGTATGAACTTGGCAGTCCAAAAAAATTGAAACATTCTCACGTTTTGATAAGCTTCTTTTAACCGTATCACAGCCCGAGCTAGATAAATGTGGAATCGCTTGCGTCAAGCTATACGGCACAGTCGTAACCGCTAGAAGCAAACTTATTTAGCAGGCTGGAATCTGGTTTTGGTCGTACATGTGCACGAGGCTGCACAAAAAGAATGTATTACAATTCAAGTGCGCTTTTCAACTATGTACCGAAATCACAAATTTTTAATACTAGTGAGTAAACTTGTTACCGCAACTAAGGTAGAGACTTCGCTATATTCGCATATCTTCTTGAAATACTTCGTTGCGCAAAAGATTGAGAAACGATGTCGTGCACCTGATGTCACTATAATTTAAGGCTCTTTCCAGCGAGGAGTCAGCTCTAAATACTAAAGCTCAGTTTTATGTAGCGGCCATATGCTGCAAAAAATGAATGACGTCGCTCATATGCTAGAGTTCTTTACTACGTTAAAAATGAAATAGATCGCACCGGAGTCCCCTCTTTCATCTATGCCGAGAACTGTTGTTTTTTTGCACGCTCGCACTTTATCAGCACGACTGTTGCGCTAACAGCTACTTATTATCTGCTTTATAAATTCGGGTACAATCATGTAGTCCTCATTTTGCTGTAGTTCAAAAGCGGCACGTTTCAAATAATTGCTGAAATTAAAGAACTTCATAATGTTGACCGAAGCACATGGCAGGGTAAAAACTTGTCAACAAAATCGCAGTGGTCACCGGTTTCGAGCTTTCGGTGCTACCTCTCACATTTTTTCACATTATCCTAATAAATACTATCGGAATATTGCTAACCATGCGTTTACAGTTTCTTCATCATCTCCAGCTTTCATTCTTGTCCAAATTCCGCGTCAAAATGCTTCAGATAAATTCGCGATAGTTGTTAAGCGGATCGGCAAATGTTGCCTTAAGGACTTCGCTTTCGTTATGGAGTCAAGCGTTGATATGATGAGAAGTACAGTTTCATGACCTAGCCTACTCATGTCGCTAAGAGGTAAGCCAACTACACCAAATTCATGATTCGCTGTCAACGTATAGAGGAAAACAAGGTAGCATCAAGAGTGCACTTCGCGGGTATCAAGCATGAAGTATCTCGTTGGCAACGATACAATTCACCATCACCTCAAAAATTGGTCGGGTTTATGCAAAATCTTGCTTACAACAATAATCATATTTCTTTAAAGCGCAAGCTAAATGGTAACGGTATTATCGCTTTTCAATTAACGACGCTACAAATGTGCTGCTTTTGTTCAAATCCACAAAGGGGTCGACTCTAGTCAGGCTACCTATTTTTGCGCTTTGGTGCGCAATGTTAGAAGATCAACAAAGCAAATGATCTCAACAGCTCAGCAGAATGGGCCACAATCATCCTCCTCTACAAAGCTTGCCGCGAGTGCTTTCGGCTGCTACCCTTATATTCGATTTTAAAAAAAAAACTTAATATGACATGACCATGACAATCTTCTGATGGATATTAGTGCGCGCTGCCTGCAGCGACTACATCGTCACACAAGCAAGCATTAATGCTGCCTATTTGGTATGTTTTTATAGTCTTCGATGGACTTCGTGTCGGGGAGAGAGAGCATTGAGATTTACCGCGTGTAAGAGTGCACAAGTCCTTCACTAATTAAAGCAGTTCGACAAGGTCTTGTCCATTAAGTTTGCCGTACTTACTGACATATCATACGATTGCTTCTCGCGCTTTTTTTATCAGGCCGAAATCACCAAAGAAGCTTACGCCGCTGAAAATGTTATGGCAGGCAATGATGCGGCAATAAAAGCTGAGATAAAAGTTTGGAGACTAGATTCGCAGTGGAAGACCTTGATAAACTTTCGTTCTCTTCAGATTTCAGATTCGAAAGATCCCGTCGGTCATCGTGTTGCACCAGCAAGCTACAAAGACCAGCACACATAATTTAAAAACTCTCGAAAGCCATTACCGTGGTTCCGGCCAGACTTATGAGCCATAGTATTGGTTACAGTGCTGAAATCTGCTTTCAGATTTTAAATACTAAGGGTGCGTCAACCATGAGTAAACCAAGGGTACAGCAAGGCATGGCCGTAATCGCCATTCGTGTACCTTATAAAAAGTAGGCGCGTTTGTTCACCGATCGGAATCATAAGTCCAAGCTCCTAGCTGATATGGTGTCAAAGGTCTATAAAGCTATATAGTTTGACGCTTTAACTACACTGATAAAAGCTAAAACGAATAGAGATGCACTATCCATTGGATGGAGCGTTGTCGAGACGCAAACATTACGGCTGTAAGCTATTCGTGAGAGTCGGTTAGCTTACAACTTCACAGCCAACATGAAGTGATCCACTTCTTCGCCAATGTGAGCGAATATCAACATGTTCCTATTGAAAACAGGTCGTTAGACTTCCGAATCCAGACACCGCCGTAGAAACGGGGTTACCAAGGATATTATATTGCAATTCAGACATTCCAGAGCCCCATTTTCAGGTCTAAATTCATTACAAAATGCTTACGTCGAACTCGTTTGTAGATCGGAGAATTTAAGTTTATTGAACAGAATGTTTCTACTAGTTATGCACCGTAAGAGGGTAAAATTAAAAAGTTGTTCGGTGAATGATTCTCTGGCAAGATCAGAACAACGACACACTGGTGCTTGTTGGGAAGAGCACTGTCGTTGGTCCGTCACTTGGTGGTCGTCAACCCATTATGGGTTGACGATGACCAAATGACGGGACATCTGACGAGACATGATGGAGTATGAATGTTCCAGAACATACAGGTGAGGCTTACCGATCGTTATGAGCACCGCATGAGAGACAACAGTGTGGTTAATATACATTTCAATTTACCGTCTACTTATCGATAGTCGTTCCACACTGTTGGTCCATCTCATTTATGTACTCGATGAACTTTGATGGTATTTCACTCTTCGCTTTCAAAAACACTTAGTTACAAGTCCGGTATAAGCGTCCACGAAGGTCACCACATAGCGTGAACCACCAGTGGTTTTTGTTTTCATTGGTTCATGGCGTCTGAGTGGACAAGTTGCAGCGGTTGCGTTTTCTTCTTCGAATCTTTGAAAAAGCTAGCCATAGTCATCTTGCCTTGCATTCAACAAACAGTTTTTCATATACGGCCGTCGTCACGTTTGGTAGCCATTTGGTGGCCGTTTGCATCTTTTTGTAGTTGTTTTAGCTTGTGTGGCCAGTTCTTGCGTGCCACAGCTCCCACTCGTCATTTTTGTTCTCGTGCACCACTAACATCGCGTTCTTGTGCTCCATCCTCAGCGTGTACACGTTTCCATTGCGTCTGGCCGAGATCACGAGCTCATCATCGTTGGGAATTCCACACTTAATCTCAGCAAAGCGGACGTCATGCCCGTGTTGGACAATCTTAGCTATGGACAGCAGCCGTCTATCCAGCTTTGGGATGTTGAGTAAATTTCGCATGGTCACCAGTGTTCCATTCCCACAGCGAAAGCGGATACTTCCTTGGCCGATGACATTCATGCCAGCATCATCTGCAACACATACTTGGACGGGATGTTTCAAATCATGGTACTCATGAAAACGTTTTTAGAAGGTGCCATATGAGACGAGGCTCCACTATCCATTAACCATCCTTCTTTTTCTCCCGTGTGCACCGTGATTGCCGTCTTTTTTCCGCTGTCCTTATTGCCTGAGGGACATTCGAACTGCTTATGTCCCACTTTGTGACAGCGGTGGCATTTGCCACAAAATGGTTGCTTCTTTGCATTGTCCACACTAATGCGTCGTTGGCGTGTGCTGCGTCCGCGACCATGAACACGACCGACTCGAGAAGCACCCTAAGCGACTTCGTGGTTCTGCTTCCTCTTGTATTCCTTCAGAAGCTTCTCCTTGACATTCACCATCGTCACATCAACAGAGCTCTCAATGATCGCCACCAACATTTCACACTCAACCGGCAAGTTACCAAGCAGAATAGTCAACTGGCGAGATTCACCCATCACTTCGCTAACCGCCTCCATGCTTAATACAAGCTAGTCGAAACGGTTGAGGTGGCTAGCCATACTGTTGCCCTCTTCCATACGAATCTCGTGCAGTCGCCGCGTGAGTGCGACCCGGTTATGAAGATGCGTTTATTGTAGTAGTCTTGCTAAGTATCCCAAACCTCTTTTGCAGTGCGTGCATGGCGAATTTCGGACTAGTGATGAACCTCAATCCCTTGTGCGAAGATGGCGTACGCTTTCACTTCCTTGACCTTAGAATTGACCGTCGTATCGTCTTCTGACTTCATTTCCAGAATATGATCCAGGAGGCCCTTCCGCGCAAGCATTATCTTCATATTAAATTTCCAGTGGTAATAGTTGTCGTTTTCGAGCAGGTCGTCGGGTTTCTTCATCATTCCCTCCTTCTCCACACAGTCAGGTAAGGTTTGGGCTCATATTCGACTTTGACAGTGTTCATCTCAAGATCGAGTACCTTGTACCCCTACGTGTTGGATGCATACCCTAGCAGCATGCAGCGATAGCTCTTCGCATCGAACTATGTGCGCTTGGAATCATCGATATGAGCATAACCTAACGACAAAATACGCGCAGATGCTGTAGCTGTAATTTCATTTTAAAAGCACAACTCAAACGGAGTCATGGTCTTGCTGTTGCTGTTTGTGCTCGCATTGATTATGTACACTACCGTGTTCATGACTTCGGCCCACCACTTCGTAGCTACACATTTGTAGTGCATCATGCTTCTGGCTTTCTCTACAAACGTCCGATTCATGCGCTCCGCGACGCCATTCTGCTGTGGGCTGTATGGCACAGTCTTCTGATGCACAATCCCATTCTTTTCACAAAACGCTGTCAGTCGCTTGTTCTTGTATCCGCCACCACCATCAGTACGCAGGAGTCGAAGGGTCGTGCTTGATGAACGAGAGATAGGCGGCATGTATGAAGACAACACAGACAGAGTAGCGACGACAACACTGGTGATCAAGTCTAAGGACGATGACGTGGTGATTGAGTACCTAATGATCTACAGGATGTCAACGGTGACATGGTAATGGAAGAAGAACCGGCCGACGACGGTGTTGAGATGAGCACACCGAATGATAGCCATGAAATAGTTGTCAGTGAACCACATGGGTTCATGGATATCACGAATAGTTTGCCAACACCAGGAGAACCTGCAACAGATCCAACAAGGACCTCGCCATCGAGAACTTTGCTATAACAATCAAGTCGACTCCAACGCGATGTATTTTCGCCCTAGTGTCTCACGTAGGAGTCACCCTGAGCTCCAACGACGTGTGCTGACGTGGTCAGTGGGAGAGATAGGCCTGTGCAACGAGAGAAATTTGGAGATGCACCAAGGATTGAGCAACCAAACTCACTCATGATTGAAGGTGGTGTCGAGGACAATAACGGAGGTGACATCGTTATGTACGATGAGAACAACGACAACAGTGGGAGTGAGGACAACAAAAGACCAACCAAATGTTTGCGACTGGATAGTGATACGGCTTTGATGGCAGAGGTTGCCATGGCAGTGCGAGATTTTCCACAGTCGTACGAAGAGGCAGTGAACAGGTCAGACAGCCAACACTGGAGCAAAGCCAAAAGGAAAGAATTTGAGGAACACGAGCGAGACAAGACATGGACACCAACCAGGAATGAAGACTGTTGGCTGCAAGTGGGTCTGGGCAAAAAAGACTGATGGACGATACAAAGCGCGATTAGTGGCACTAGGGTTCCTACAGATATTCGGTGTGGACTTCTTCGATCCATATGCAGCAGTAGCCAACATGAACCCCATTAGGATACTGCTATCAGTGTGTTGTGCGGCGGGATATAGCAAAGACCAAGTTGATGTCGACACTGCTTATCTCAACGTAGACCTTGATGAAGAGGTGTACCTTGAGCCATCGAAGGGAATGAACATCGAGAGAGGAAACGTTTTCAATCTCTACCGTGCACTGTACGGACTGAAGCAAATTGCAAGCACCTAGAAAAAAAACCAACCTCAATGTTTTGCTGGGGATGAACTTCGTTGCATGTGGTGGTGATAGGTGCGTCTACAAGAAGAAAGACGGTGACAACTGGGCGTATGTGTGTCTCTATGTTGATGATATGGTAGTGGCTGCGAAGTCACAAAGCATGATCCAGAACATCAAGAGCTCAATAGGCCAGCGCTTTCAGATATAAGATCTCGGTCCAGTCAAACGACCACTCGGCATGAATATCTGCTACAACCCTAAGAAGCGAAAGATGTATATCATACAACAAAACTACATCCATGAGACCGCCAAAATGTTCCGCCGAGTACACGCTCGCCCTAAAACCAACCCATTTGACATAAGTACCAAGTTGTCAGGCGATGACAGCCCAAAGACGTATGCAGAGAGAGAATCCATGAGTCAAATTGCATACCTCCAACTACTTGGACGGCTGATGTTCATTGTAAAAGCCACAAGACCTGACGTTTCAAATTCATTGAGTCAATTGGGACAATTTGCTGCCAACTCAGGCACTCAACACTGGAAGGCACTGATCGAGGTACTGCGCTACCTCCTCACGACGAGTAGCCTCGGATTGCACTACAGTTGTCAACCCATTCAACAACAGCTCACTGCGTATATTGACGCCAAGTAGTGAAGTAATTTAGACAATCGGCGCTCGGTGTCTGGTGTCCTTTTGATACTCAACGATGGATATGTAGTATTCAAGTCGAAGCATCGGCGTACTGTAGCGTTGAGTACTTCCGAAGCCGAGTGTATGGCATTGAGTTCATGCACTCAAGAAGCGCTATAGGCACGTATGATGATGTCAGACCTTGGATACGCATAGAATTTTTCCACTGTCATTTATGAAGACAACTAAGGATCGCCTCGAATATTGAATACCACGCACGCACGAATCACGTGGATACATTATCCGAGAGAAGGTCACATCAGGTGAGATCAAGGTGGACTACAAGGAAACGTAGTTTCAACTGGCTGATATCCTCAAGCGATTTGGGTATCGCCGTACCGACATGAGCTTCACAGCAAGCGAGCCGAGAGTGAGTGGAAGTGTTGGGAGGAGCACTGTCGTCGGTTCGTCACTTGGTGGTCGTCAACCTATAATGGGTTGACAACAACCAGTGACGGGAGTCGATCATCGGCTTCACTTTGCAAGATGCTTGTACATCTCATGAGACATGATGGAGTATGAATGTTCTAGAACAGACAAGCAAAGCTTCTCGAACGTTATAAACACCGCATGGGAGATAACAGTGCGATTGATATACTTTTCAATCACCCGTCTACTTATCAGTGCTGGGGATGGATTTGAGTGACTTATTAAGAAATTTATGTGGAGCCGGCCAAAGCAATCTCGGCAATGTTCAAAAGCTTGTTTTGGGCGGCCTAAATGAGCATCTGGTGCAGTCTGACTACTCGAATATGGACAGAAAAATATTTTGCCGTAAGCTTTAACACAAAACTGTAATTTTGATGAAAAGCTGTGCGACCGAATTGTAATTGAACGTTGCCGGAGCACTTGAATAGTGACATCACTGCCGCCTCCCACTCAAGTCGATTTAATTACCCATTGAAATATAGTAGTAACAATGTGGTTACTGTTCAAGATGCACAGGTTGACAATATACTCGCGTGGACGCCCAATCGACCAGCAAGTACTGCTGCAAGTGACAAGATCGCACAGCGCCTTGCGAAGCGAAGCGTGCAAGGAGAACATACAATCTTCCAGTGAATGACTCGTTGTATTTTGAAGAAAGAATCAAAGGAATAAAAGCATGCGATGGAAGTCAAACGACAGGGACTTGCTGTACGAAATCTTTTCTTTATCATATACATAGAAGTATCAATACTACTGTCCGAAACGAATTTACAATGTTAAATAGCTGGAATACAGATAAGAAGCGAGCTGATAGTAAATAACCTCTCGCCCTAAATACGAGTTTCCATTACTTAAAGTACTACTCATACATTCGTATTTCCTGTCGGCAATAATATATTTCCTGACTTTGAGATCTGAAACACCTTGCCGGAATCGAGATCAGTGACTGTCATGGGGGGTGAGACAACCCCCGCTTCCTTGGTCCCATTGCTATCCAAAGAAGCTTTAAAACCAAGCCATGCCTTTTCTACACTCGAGTAGCCAAGTTTCAAGCGACGACGATGGGCATTCCGCAGCTTGAGCAAGACGGGATGGCTACACGAGTCCAAGACTTCACAGACATTGGTAATCAAATCGTGGGGCGTCAGCAACGCCAAGGCACGTCCGACCGTCGCGCTCACTTGCTCAGCACTCGTACACGCTGTCTCGCCACCCGCACTTAGCGCCAACACGTCCTCTTCTGCCGCGTTACAGAGCGCTAAAGCAACACAAAACATGCCTTCCAGGCCTTGCAAGAGACACACGTCCCAACAGCACAAGAGCGTATCAAAGCGCAATTGGGATTGGGACGCTGTCAATGTCACGTCGGAAAAGAGCGTGGGAAACCACTTGTAGGCAAGCAAACACACGGGCAACCCCGCACGCTCGACGGCGGCGTGGAAATGAGGCACGTGCAGCCGGGCGACTTCCTGTAACACGTCTCCCACTTGCACAAGCGACTGAAACAGATCAAAGTGATCGTGTCCCATGCCGTCGCAACAAAGCCCGAATACATGGGGTAAGATCCGCGCCACAATGCCGCGGAGAAAGCGAAACGCATCGACTTGATCATTCTCGAGCACTTCGAGTAAGATAAACGCCAACCCATTCATCCCTTGCATGTAAAAGCCGGAAGAGAGAGCCGAGCCGACACCTTCCGACGCTACGGTTTCTTCATCGGTCCGGACGTCAAGCGAGCAGCTTGATAAGAACGCATGCAACACGTGGTCCAGATCGTCGAGTCGACCCGCCCGTTCAGTCTCGTTCAAGTGAGGCGCACCGGCAGAGCCAGCGAGCCACTTGATTGTCCGTGGAATATCTTTCTGGACTTGTGCTTCATCCCTATAGAGGTCACAATCAACACTTGGTCAACAGAGGATCAAAGGTGAGAAAGAAACAAACGATCCAAGCTGTACTTTTCCGACAGTGGCGTCTGCAGCAATTCTTGAAACCGCGTTTGCATCTCTTCATCACGTTTGGTCGGCGCTAACGCCCACGCAAAGATCTCGTGCCAGTACGTACTCCGCCACGTTGTATTCTGTTGCATCAGCTGCAGCGCTTCGACAAATCGACCAGTCGATTGCAGCTCCTTGAGCATGTGAATGAGGTCCATCTCGGGCACAGACGTCGCGAATGGGGTCGCATTGCCCCACTCTGTCTTCGTTAATAGACTGTGTATCGCCTTTTCAACTGGACTTGCCTCGCCTTCCTCGTTTCCTTTATCAAAAAACACACTCTCGCCTCCCTTTTCCATGCCTTGAAACGCCTGCTCCAGGTGGCGCATGTTTAACGAACTCTGTCGCTGCAACGCGTCTAGATCAAACGAACCTCGTGCTAACGCCCCGCCCGGGACCAATCCTTCTGCGATCGTAATGGCGCGTTGGATGGCATCGGTCCACGCCCGTCGATCGGTCTCAGAACGTGCTTGAAACAGCATCGATTGCGATTGTTCCGTCACCACAAAGCAAAACTTGCGATCGCAGGCGAATTCGTGGACGGGTTTGACCCAGCTTTGACTGCTCAACGTCACCACGCGCTTGGTTTTACTGTGAAGACTAGGCCGACCAGGGCGATTGGGTTCCATGGCCAAAGGAGGTCGCGTCTTGCCTTGACACGTTAATAAATCCCCCGACAAATCCACCACGTGCTCTTTCCAATCCCGCCGCAATCCTTTTCGATACTTGGCCAATGCTTTCAATTGCGTCAAAGGACTCGCGTCCAGTTTCGTCCGTAACACGCCACATTTCGCCGGACTTCGTAAGAACCGCAACGACACGGGCAAGGTTTTCGTCGATTCCAAGAGCAGTTTCTTCACTTCCATGGACGAGAGGGTTTGCAGAGAGACACCGTTGGCACTCACTAAGAACGAGCCGCGGGGAATGTAGACACCCGCAACGGTGAGGTTCTGCGACGTCTTGACACACGTGTCATGTAGCCACTCGTAGACGGAGCTCAATTGCGCCATGTCCGTACGCTGGGGCCTCGAGACGTCGAGAAACTCACTCTCAAGCGGTCTATCGGGACTCAACTCACTTTCCCGACTCCAGCTCATTGGACTTGGCGGACGTGGCACCATATCATGGAATGCACTTGCACAAAGTGCCGTCAACCACACACGTACATCCTCAGCTTGTCGAGCACACAAGATCACCTTGCTCGTGGCTTCCGCGGACTCGATCGTAACTTGAAAAGCATGGTGTTTTCCGACTGTCGGAAATGGGAGTGTCTTGACAGTCGCTCCTCGAACGTCCATCTCACGTTGCAATGTCATGCCATGAATGGCATGGTTTGTAAGCAGCGAGAAGGATGACGGCGAGGACGCGCGACGCAAGAGTTCCTTCTTCTTCATGGTGGAGGCGTATTCACGCAACACTCCAGTCTTCGACAAGACGTAGTAGCGTTTCTGCCAGCCGCGTAGTAAATTGCTGCGACCGTCTCGCGTCCACAGGACGCCTTCCATGGTGACAGGAGGACAGACAGACACGAAATTGGCGAGGTGGGTTTTGGGTAGAGTTCGACGGACCCGATCATGTTTTGGGTTTTTTGTGAGACGGTATCGTGGGTTGTACGAAGAGAGCTACACCCGAGACCCCATGGTTTTTATAGGATTATTTTGGGATGGAAAAAAATACCTTATGCTGATTACACGACACACGACCGTTATAAACGCGACACAATGTGTAACTCACACTCTTAAAATAAAAGATGCCGAATACGGTATTCACTCTTTTTAATTGTAAGGAGCAATAACTCGGTGTATCAATTTAATAACACCGTATGGAAGCTATTCTCATTAAGAATAGCACTTAATATCGTTTCGAGAACTTTTGCGATAGCTTTAGCTGACTGGCCATGCGCGCGCCACCTCATAATATATTTGGCTGTCATTTCGATACTATTGCTACATAGCACTTCTTCAGTCGGTGCTCTCTGCATCATTAGTATAATAGATGTCTCAGCTGCATTACTATATGCTATCAATTGCTATACACAAAAAGAAAACCGGTTTATCGCTTTACCGGTACTATTCTCGTACAAAACGGGTTAATCTCATTGGTGGGTACCCACGTACCTTAGCGTATGGTGGGCATTCGCTCATTTGCGACGTCTAGTAGCAGCTCGTTCCCTTTGTCATGGAGAATGCCGCCTCGCGCTTCGGCCAGCATCTTGCACACACCGGTACCCTCTCACGATCTTTCACTCTGCCGTCATCTTGGTGAGTCTAGTGCCGTATTGTACCAACACTTATTGCTGTCTGTGCGATTAGAAAAAAAGTATCGGGACCGTGCTTTGAAAAAGTTGACCGTGTACTTGACAAAAAAGACCGAATGGACGTCTCTGGAATGGGACAAGCTCTGGAAGGCGCTCTTTTACTGCATGTGGATGAGTGACAAGCGTCCTGTGCAGGACGAATTGTCTACGAATTTAGCTGCGCTCGTGCACCAGATCCCTCAAGCCACCGTGGCGCTCGACTTTGTCCACTCCTTCTTCCGTACCATGCACCGCGAGTGGCACGGGCTCGATGGTCTACGTCTTGACAAATTCTATTTGTTGGTGCGCAAATTTGTACGCGAGACCGTGGCGCTCTTGCGTCTCGAAGACTGGAACGACACGTTGGTACACCATTTTGTCACGATTCTCTCGACCGAAGTGGTGAGCCAATTGCCCAATGGGTTACGGTTGCACTTGGCGGACATTTACTTGACTGAGATCAACACGGCTGCGAAAGACGTGACGACAGAGGCCTTTGTGACATTATTCGAGCCGTTCTTGACCTTGTTAAGTTGCGAGTATGACAAGACCGTGTTTAAGCGTGTCCGAGCACTCGTGTTTGAAGATATGGTGAAGAAATGCCAGTTTCACCTGCCGGAGAAGCGGGAGGATCATAAGGAAGAGACGGATACTGAAGAGGACATGATGGTTTTTGCACGCGTGGACTTGGCGCAAGTGCAGCATCGCATCTTTGCGATTGCGTCAGCCGATGACACGCCGGAACGCAATCGTGCAGCGCTTTATACGCTGTACAAGAAGTTTGTCAGTGTGACACACGTCGACTCATTGCAAAGTGTATTAAAGAAGGTGGACGAGTCGGCGAAGGGGATGAAAGACAAGACGATTGCGAGTGATTGTATCAAAGAGAAGGAGATGAGCGAGACGCATAGAGGAAAAAAGTTAAAGAAGCGCAAGGCTCACAAGGTAGACGACATGGAGACGGAAGGAGAGAAAGGAAAGGAAGTAATGGCGATGGCATTGAATAAGGTGAAAGTTGAAGATATTGAGACAGGGAGTTCAAGCAAGAAGCCGGAGAAGCAGGAAAAGAAGAGCTTGACTACAGTGACAAAGAGTGGTAAAAAATTCAAGCGTTGTAGTGTATGTGGAGGATTCGGTAAAGGTTTGATCGCTACGAACAAGACTCATTGTGGCCACTGCGAGCGTGCGCAAAAGTCTCAAAAGAAAGTGGCCACTATATCATTAAAAAAGCGCAAGGCCGAGGGTTTGGCGCAGTCTCAACGAGAGGAGCAGGTGAAGATTGAATTGAGCAAGCAAGTGACGTTTGGCAAGAGCAAGACCCTTCGACATGAAGTTTCGGTCAAGCGATTGCGCGCCTCGGCTAAACGCGAGGCTGTCGTGAAGGATACCGAGACAATTAAAGGCGTGCTGAAACGCTCGACGCTTAGTGGAGCCAAAACGATGAACAAGACGATGAACAAGAAGCGAAAGACGGCAGCTGACTTTATGTAAGGTGACAGGGCCTCCCTCCTTCCTACACAAGACGTAATGACTTGAATTTTATATTGGACGTTATCAAGGAGAGTTGATGCTACAAGTTTACGATAAAAGTGAGCTTTTGTGGTTAAAGAAATTCCCGTCGGTACATATACCGGTTTGCGTACTAGTGTTTATATATTCCCCTGCCTAGATCACAACTAATGCTTCTAATGTATGATAGGGAGGATTTAACGTATAAATATTGTAATCAATTAATCGAATGCAATTCGCAATTTGTTGCACACATATAGATTACGAATATTGAATGGTAGTTTACCAAAAGATCTTACAACTTTCTGCACGTCTCCTTTGTGTAAGGTGTTGCGTATCACACCTGAATAGGTTGACAAACTAACACTCACAAAGTTTCGGGATGGACCTGTCGGGCGAGCAGATTTGATTTCTATATTCAGTCATCTCCATATTCAAATTTCAAAAAAGCAATACGTTGACTATATTTACATAGCTCCATGGGCTTAAAAGAACGGCTTTACTAGCACTTCTCCATGCCGCCAAGCAGTTGGGGCGCATCATGGCGCTGAGTAAAGGTTATGCTCTACAGCTTTGGTAGCACAGGCTGAGGGAGAGTTGGTGTTGGAATATATATAATAATAATATCTCGACATTTCCACCTTCACTAAGAAACGCCACAGTCTCATTTTCTGAATAAAAGAGGCAAAAATGCTGGTCACTAAGTTACTGATGACCGCGCACGCATTGCGTTTGCGCTTTCTAACCTTATAGGCTAGACAAAAGGTGAAAACTCACCCATGAATTAGCTCCACGTGTGTAGAATGCACATAAATGAACGGTTGAAAGCAACGTTTTTATTTCAGCTTCACCGGCGCTCAAGTCCTTTTCTACAAGTCAGAAAAGTGTGAGCTCACTGAACATGCTCATAAGTTAAAAGAGTAGGGGTTGACGGCCTTGATTATTACGAAGCCACTTCTCGGACAAGTCAAGATGATTATGCTTATGGTTGAGGCACTCCTCACGCTGAACGTATTAGAGTGCAGGCCGTAACAATTGAAGAGGCAACTCAATTTGTTTCCTTGAAAAAAGCCACAGACCGGCTCACTTCTTTGGATAGCCTTGAAGTATTGAAAAAATCTCTTTAGAAAGTATTTGTAAATGAGTCATAAAGTTCACTAGAATTGGACGTAAGAGTTCCCAAGAAAAGCTACACCCGCTGCTTATGCTGCATTATGACACATCGTCCTTGTATGTCCCAAAGAGAAACAAAGAAGTGAGTCTCCGTTTGCCTTAAGGTTTCAGTGGGTCGCTGGCAGAAGCCGCATCTCAGATTCTTAGAGCTTGACAGTGCTCGAACATAAAAACAAGCAATGGCGGACTGCTGGCTGTACACGCAAGTTTAAGGGGTATAAAATCTATTTTAAGTCTTGGTAAACTCTAACATGTTGCAAAATTAGCACACCAACAAACACTTGCCTTCAGCCAGAATATATCAACTGATGCTTCTAGTGAAAGCAACAAAAATCAGACAGACTCGGTTTGTCTGACGAGCGGAATGGATCTAGGATCAAAATAGACCTGCCTGTAAGATGTAAAAAAATTCGGCAGCAGAAGGCATTCTTTCGCACGTTGTTTTTGATAACGCGGCAAGCCAAAGACAAAGCTGAGGCCTATAAACTTTCAACGATCTGCCGTTACCTGTAGTTTTTCATTTTTATAAAGGAGCGGACGAATTATACGCGAGTTTGCCTCTTCTAAAGATCTTACAGGTCTCCACTTACGTAATCCCCACTTGCACGGGTGATGGTGTAAATCTTGACCCATATGACCGCTTGTTGAAGTATCTTGTGCCTCTTCAAGTACACTGTACTTTGAACCGCTGAAACGCTGACTCCACTCTTCAGTAGAACGGGCTATTTACTCTCTCACAGCTATGTGCCTGCAATCGCTATCAAGCAGTTTACCACTCGAGTATGGAGCCGTCGCCTGCGATGAAGAAATAGATTGTAGCCCCTTAATTGGCATCCGTTCAATATACCTGGCGAATACGCTCGTCAATCGAGGTATTGATCGACTGGTGTGTTCAGCTCATAGTCTGGCCTACCCTTAAGACGTTGGTGAGCACATTATCAGGCTTGTACTCATTGCAAAAGCTACATTTCGCCCGAAAATGTAGCCATCTTGCCATTTGTATGGACAAGTACCGCCGTCTTAGGGCTGCATGGTCCGAACTGATAACAAAAGGCCAAGAGCCAAGAAGATGCTTTTGGAACGTTTTTAGTGCGTTCTTTATGGCAAGTAACTCATTTTTGAGCTTTAACTCGGCAACGTCTGAATACTTTGGACCGCATCTGTCTTGACGCAACAATCAGCTGTATTGCCAATCATTCCTCTGGAAAAGGTTTCTCTGTTAATTCGGATCTTTCGTGACACCCAAGTGCTAAAATCGTATCGCATTCTAACTCTCTTCAGCTAAGCCATGTCACCTACACTTCGTGAATTAAATGTGGCGTGTCTGAAAAAGCTGCGCCGCCTGCTTGTATTATATATTTATACCCACATGTGGTGACACTTATCAATAAACCGTGTTTCCCACTGTGTTGCACGAAGTTCATTACCCACTTACAACCATTTATTACCCCTGCATAGACACCCTGGAGTTTCGCTAACGCTTTCAAGCGCGAATACCTTTAGATTAAGCGGGGAGAGGTTTAAAACTCTTCCCCCCAACTCTGTAGCGTGAGAACATAAATCTTTCTGGAAGAGCTACCTGACTTCGTAACGATAGCGGCTAAAAATATCAGCAGGGCAAATGAGTATTCGCATGCACTCGAGATAAACAAAGGACTTCTCGGAAAAACAAGGAGAACTTTAGAAAAATGCTTCATCGGACCTTTCACAGACGTGGGTCGGCGTACATCATCGACCTTCCCAAGACGGTGTCGACCTCGATGCTTATGACTTTGAACTCTGAGGTGCTTTCAAAAGGTACTTAGCGCACAGAGTCAATGTTTGATTGAAGAGGATGTACTAAATCCGTATTATCGTTCGCTGTGAATTACTAGAATGTGATTTCTCAAGACCCGCCTTCGCCATTACTAATTGAAACCATAAAATTTGCTTGGCTCCATAGATAGAACAATATGTGACACAGTAAAATGTGATGAGCAAGATGAGAGATATCTTTACCAAAAAAATAGTAGAACGTCAACAAATTCTTTTGTGCCAAACAAAAGGCGGGTATGTTTTGGGGGAGCAAGCCCACCAACATTCTGTTTAAAAGTCTAATGGCAAGTAGAGCATCGTGCGCACTTACAATAAGCTGAGCGCGAGCTCCGTCTTGGCATAAAGCCAGTTTTAAAGAAGAATGTGCCAAGAAATAGCAAAATAGAATAATTGGTTCACAGCGCACTCAACCCATTGGTAGATTTTGCTCGCTCTTTATATGAGAAAGTAACACGCATCGGCTGCAACCAGCGCTACAAGCAGCCTACTCTGGGAATAATTGGTTATTTTGTATAAGGTCTCGAGCGCACAAGGATTTTTTAAGCGTGCGACGATGCAATTGCTCTGGCTTCACAGGGTCTGTGGCTCGAGCGGTTAGCCGTTCGACCCAGGACCGGGAGGTACCTGGTTCGATACCCATAGGATCCGAATCAAGGCAGCCGGAGATAGGTCACTAAAGTGGACGAGCCATCATACCCGAGTGTGTGACTGCTCTACCAACTCGCGCCCGATTGGGTAATAAAAGGGTTGGCCCCTCTGACCGAAAAAGTTCCATAGTGTAATGAGGGGTACGGAACCCCGTCCCAATATGGGTCGGATTGCTACCAGCATCCCGCGATGGAGACAGCTTAGTCCTAGCGCGTGGGTTTCGGTAGCTTAAATCTCAACATGAATAGTCCCAAAGCACCGGCATATTTATTGCAAGAGTTCGGTTTGTGGCGTCGCGCCGGAAATTTGCCATTCAAATTGACCCGGGTCGCGTGCGACGCGCGGCGCGACGCACTCCTCTTCCGACTCAGCAATAGCAGACAAGCCGCTCAGCGCGATGGCACCGCCCAGCTGTACTCACAAGAATGGGCGGTGCCCTGTGTGTGGCGAGTGCAGGTGCTGGGGATGCGACCACGACGGCGTCCCCGTTGCTGTCAAGATGGCGCGAGAGAGAGGCCAACACAGTCCATCGAAGAATGTCCCCGAGAGCAAGCGCCCGAGACGCTCGTGTGTCAACTACGTGGATGGCGACCTCTTTAAGTCACCACTCAAGCTCAAGCCAATCCCTGCCCAGAAACGAAAGTACTTTTTGCCGGTACCGCTTCCTGAGGCCACACCCATATTCACGTCTCTCGAAAAACCTGGCGACGTTTTCAGGCTTCTTAGTGATTCTCCAGAAGCCATCGAATCCTGGTATGGGCACTCAGCCACAGCTGAGACTCGCGAGGATCCATCGTCTTGGATCGGTGAGCTTGACACGTCCACGCAATTGGTCATCAAGACCGCAGCTCGCGCTGCAAAAGAAATTTGCGTGGCGCTGTGTGGGGGCAAGGAGGAAGCAGGAGGTGCATTTTGGGGGCGGACCACGTCTGCTAGTGGTGCCATGCAGAACCCTGAGGGCGATACCCAGGTCACACTTCTCGAGACAATTGCGCGGTGCTATCAATTGGCCAAGAAAGGATCCACGGAGAAGCGAGTCCTGCGGGCGTGTCTTTCCTGTGCTCCACGCGATACGATTCTCCAGCTTTGCGATGGCCCCAGGGTCATTTTTAAGAGCTCAACAAGATCTCGAGAAGCTCACCGGTGGCCTCAGTCTTGAGCGAACACCTCGGACCGTCCAGCGCCTACCCCCAAGCATCGTCGATGCAGTACTCGCCTCCATATTCCGTCCGGACAAGGCGTCGTTTTTTTCGTGGGGTGTGAAGAACGTTCGAGTGAATGGCGTGGTAGTGGTTCTGCCTGATATCATGCGCAGACGCAATCGAGCATCGTTGTTCGAATCTTACCAACACGGGTCGTTGACCAGCCATCCCCATGATGAGATTGTCTCGGTCTCTACATTTTATCGCATCGCCAGTGCTGTGACTGCTGGTGAAGCTCAAGAGCAAAAAGCCGTCGATTACGTCGCTGGGATTCTGGTGAATGACCAGTTCGACGCTCTCAAGTGCATGGTCGAGCAAACGATCACTGATACTTCAGTGAAGGAGAAACTGCTCGTTAAGATGGAGTTCAACGCGACTTATCTAAAGCACAGCTTCGACGCACGCATCAAGACTGCAGAACGACGATGTGCGCTTCATGATATCAAGTTTGGTCTCTCCGCCACTGCCGAGCACAGAACGACCGACATCTGTGCGGACTGCACGTCTATCCGTCAATTCTACACACGGTTGTAGTCGCATCTCGTGGCTGCTGCCGTTCACCCGTCGGTGTTCACCTTGATCGACGACTGTGCACAGAAGTCCATGTTGTTTCTCGGGCATCGCCTTCGCGTTGTAAACCAGCAACAGGCCATCGCACCCATCGTTGCTGTTATAAAGAAGCAGTGTACCCAGCAAAGGTCACCAGACAAAGCGCTCATCATTGTGGACTTTAAAATGAAGCTGGATCCTCTCTATCATCGTGAGATGACGGTGGATCATTATGGCAAGAGGGGTATGAGTTGGCATGGAGCCCTCGTTCAATACTTCGTATTGGATCCCAAGAGTCATACCACGGTCGACCAACATCTGTACTGCGACCACTTGTCGATGGCTGACACAAAGCAAGACAAAGAAGTCGTGGCACATGTGATCGAAGCTATTGTGATGCGTCTAAAGGTTGACTTGCAGCACATCAAGAGGATCGTGTTTCGGTCCGACAATGCTACTTCCTACCAAAACACATTCTTCCTACTCCTGCTTCCGCTGGTGTCGGCCATTCACGGGATTCAAGTACCTCACTTCGTGCACACTGAAACACAAGACGGCAAAAGCATCTTGGAAGCGCATTTTGCCCGGGCGATGCAATAATTCTTGGCGTGGGTGCGAGAAGGAAACGACTGCAAAACACCGATGCAAGCCGTCGTGGGTCTTACGAGCCGAGGTGGGCTACGCAACTGTGTCGTTGAGCTGGTCACGCATGGTCGAGTTGCTCTTCAGAAGCTGGTGAAGGCAGTGGAAGTAATCGAGAAGGCTGTCCGGCGATATGTGAAGCGCACAACGATATTCAGTTCGATATCCTGCATGGCGAGCTGTTAGGCTCAGCCACGAATGGATACGCTGTGTACTCTCCTTTCACGATGACGGTGTACGCGTATTCGGGCATCGAAAGTGGACAAACGCTGCTGATCACGCCAAGTGAGCAATCGGTCAATGCAGTCCCAAATGGAAACGATCAGGAGCTCGCCTCAAAATCAGATTGCACCAGCGACGCCATCCCACTTTAAGAAGACTATCGTGCTCCTAACGATAACGATGACATCAACCCTGATGATGTCGATGAGTATCTTGAGGATATGATCGACGGAGGGGAGAGGATCGAAGAAGGGGTTTTGGGCATTGAGGAATTGCCAGCGATGACACACAATGTCATCGATCCAGCGGTCTGCTTCGAGCCACTTACAGGCGTAAAGATAGCAACTCAAGAGCAAAATCGCCAGCAGACTCGGCGATGGAAGCGTACCCCAGTGGCGTCATCAACGATCGGCTCGTCCGATGCCGACCTATCAACTCGGACGCTGTCTCGTATGCTATTTTGCGAACACTTGAGATGCAGCGGATCGGTGATCTTACTGTGCGTGATCCAAGAACTGCATCACTCATGACGGATGAAAATGGTGACAGTATCATCATGCATGGGTTCAAATCGGGCTGGGTTATGCGGATGAAGAAAGAGTCCATGTATGGGAGGCGATATGCAGCTGAGTTTCGCGCAGAACTAAACGAGCTATTTCTCCGAAGGGAACGGCGACGGTTAGATAAGCTTGGGCCTGGAGGAATGCTTGTGATACTGCAGCAACATCATCCAGACCGATATGATCTCCTCAGCGAGAACAAAATTCGACAAGAGATTGCAAAGTTTCGGATGAGTGGTAAGCCACGCGCTCCGACTTCGATTGTGGCTGGTTCATCACTTGAGCAGAGTTCAGTGCGTATTAGAGCTGTAGATGCGTTCTTCGAATCGTTGCTCGACCGTGATCCAACCACAAAACCAAAGCATGCGCTCGCTGTGTATCGCTCCACGTACAGTGAGGGTTGGCTATCAGACATTCAGCTCAAGGCAAAGTTCAGCAGTCTCAAGAATCGACGGAAGCAGACTCTTGATGTCTCGTACGCAGTATTATACGTGTCATACACAATTGTTGCATAAATTAATGGTGACACTCGAAAAAATGGTAATTTTCGACTAACAGGCATGTCAAGCATAGGTTCGGATGGCCTCTTCGAGGTCGCATATCTCCACAAAAAATACTCCGATTTCTACACAACTTGTACGAAAATATCCCTGAGATCCCCACCAACGTAGCGGGCGTTGCATCCGAACTAGTTTCGCTTTTGCCGATTTCATTCAACACCGATCACCTACCTAAAATACCATTTTTTGGTACACTTGACTCAGAAATTCAGTTAAGAAATGTGCTTAAAATGTACGATAGTGTTTTTTGAAGTTGTATGAAAAAATAGGTACATCATATGCATTATTAATCGTTTTATTTGTACTATTCTCACTCCTACTGTCCCAGCTTAACGCTGATTATGAGACGACCTGAGGCAGCGGTGGCCTCTGTTTCTCACTCGTCGGCCTCCGTCCCGCTATCTTTGAGCAGCAGAAGTAGTCACCGAATGCATCCATCTACCGGACCGCTAACTTCTTCTTCTTCCTCTCACGCCGACTCGGGTGGGTGGTCACTGCCACCTTTAAACCAATTCATGACGCTGCCCCGGCGCTTCATGCCCTCGAATTTTGGTGTCTTTATGGACAACGGAATGACCAGAAGCTCCCAAAATGGAAATAGCAACATGGAAACCGCTCTACTTAACAGAAACAGGAGTAGTTCTAACAACAGCACCGCCATGGAAAATTTGCTGAACGAAGAGGAAGCGGAGCATGTCGCACTCAATCACTTTCTGTTGCCCCCAGTCGTACATTATCAGGTTGAACCTAACGATGCAGCTGCAGGTCCGTTACATCGTCCGGAGGAGATTGACCTTACTTTTTCGTCCGAGGAGGACGAAGACGGCGGTCAGAACGCACCAGACAGCAGCGACGTCATCGAGATTTTGGATATCTCGGAACCGTCAGGTGTCTCCGTACCTATATGTAGAAAGCGACGCCGGTCAGAAGCTAATGCAAATGCTGTGCTACTTTCAAAGCGCCAGCACATAGCGGACATGATGAAGAGTGCCGAGTCTACAAACATTAATTTACACAATAGTGAAGTGGTGGAAGAATTCAAGCGACGACTTAAGTGCAGCATTTGCCTGGACGTGTTGGAAGACATGACGTCTACATTATGTGGTCACATTTTCTGCGCTGGTTGCATTCACCAAGCGATTCGAGCGAGTGGGAAGTGCCCTTTGTGTCAGCGTCGTCTACACCCGAAGGACACCCACCGTCTGTACTTTTAAAGAGATCTATTTGTACGATAACCAAGAAAAACGTGGCTACCAATTAGTTTTCACGATGCTTGAAAGTTATGGCTGTATTATTATCAGCTTCAATCTGCTACCACTGAGGCATCGTTGGTGGAATAGTAATCACTCAGGTTAAGCCGTAGTAGGAGACACTACGCATCACATGGCATGCAGAGCACAGGTGTCAGCATATAAAAGTGTCATTCACTTCAAGATCTCTTGTGATCTACGGGTATGACCCCCCAGCTTTTTTCGCAAAAAGCAGTAAAATTATAGCAATGGCACGTACCTCTGTAAAGTTCCGTGTGTTTCGTTCGGCGCTGCGTTGGACATTGTGCAGCTTCTTTACTACTTCTTGAAGCGCAACGTTGGACTTGCTGCACAACGCGCGAATGCGAGATTCTTGACAAGCCATCCCTGCAACCCGCCTGTTTAACGTCCTCAAAAATCCGGTCAAGCTCCCCGCAGCTGCGAGCAAGTCTGAAAATGCTAAGTGAATCTGTATTTCAATAATAGATACAATCCAAGATTAGCCCCACGTATTCTCGAATTGATGCTTAAAGCGACAAAGGATAATGCTTTCCTCTGATGCGAGTCCATCCAAAAAGCAGCAGTGAAATACAAACAATATGTACTTCTCGTGAGAGCTACGCAGATCTTTCAGTTTCGTTGCTTTTCGAATTGCAAGCTTAAAGTCTGGCCACGCAGTCTTGAGCGCCTATTACGGGAGTAATCAGTAATTTCAAGTATAAATTTGCAGGATAACCGCTTCGCACAAACCTGCAATACAAAGGTTTCGTTGAATGCCCAAAGGAATGTTTGCATCTCGTAGACCGTGCTGTTACACAGTCGGTCAAGTGATAAGGGAAGCCGCTTTTGTTTGCGGATTAAACGTAATGTTGCCCAGGCTTCTCGCAATTCCAGTGATGTCAGTCGCACATGCAGCAGAAAGCGGTGTATAAATTTGTAGCAATTTAGTGATCGGGCAGTGATCACAAAACCCAACGGCCACTTGACGTCGTACATTAGTGTAACCTCATTTAGAGCCTTTGAAATGGTAGGAATTGTTGCCAGGCTACCCAACACTGAAGCAACATCAAGGGAGCAAATGTGGGTGACAAGAAGGAAGCATACGTGAGCAACTTACATTGTGACAAGGCTGGAGTAGTCTCGTAGTAAAACGCTTGTACTATAGCATCTCGCGTTACACGAGCCTCAATCATAGCCAAATTGAAAGCTGACGAAAGGCGACCTTCGACTCCCCAATTAACTCGAGTACTTGAAGCGATACCCACAAGGAAGTCGCGTGCAAAGATATCCATACAGAGCCCTTCGGACATAAGCATTAACTTGCGTAACCAGCGAAGGTGCTCTAGTACCTGCAACTTGTTACGAAACGAGTCTACCGCCGCCTGCTCTAGCTTTTCGGCAACAAGACGGACAGGAGATTCGACACAATACCCGACTAGCGACGCAAAGGAGGAAAAGTTAGCGTCCACAGTGGTCTGCATTATAATGGCATACCCAATTGTCATTTGTATATTCAATATATGGCCGTTGTCAAGAGAGAGTATCTCACCTCGGACAATGCCTGTGTTAGAAGCTCGAAATCCTCTTCATTGATAGTTGTCGAAAAGAAGGGATGCACGGAAGGAAGCGAAAGTCGAGTACTTGCTTTAATTTTAGCAGCGACACCGGCTATTATATCCGTGTCAGGTTGTAATTCCTCTCCCTCATTGCTGCTTCGGTTTGTACATTCTATCTCGTTGCGGGATGAGTCCTTTGATTCAATGCCTTTATCATTCAACATTTCTAAAGAAGGCGCGCCCAGCGTAGCATCATTGTGAACATCTATATTCCTGTATTCCATTGCAACGTCGCCATACGGCACCGCAGAAGCGCCAACAGCCAACACAGCCTTTTTTTCAGTACGAGTTTCGCCGTATAGAGTCCCATACATAATGATACCACTTCCTCCTGGTTCATTTAAAATACGGATACCGGTTCTGCGAGAGACTAAGTCAGCGCTCGCTGTCTCGCTGGGAGCTTTTGCTTCAATGTTGTTTGCTTCCCCATTCACTTTTACTGAGCCTCCCCACTGACCGATATAATTGGCTGCTGACATACATTTACCCGAGTCCTTGTTCACTTTATGTGATGCAATTCTATCACATTTGCCGGCGAATAATGATTTACTGGTAACAGCATCTTTAATCTCTCCTATGAGAGCCCTCTGCTCAATAGCCGAGGCAGATACCACTGCCGTCCTTTCAGTCACTATTCCCAACGCTCTTTGAAGTGTTTCTTCAGTCAAAAATGTATCAACCATGTCTTCAACAGCATCCAATATTGGCTCGTTGCTTCGACTCTCCTCCTCTAAATGCACAATGGACAAAGAAAAAGCACTGAAAGGGTTGCATACAGCAAAGGTATGAACACAGTCATACCTACTACCCATTTGGTCATTTCCCTGTCAAGGAGACGTAAAAGCTGCTCCTTCGCGGCTGACAGTCGCAATGCACGATCTCGCCGCCATCGCATGTAGTCATGTCGCTCTTTGGCACCGATCATCAGGGCTGAGTATCTATGAGCAAAAAGTCATAATGTAATCAGCAAGGTGTACCAGGCCAAAGCGTATGTCGAAAACTTACTTATTCATAAGCACCATACGGCCATGAGCCCGATAATCCACTACCGCTTTGTCTACCTCGTTAGTTCGTCTGGCATCGTCAGCTGCCTCAAGTTGTATTTGACATAGCTGACGTTTCGTCTGTTCCAACACTTGTTGGTCTAAAATTTCTTTGAGCTGCAGCTGAGATCTTCGCTGCGCCTTTGACTTCTTATATATTATCACATGACTCGATAAAGCAAAATTGACCGGGACATTGGCCGCATTTTTAGCCCACTTACGTTTTCGCACAAAAGACCTCGTTTTGACTCTTTGTCCGCAGCAGACGTTTTGCCCGACACTTTCGGATAAGAGTCTACAACATCTGATTGACAGGCGCCTTCTGTAAACACCACGTCATATAATGCCGCCTTCCATTCCTCGGCAAGCTCAAAAGCTTTGTCTTCGCAAAAATGCATAATCAAAGGGTTCTTGTACATATATCATCGTATTTGTCAAGACGGTAATAATTAAACGGTAGGCGCTAATCCGCTTGACACTGACCAGATTATGAGTAGAAGCTGGCGCATTTACACTCCGTAAAAGAGCTTGGACTTGGACGACATGAGCAATGAGAGAGGCAATGTTCCCAAAAAATATCGGAAACATCTCCTTAACCTCATCAGAAATTTCGTCACTAAAAAGACCATCGCCACCTCCCGTGGCGGCTTTGATCAGCATATTCTTACTCAACGTCGCAGCTTCAAATTCACTCTAATATGATCACCATCAGAGTAGAGGTCAATATAAATTTTTATAGCACACAATCCCTAATTTGTGGCGTACAAACGGATCTGTTTGCTCATATGCCCTCCCCGTTAAGATTAGGCCAGAAAGCACTTCTAACATCGGCGAACTCAACTTGACTAAAAACCATATTACTAGCTTTTGCATGCGCCCCGACGAATCTTCCACGCGAAGGGAAGATACGCAATGGTACAAACGATTAAGAAGCGCTATCCCACGAGGAAATTTTCCTGTTATACGATTAAAACATCGAAAGCATATCAATCCAATCATTAAAAAGAAACACTAATCCAACCTTGTTGCAACAATGGCCAAAAAACGGCGACATCGCAGCAGAAGATGGCGCCTATGATTTCAGCGACACGACATATTTCACGCGTCTTACACAATAACTTTGTGACAGAGCAAATGTTATCCTCCTGATCATTTTCGCTAGACGAGAAGTTCAGACACTCCTCCGATATTGTCTCAACGAGTGTCTATATAAATAGCAAGATTAGAATAATGAAACAAAGAGCTTGGACTTGCTTACTCGATGTGCAGATAAATACAGCTGAAGAGCATCTGCCATAGCCTGTAGCGTTTTTCCTCCTCGACAAGGATCTTGAGAGTAAAAAAGAGCTAATTGCTCTAAGCGCATAACAATGGTCCCGGATCTTCGAAATACCTATATAAATAGCACAATGTAGCGTGCAACGCTAGTGCACACTACTCAACTTGGTAAATACCACAGAAAACATACCTCTAGCACGGACATTGTAGCCGACACTGTTGTAAGCGGAAGCTTTAGCCTACACATTCGTGGTAACTGAAATATTGTTGACTGAACGTTCCTCTGAAAAAGGGTTGAATCTACTCCGTTTAATGCACGCAGAGAATCCTTCGTAGTCACAACCGAATTTAGCAACGATTTCTCCATCCTTGATAAATTTACTTACCCCTATTAGGTCTACTTCATTAATTTCCAACAGCTGATCTCCATCACGAGCGAAGCAATTAGGAATCATCAAGTCTCGAAGTGACCAATCTCTTCCTCGAGCTGGCGGTTTTGCATAACTTTCAGGTAAGCCCGCACGATCTCCCAGGTTTTCCCACGCATAAGTTCGCGCCATCCAGGGTCCAGCAAAATCAAAAGAACATACTGATTCATCTAATGAATTTTCTGTGATGCTGCTAGCAATTTCCCAATCTTTTCGTTGTGTCCGTTTTACGCACTGTTCGTTCTGCGAGCTATCAAAGTTCGCAATGGTTTTTTTGGGTGACGGACCGCTTGATTGCTTGTCGGCTCTTAGTGTCTCAAAAGACTCGAGAACATCCATCATGGCTTGTCCATGTCGCTGACTTTTTATAATTTGTCTGTCATTAGAATTAAAATTAAATCATTAGCTACCGTTGTCGATATATGGTTCGTGCAAAGAAAGTATTCATGCATACGAAGTCGTGAAGTTATTATCGCTGTCGTCCTGATCCAGGACGCTTCTAGGAAGACAAAAGAATGGACTAGGCTTTTACATATAAACACACGAGCTCGTGATTACACGCTGCGACACATAGACATATCTGACGCGTTTTCTCGTCACTTACCTGCTTGCTTTGCTCAGTTTCAGTGAGCCCTCGATCGTCGAGAACGTTGATATTAGGACACCAAAGACTGGTGTGTTGGTCTGATATACCATTGCCGATGTGGCTGAACAAGTTGTGAGAGTATAGCCTGAGCCACAGCCTGGATCAGAGAACAGAATTAAAGCTACAAATGCAGGTACTAACGACTGTTCTTCCAAATTCAAAGGAGCTGTTCGAAAGAGTGCTTGCGAACGTTGATCCATGTCAATGTCATGCATCCGAATGCCATCGCCGACACGTCTTTTTGTATCTTTAAAAGACTAACAATGATCGATGGTAAAGTATCAAATAAGCAATCCAGTATCAGCAACAAACGATAAGAGATTCCAGCACATCCTGCTACCTCTATGGGGTCGTCAAGCACAAATGTGTCTCCATCATCTCCACCAGCCAGCGCAATCAGCAGACGTAAAATTTCGTTCACTGGAGCTACCACACACAAACAAAAGGGTTAATTACTTCAACAAATTAGTTTTGTCACCGTCTCAGACACACTCGCTGCCTCTTTAAATTGCTGCTGCCCTATATACAAGAAGAGCTCTATTACTCGGTCCATGCGCTCCACGACGTCGACTCTGCACACAACGGCCTATCACCCAAGCGAAAAGCCAGCATTATCTATCATCACTACATACATAATTTCGTTTCGCTCGCACGACAGCATCTTCGCGCGTAAATCGAGCAATTTGCGCTGCACCGACACGTCTGCGTTCTTGCGCTACGAACAAATGTGAGCCAGAAACACGGCTTTTTCATTGATCACAAATCTTACAGGACTTAAGAGACGCTCAAAGATCGGCAGACAGTGTCGAAAGTCGGTTGAAGGATCGCAATAGATGTGAGATCGAAGACGCCGCAGCAGAGCGACTACGCCCGCATCCGGGGCTGCCATCGCTATCAAATTCTACTCAACCACACAAATCGTACACAAATTGCTCCAAAATGTATATTTTCGTACGCCTGTTATCTATTTCGATACAGCTTCTGATATAGCACGAGCCCACTGCCGGGCAAGTTTGCCAGAGTCCGTAATTCGAATAGTCTTTGACCCCTACATATCAACCCCTATCAGCCAAACTGACACTCACAAAGGTCAAGCAATGAGCTTCATACCGAAACGACGTCAAAAGTATGGGGGTCAATTTCGTTCACAGTGGTGTCCGGGGTCAGTAAAATATCGCGCTTGAAGCGACCTGAAGACGAGCCGACCACGATTAATCGCGGGGCGTCAGTGAGATAAAGCTTGGGTTGAATGAGCACACAGCAGATAAGCATCGCGATTACCACACACATATCAGGCAAATCATTGTTACCCCTCGTGTGCGGCTAAACACTTTGGAGCGAATTTTGACTACGGATTCAAAGCAGATCTGCTCATCGAGACCAATACAATCAGGTCTAGTCCTGTGAATCAAACTATTGCTCTGCGACCGCTTGGTGCTGAAATCGACAAAAAAATCGCGTCAGAGCTGAGGCTTTCAAACATTGCACGAAGTATAAAGACGACCGGACCTAAATTCATCGGATGCGCATTCAGACAAATCGTTTGAAAAGTACTCAGCGACAGCCCAGTTTTCCGTTGCACCATCCTAGATACGTAAATAAAAGTCTGTCTGGGCTGAGAATGCAATTTTACACGCTATTCACATACCAGTGTTGGCTCCGGTAGTACCAGCTCAGGAGGTTTGTACGGAGGAATCTGGTCGCAAATGATGTCCCACTTTACGTCTTTAAAAAAGGGATGATTCTACGACACCACACACCTTCATTGGAAGTTGCAAGCCAAATGGTAGCTGATGAATCAAACAAACCTTTAGCTCGTTGTAACCTTCTTCGGTTGGCTGAGCACCAATGCGTTTGTCGGGATCCTAATCATATGAAAGGCTGTGTCATTATCAGCTTTAAAGTTGCTAAATGTATCACAGATGCAAAAGCTACCTGAACAAGGAGATTTTTAATCAGATTTTGGGCGGATTCCGGGACACTTGAAGGGAAATTGAATTCATCGCTCGAGTGCTTGATAATCTGAAGCCCAAATTCATAATCAGCTTAACAGCGCAAAATTTGTAAATGCACGCCAGCCTTACCACTTGAAAGGTCAAGTAGTCGTTTTCACCAACAAATGGAGCACGACCAGTAAACATCTAGAACGTAACAATATTAGCACATATATACGCTTAGGATTATGGCTCGGGTCGGCAAGGAACGTACCTGATATATTAAACAGCCCAACGCCCACAGGTCGGACGCTCGTGAGGCTGGTTGGTCGTGTAAAACTTCAGGGGACACGTATGAGGCAGTACCGCAAAATTGACACACTTCGCTACTTTTTTCATCTTGATCCTGTACACATAGCTCATAAATTAAGCTAGTTTGTAAATCGAGTGGCAGCAATGCTCCACTCACCTTAGCGGTACCAAAATCAGTCATCTTCAAATTTCCTTTCTCACTACAAATAATTGCAATTGTTAAAGTCGGACCATCCCATTAAGCTTTTGAACGTAATTAACGCGACAAACCTAAGGAGCAGGTTGTCAGGCTTAATGTCGCGGTGGATGACACGCTGCAGCACAAGATGGATCCTTTCTAGTTAGACCAGCTCCACAGTATAAAGCACGGTCCTAAACCGAGTAACAACGAGCTCTTCTCTCTTGCAGTACCTTGGAGTGCAAGTATTCAAGCGCATTGACTAACTCTGCCATGTAAAATTGAGTGAGTTCGAATGAGCAAGCTGCATTCGACACGCCTTGCTGTCGCTGGATCTGATACTCTTTGCTGCTCAAAATGACGTCATTTAAATTAAGACCGAATCGCGATTACCTTGAGCATCACGCACCTTATGAGTCCGTAAAGATCACCACCTCGACAAAGCTCAAGAACCAGGTACAGACTGTGATTGTCCTGCGCTTACAGCCAGATACACGATAATGAGGTGAGAAGAAATGAGATATATAGTTCGTGATACTGCCACAAACTAATCAGCAGCTGATAGATTATCATCGCGCTGGTAAAGCGCGGCGTCAAAAAGTTATGATTCCTTACGCGGAAGCTGCAATAGAATTTGACAATATTCGGGTGCGAGAGACGCGACATGACTTTACGCTCTGTAAGCACAAAAGTCGTTTTGTTCTCCTTGCGAATAAAGCTCTGGTCCATTACCTTTACAGCAAAGTCCGTGCGATTCTTCTTCAATTGCGCGTGAAAAACCTGCAGCAAACCGTCTGGCATCAGTCCCATTGCAGCAATTCAAAGAAGTCATATCAACACACCTTAGCGTACGAGCCCTGGCCTAGCACAGTACCAAAGAAGAAGGCACTAGCCTCAGGAGCCGCGTCGAAGTGAAGCGCATGTGCCGGTGGCGTGTCCATCGTGTCCCCAGAAACTCGTCAAGTCGCTTCAGCAAAACAAGCATTCGTTATAAACATACAGTACCGATCTATACATTATGAATCAGTGCATAAAAAGTGGTAACATAGAGACAATCCCAGTACACCGACCTCGAACCGTAAGTATATCTCGGCCCCGAGATGATCTTTTACAATTTTTAATAGATAATAATTGCTGGGTAAATTTAGGCAGAATTCGATGCAAGCTGGTATTGGAGCTTGGGGTTCTTTGTAGCGAAAAGTCAAGATTTAAACATACCTTTATGCAACGACTCCACGTTTGCACAAAAATCAGTTTGGTCAGTAAAAAGGGCTGGATCATTAAACGATGACCAAGCCATCTTTAAAAGGTTGCTTCGGTACTCGAAAGTGCGTCTGCGATGAAACGGTTATGTGTTTAAGGCTGTGCGGTTCAAAAAGGATAACTCGCAACAAACGCTGCGCCAACGGCGGCAAGCCAGAAGTGGTTCGCCTGATAAGAGCGCTCGGTAAAAGAAGGCTCTAAAAGAATCACTCACCCCACCACGGCGAGCCCGTGTATACCGCTTTCTTTCGCCGATGGTCCGTAAACACACCACCTTCGGACAAAATAAATGATAAAGAGCCGTCGAGACAAGTCTATCGGACACATCCTTACCCTTCGCCCACTGCGTCGGTAGAGATGCTTAGCCAACGATAGTACTGTCAAATCACCTTCATCGCCCGGATGCAGCACCAAACGATACTTGACTTATCACCAGACTCACCAGTTATGCAACAATGCCTCACCTGTGAGGACTGGGGAGTCCTTAGTGTGATTAAGAGGCAAAGGTCCGACCCAAAATGCCCTCGCTGATGACGCCACCAACGCTGAGGACCAGAAAGACGAGGGTGGAAGCAAGATCGACAGCCCGCAGTCAATGGCGCAATCGCCGACCCAGTGAGCGATGTTTTGCGATTCGCCCACTACCGAGTACCGACACAAGCCGCAGTCGCTTATGAGGTTTAACCACTTTTTGGACAACGATTTTGACAAGAAAAATTGTTTTACTGGTGTGATTTTTATTACACAGCGGACGCTGGTAGAAAGGATTTTAGAGCTCACCAGCTTCATGAGCGCTTGTATTTTGTGCATGGATCACCGCTTAGTATGCACATCTTTCACACAGCTCGAATGCTGCGCGCGCAAAGTATTTTGATCATGTCGTATTGCGGAATAGAGAACGATAGCAGCATGCTCTTCACTGCTAGGCAAAAACATTCCCATAGTACTGAAGCTCGCACCTTCAAATGCGGTCTTGTTTTCATCGGTCACCAAAACTTGCCTTCGTCGTGCTCACCAAGCATTGCAAACTTGGCTCGTTATTGCAGATGTGATGCTTGGCGCCGCTGTCAATCACCCACATTGCAGCATTACTTTGCCGGTTGATATTCTCCATTCCAGCGGTGCTGCAAACACAACTGGATTGTAATCGCTTTCGTAAACGTTCCGCCAATGTACGACGATGGTATTGCGGCCACGGCTTCGATCGCCGCGTTGTCCACCGCGATTCCCATCCTTCTGTTTAGCCCAGCGCCGCTTCTCCGTGTACACCAATTGCATACAGTATGTGTACTGACGAGATTCCCGGTAAGAATTGAACGCCTTTGGCACCTCTTTAGACTTGACTGTTGGAACCCTCTCGCTTTAGCGTTCGATTTGACCATTTGTAAGTACTTTCGAGGCCTTGCAACGTGGCTCATTCTCAAATTGTACGAGGCATTTTTCGTAGCTATTAAGAAGACTGCGCAGCAAGCACGTTGAAACATCCCCCATTTGGCACCGATGCTGCTAAGTTTGGCGCTGTTGTCGAGAAATTTATTGCAATTATGCAGCAGGTTGGCGCCTTCAGTCATCTTCTCACTGAAAAGCCTTTGCTTCAAACAGGTGTATTCAGCCTTTCGAAAAATAATTTGCATCCAGCCTTTTTTGTCCCACTATGAAGCGTCAGAAAAAGCATACGCGCGGTCCACGCTTCTTTGCAATTCGTTAACCACGTGATGTCGGCGTCCATTTGCGAAAGCATGTGACTAAACGCGATGTGGCTTGCCTTGACTTCTGCCGGGTTCTTGGAGGTTAAAGCTGACTCACGGTGGACGTTATGCCAAGCTGACTTAGCCAGAAACACGTCACGCATGTAACGGCTCCACGTCGCGTAATTTTCGGTGTTGAATGTAAAAGTGACCACGTCATGAGCATGGATCATGGTTGTTGGGCTGATTTCCTGCCGAAAGCTGTAATCGGGGGTAGGCAAATGAGAAGCAAAGCGAGCCAGTAGGCAATGAGTCGTCGGAGCGGAGGAAGGCCGGAGCGAAGACACCTGTGTGAAAGAAGGAGAGTTTTAAAGTGACAAGATCGGTAGAGTCCTTCGTTCGCGACTATCTGCTAATTCTAAACGGATCGTTTTTTGAGCTGACCAGCTTTCTTGCCACTCGATTAAGGGCGCCAATCCATGCACGTTATCGTTGCTTGTTCGTACTAGATTGTAAGGTATACTAGCTTCCACTTATAAAAAGCTCTGCTTTATGCAACGCTCCGTAATGCGAATTGTGTGGCTGGCTCTATTCGCAGAGACTCAGAAAATTGCTGAATAATCTTAACATACCAGCCCATTAGCTTTCTTGACTCTTTTTCAAAATCCTTTATATATGTAGCCTTAAAGACTCTACCACTTCTATTGAGAAACTGTTGTATTGATGTGAAAGACTTGCATGTTTTACCGCGCTCCAAAATACAGAATATCACAACTCCGTGAATCTTGATCATTGGTTTCAAGTATGTTGTAAAATCGAAATGATAAAAAGGTGATCATCTCTAGGTCTGACTTTACCGAGGCAAATAAACACATAAGCCTTCTTAGATGGATCGTGCTATCACCCGTAGAGGTGCCACCCACCCACTATATGTAGGCAAGCATGTGCCAAGATGTTAAAATTGTTATATCAGCCGGATTACTACTCACAGTCACAATGACTCACCAAATGGAATGTCGTCGCACGACAAGTGTCATTCTGTTTGCAGGGAGCTATATTTTACTACCACTGCCTATTACTGTCGGTAATACTAAATAAAAAGCGGTTATTTAAGTGATATTTCTGCCTCATTCGTAGGTTTCGGGAAATTTGACAGGCACCTGACGAGTCTCATCGGGCGACCAAAGCTTCCCCCCGGCCAAAAGCGTTGTGATTTCCTCGCACGAGAGACTCACCGATGAAATGGCTTCGAAAAGTTGCCGAGACGAGGTGTTCTTAGGGAATTTGTGCAGAAGTCGCATGATGTTTTCCGGCTCCATCGCTAGTAGCGAGCTTTGAAAAAGGGACAGCAGACCTTCACAAGCTCTCATCAGTCAGACATTTGACCCAACTAATTGTTTTTATTAGAGCAAGCATGGGATTCTTACCCATACTGGCCTGGAAGAAAAACGGCGTACCCAATAGTACGTAGACATCCCAAATGCGCAACGCAAGATCCAATGGCAAGCTTCGCGTAAAAAGAGTGAGAGCCCTGCGCAATAGATTTGTCAACACGCAAGCATGTATTGGTATAAAAATAGCGTACCAGTCGACAGCATACATCTGTGCGTCAATACCAACATCTTGAAAATGCGAAGCCAACCCCGGTAGCTCGTACTCAAAGATCTTGTTATAAACGTCAATGTAATGAAACGTCTTCGCGAAGACAACACATAATAAATAAGCAGAAATATGTCAAGATTAAAATGAACGTCTTCACTCATTGGCAAAACCTAAATGCTTACGTACTCGCGTCGCTTCCAGACGAAACATGTCAAAGAGCAAGGTTGAGCTCATCAAAGCGACTAACGCCTTAAAAGCAGTGAAGCTGTCCATGTGGAAGCACAATGTGGCCGCTAAGTAGCTCATTCCTTGCACATAGCCCAGGTCCGGTCGGTAGCAAATGTATGCTTCCAACACTTCAGTGGTGCGCGCAGTGCCTTCTGCACCAGGCTGAAAGAGAGGGTGGTGGCCAAATGTACGTGGCATGTCAACGTTAACGAGCTTAATGCTACGTTCTCCATGAGCAACGAGCATTTCCGCGATGCCGAAGGCATCCTTTAGCATATTCTGCACAGGCAAGACCGCAGAAGACCTCCTTTTTCTGTTACGGTCTTTTATTTCTGGTGTCGACGAGACTGCTGTTGTCCGCCCGTCTTCCGCTAATGACGAAACCTTCCTACTTTCCGCGATATAAAACGTGTCTTGCATCAATCGTGACTCTCCACTTTCTTCCAAATCAAGCTCGGAAGCAGATGATGCACTGCTTATACTTGTAATACTCCTTGTCGGTGACTCAAGCATGGCGCTTTCGCTCTCGGAGCTGACCGCTAATGTCTCAGCCACTTTTGTGTGATCCATATCTCGCTTTAAGGACATTTCCATCTGCACAGCCTGAGCTCGCTTTTTGCAAATTTCAAACAAATCTTCGTTAACTTGGAGCGTGTTTCCTAGTGCCCACGCCCACGCACGACCGCGAAGCTCCTTCGGAATACCCGCAAAGCACAGTGCATCCAAAAAAGGCACATCATCGCGTGTGCTTCCACTCGGCCACTTAAAAACTTCATTTAACCATACCTCAGTATACGTCTGCTTCATCTTTGGAAGCTCTTGCCGTTTTCGCTCCACACGCCGCTCTTTGGATACGCGTTTCTGAACCCTTTTCATGGTCACAGCGGTCCTTGCCGCACTCGAAGGAAACCGCCCAGCAATATTTGAGGCTGAAGTCGATCGAGGCAATTTATTATAAGCTTCAGGCGGCAGCAAACGTATCTCCGCCACCCATCGACGACGCTCCTGCTCCGTCGTCGCACTCAGGAACAACTTTCTCGTCGGGGTCTGCAAGACAAAGACGTAGTTGCTCGAATGACGCACCAGGTTCTGATCATCGATCTAAGCACACCACTCAGTATCAAGCCAACACCTTATATTTAAGACTACTACGTCAATATACCGCACCACTTGAACATGTCCCAAGGTCAACAGAAGGCGCGGCTTACGGCCAGACTTAGTCGAGTACGTCATCTCATCCTGCAATTAACAACGTGGCATGCAGCAAGTTAGCCTCCTTTGAGTGGCAGTAGCAGTAGAAACATTTTTTCGATCGAAACATTGCCTTTGTGAGCATGAAGTAGCGAATGCGCCAAATCTTGAGGTGCTTACTCTGCTTGCAACGGTAGTAGCCACACAGCATCAGACGAGCCACCAATCGAAGAATAAGCAGTCATGTATAAGCCTGCCTGCTTGTGCAGATAGCCCTGCAACACCAGCTCCTGGGGCGTCGACTGCACGCTCATGACTCATACACGGTTTGGTCAAATCGACAACAAAATAACAAAACGGGCTCTACTAAAAGTACAAATACTCAAATAGCTGACTCTCAATAACTCGAGAATTTTATTATAAAACTGCTGAGAAGTTGTTGACGACCTCTTATTCGGCATAAATGGGCTGGAGCCTGGGAGGCGGCACTATTTCCTACAACGGAAAGTGCAAAAAAATAATGCTACGATGACCACCCCTCTTTAAGTACGGGAAACACAGCAAAAACTTAATTTTGAAATCATCGTCCGAGCCATTAAATGTATATTTTATCGGTGCATTTGTACCGGTGATTTCTATGGTAGGACCGCCACGATGGTAAAGCTCTTAGTTCAATTTGACGTTTTGCTTTACAGACCGCTCTTCAGAGGTACTAAGCGCTAATTTGCTTGCTTCAAAAGACATGACAGGTATTGCACCAGAATAAATAAAGTCCCTGTATCAAATGGTTTACAGCCATTTGTAAGTAAAAACCGTAGAACCAAAGCACACTCCGTTGTACATGCCGATCCTCTTAAGACTAGGGTAAGTGAACATTCATCTATCGGAAAACTCTTCATCTTTCTGCACCCATCCTTGGTGCAAGATGCTTCTAGTAGCTCTTAACCGCCAATTCTACGCCTACAATGGTAGAATGTCTACGTGAACCCTCGCAGAGGCTCCACTCGGGAGACTTGCGAGCAATTATGGGCCCGAGGCGGCGGCTGCGTTTGCAGCCCTCCTGCGTCTAAGCAGCTGGAACGTCCGGGCTCTATGATTACATCAGTGGTAGCGACTACCGCGGGATCCAGCTTAATTGTAGCTCCCAAGAAAAGTAAAGTACACCACGATCACAGATGGATTGGTAAAGCACAATAGTCAAAAGGACCATGATTACAGATGAATCGGTGCGCGTGGTGTTTGCACTTTCATACCTAAGAGGCCGGTCTAGAATCTAGGCACTCAACCGTTTAATATTCTTTACCTGAGTATTTTTTTTGCAACAACGTTACCCGAACCCAGTCTGTATCACACTAAGTGGTGGTACTATCTTACACAAGTCACGTGTTGTTGTAACCACCGAGACGAAGGCAGTACTTAGTACTGAAAGATCGTATAGAAAAGCAGTAGACGGTCTAATCATTAATGCTAAGTACACATAAGTAGAAACTGCTATGCTTGATATTTATTATCGGGCTATATGACATCGATATCTCTATATTCTTGCCAAAAATTTCGGAACCCGAACATATGATCACGTCTCTACGCAAATAAGAAGTTCATTTCACGTTCGTTACAGCTATTTTTTGGAAATTTCGTACCCTTATTGGTTGACGGCATGTAAATGTCCTGGCTTGAAACAGTGTATCCGCAATTAATGATAGTATAGCTTAAGATAATCACTTTGTTGAGCCTCGTCGAGAAGATTTAAAACGGCATTGCTCAGTTTCCACAAGCTTGTACTCGTTCTGATTAAAAACGCAAGGTAGTCATCCAAATGACTGTAAAGAGCTCTACAAAGCTGTGATCAATTTTAAACGACAGTTTCGATAAAGTGTGTCTGGGCGCGACTTGGTCAACCTTCACTTAGTGACAAGGTTACGAACAATCTACCTAAAACTTAGTAGATTAGGTGTGAAAGTATTGACATCGATAGCGTTATGAATTTTTGACGTCTCAATATCGTGGCAAAGAATCCTCGATCGATTCAAGGATGATTCCCTAGGGCTTCCAGCACAAATTAATTTTTGATCAATTTAAGGTAAAATCCCTCATAAAGCATCGAACATTGAATCACTGTCTATCAGTATTGACGGATATAGGCAGAAAAAGTGCTGGAGCAGAGTGTGAGGTGGCAAACATATTCGCCTTTCGTTTAAATCCATTGATACGCGCCATGCGTGACAATTTACATTTAAGTTATGGCTTAAAGGGTGAGGTCGTAAACTTGTACCCAAAATAGCACACAAATTACTACATTTGTTGTATCTAGCAACTCGGTGTACAATATACGTGGTAAGATTGCCTTCTAGCCAAAGCATTACAGGCGAGATTCTAGACATGCCCCTGAAGTATGATTACTAATTTATGCTCACTTGTGATAGCGCTCGCAGTATGTCACGCGTTACAAAGTCGAAAGTTTCCGGGGAATAGTCTTAGCGATAGATGAAAAGCAACAATTGTGCAGTCGGTTAATGTGATGCTAATCTGAAGTGTCTGAAGGTAAATTATAGCCTGATTGTGAGTTCTTCCAGATTAGCTGATTGTATTTCTCATTGCGATGCCAAGTATTTTCTGCCACCACATGCTGGAGACGACCTGGTACACAGCGTACACTTCTTTAGTGAATTCTCACTGCATCACTGAGCGTCTATGCAAACAATGAGATCAAAAGTGATTTTGTAAGATCTGGTATCGTCTCATCGGGACAGTTAAATAATTTTGAAAAAGACAAAGACGCATGGAGCTCTTTCAAAGACACAGGGCGTCTAGCGGATGAAAGTGCATAAAGATCTACATATTTGTGCTAAGTTTGATCTTTTCATTGCGGACCTTAAATAGATTGTAAAGCTGAACGGCAAAGCCGATATGGTCATCGTACAGCGTAAAGTGGGTTGATAATACCGCTTATTGCGGATGAATATACTCTCTAAGCGAGAAAAAAAGGGCCGCAAGAATTGGGTCGGCATGCAATATTAATATATTTTCTGGGTGTCGCGAACGGCCACATGGTTGATAAACAAACCAAAAGCAGAAATGATTGAGGCCTTTTGCTTCCCGGTAGGTGCGAATGCACATCAGAGTTTTTTAATTTCTTAGGACCCAAAGCTACTCAATTCTTTGTTGCAATGGAAGCCATATCAAATATGTCGCTTCATGCAATGGAAACTAAGATTAAAAATACACCTATAAAATAGCGTTGCCTACATTAAGAACGTTTACCTTAACGTTTTTGACAACCTAATGCGAGGGTATGCGAGGGTAGACACTACTTTCTCTACAAGTAGTATATATTTGTAGCACTGCTCACTTTTATTATAACTACTAGTACAATTTCTAACTTGGAAACTTGACCACCTTGTCGCATCGTCCCCGCTTAAGGTTTGTCTTACGTTGCCTGAGCTACAAGACGATTATATATCTTTGCCCCTGATAACAACAGCATTGATCCGTTGCTAGGTTGGATGCTGTGCACGGCTTTTAAAATCTGGACGATCCAACTGAATCCAAGAAAGAAGGAGACCTAGTATATATAAAGACGCTGTCCACGCAATATCAAGCGATCCAATCATACAGCCACGACGCGCTGTATTATGCAGAAGAATGAGCTGAGGCGCGGAGAAAGTCATTTGCGTTTCGGTTGATTGCGTGAAAAATCTCGCATATCCGACAAATTACTGTGCAAATGTCCGAAGTAGGAAAGTTGACACAAGGACTTTGCTCCTCGGATCTGCTAAAAGATGTAATTAAATCGACGCCCGCTGTCAAGCTACAGCCCTGTCTAAATGCGTAGTGAGATCGTGAGGCGATGATCTTACCCCCGACCGAGCACGAAAGATAAGGGATCAGCTTGTATTGTCGCTCGCTGCATGCTCTCAAAACATTTATGGCAAGTGTCCGCGAATGCTGCGTGCGCGCTCGCATATATATAATGACTTTAATGTCAGATCACGATCCATCACGGATATTGGATAGTGGGCCGCACGGATAGCGCTCGCCAGCATACAATCAACGCGAAGGACGAACTGGCAAGCAAATGCGCAGCTGAGCGGACAAGAGTTGTACTCACAGATCCATTCTTGCAAGCGCTTAATGGAGTTGAGAGCACCGGCCCTGTCGCTGGGAAAGAAATAAATCGTGATTTAGCACCGCATCGATTTTTTTTCTATTTCAAGGGGCTATGGGATTTCCTTGCTTATGAGTACCCTTCCATCTGAAAGTATTTCTCAAGGATCACCAAAATAACGTTGTTTGTGCTTAAATCTAGACAAAAACGGCAAATCGCATTTCGACTATACGCTCGCATGTTTGATGCGGAAAGCCTAGGAAACCAAGCCGTGGGAGAGGATCGTCGCAACAAAAAAAAATCGCTGCGAATTCATCGCGCTGACTATGAAGCTGTAACGGGATCACACATGTTCTTGTACAAGAAAATAATCAGAAAGACAAACAATTCCCCTCTTTTATTTTTCTGGTCACAACGGGATAGAAGTACACAAGTTAGAGGCCATTCTATTCGATAATGATTTGTACATTGACTTACTCCTTTTTTAAGATTGGCTAGTTAGAAACTTTTTCTTCTTGCATTTTTTGCTTTTTACTCACAGTTCTTCTTCTCAAGCCCTATCTTGAAAAATGAAGGTGTTTCCTAAACTTCAAACGTAGAATAACAACTTGACCGTATACTATACGCGCGCCAAGTCTAAAATCAATGTCACTTTATATATGAATCAGTTTAGTTTTAGAAAAACCGCTGAACCAGAGCAACATCGTGGTGGCCAAGCCATCTTTAGCGCACCAATTCTTCTTCTTAAGAGAATCATAAGGAGTCTGATGGATAAGAGCTGTCTTTAGACGGTCAGAGAACTTTCTTGAAAACTCCACAGTATCGTCATCACCACAGCTTAAAAAGAAGCGTCCCGTATTCGTGGCGGTGATGGCGATACAACATGCTTGCTTAATTTGTACACGTGCCTAAAGACAGCAATAAAGAGGAACCCAAACTAAGTCATTCATGTTTTGTATGGTCAAATAAGCAGCCCAGACTAATTATGAACACATATACTGACTTTCTGTTTGCCATATGACTAGCCTGCCAGATTGTCATCAAACTCGCAGTGTCAGTCACGTCTATCCACATAATTATTTATATTTTACAACCAAATTGTCGTCAGATGAATCTCCAGACCAAAACGCGAGCAATTAGACACACCTGTCCGAATAAATGGTGAATTCTGGACAACTTGGGGCATGTCTCGACTTGGATAATTATTCCTTATCACTCTAGTCGGAGCACATGCATAAGGACACAGCCTCTACACATCAACATGCGTTAATGAGACCGCGGATATATCCGCTACTTCTGTTTGAACTATCAAAGATTTTCAAGCAGTCGTGTCGGAGCCGGTCAAACGGCTTCCAAGAAGTAAGAGAGTTGGCGTAAACGACCCATCTTAAATAAGGCTCACGGCGCCCGTGAAAGCGGCATTGAGTTACAACACGGTCTACACGAAAGTGCAGCCCACTAGGTCCGTCAACAAGCTTCGGAAAAACCGCTTCCTTTCCGGCCTCTGAACATTCCATACAGATTATCATTCTTGCAAGCGAGTGCCTAATCTTAGAGCTGCAGCTCCGCAGCAGATACAGCTGTGATAGCTGACGAGGATTGGTCACTCGACTTTGGCGTCTCTGCGCAATCAAGTGCACTATTTTTCTAAATTGGCATCTGTTTTGTAATTCGGACGAATTTGTTCGCCTACAGAGCTTTTATGTCGCATAGTCTGGTCTGCGCGAGCGCGTCGACAAGTATATTAAGCCTTTTTCGCCTATATTTGGCGCGAAAGTGAGCTCTGCGACTAACTCGCCATACATTGGGACAGGCATGCACATTTATCGCCATTCGCGAAGTTGCTTATTATTTGTAGACAACAAAGAGCATAGAAACCCAAACGAAGCACTCGGAGCTCAATTGATGCATTCTCAGCTTCTTATTGTAGCCAAGATTTTTATCGGCAGCTCAAGCTTTTTAGACTGAAGCAGGATGACTCGCTTTTGACCATCATCGTCGAATGGCTATGAACGGTACCAACGACATAGTCCAAAGCGTAGCAAGCCACGCTAAACGACTTTGCTTCATCCAGAAGAATTAGAAGGTAGTCCGCTGGAATTATTTGATTTTAATTCGTAATGTAGGACAAGCAGCAACTACTTTCACATCCTCTCAGACCGCACGGACCCCATAAAGCAGCCGAGAACTTTACCTTTTCTGCCGCAAAATCACATATGCTAAGGTTACTGTAAAGTTTGTTGACCTTTACAGCTCTCCATAGGGGCTAAGGTAACCATCTAGCTCCAACTGATTATTCTCGAAAGAGCTTCGGCTAAACAATCGTCAAAGTACATCAGAAAGCATATTATGGTCAAAGCAACACAATTGTGTGAACGCGCACCCAATATCTTATGTAGCATAGTCCTCAGGTGTTTACAGGATCTCTCCATAGCGCTGTCCCGTGCTTGGCCTTCCCGATATGGTGAGTATGCGTGGCCATGATATATCACAGCAGCCATAAGGCTTAAAGTCGAGTACCAAAGTGCTGTGCACTTTGAGCCGGCCAAAGCTGGAGCTCACTTCGGAGGAAGCAGACTCCCAACGCAACTCGAACAGGATGCGTGGCAGTTGATTTTCTGATCGTTGACATGATTTGAGAAATCCAACCGATCGTCAAGTACCTCAAGAGTCCGGGATTGCCAAGAAAAAACTCGACTTGGCCGTCATAATCAACCACAAGAGTAATATCAAGGGCATACAATCGGTCGCGCAGGGGCTGCATTTCCTAATAAATATGTGCAAGTCCGAGAAGAGAGCAGTCTCTTCCGACGCTTTATAATCGCTAGGCCGCTGCACTTCCATGTAGAGTGCGCAATGAACAGAGGCGCTTTACACAAAGAGCTTCTCGTGAATTGGCGTGGTTGTTTACTTTACACAACTTGTAGAAGCCACCGGGTATGACTGCACAAAGGCCTTTGTGTTTTAAGTAGAAGCAACGAGCACATCGTAAGCAATCGCGGACCTTTAGCCGCACGATGAGTAACTCATATACGCACTCGAAAGTGAAGTCCTTAGTGTCCAGCTTGAAACTGTACTGAAGTAAGTTGCCGCTGACCAATCAAATAACAACTTGTACGCTTAGCTCATGGACAAAGAGCCGTTTAGTGCTATTGTGCTGTGAGTTATAAAAATTGGAGGCTCGCCCGATCACGAAAGAGGATTTTCAACCCCACCATGGTTGCAGTATTTGAGAGTTTCCTAAACCGGGTGCAAGCCACTACTAGGCGTCATAGCCTGCACTGTCTGGGTATAGCGCTTATTTATCTTCTCAAAGACGTATTATTGTAAGAGTGAGTGAACCTCGCAGTAAATGATGATACCCATGGGTGAGCGAGTCACAAGTCCAGTCAGGTAATTTTGGTTGCCAGGCCAACCCTAGCGATATATCACCTTGGACTTCTTCTCTTTCCAGCCCCCTGCTATGGTATTATCGTCAACGAAGTCATCTTGGGTTGAGTCCTAATCTTTAAGATTTTTCTGACCTATTTTGCAGGACCAGTAATTCTGATGACAAGCCAATCGCTTGTTGGGGTCTGATTAAGTCCTACGACTAGTATTGTTGCTCCTTTGTCGCCTTATTAAGCGAAGAACCAGGCGAGTGTTCGCTTGAGCGCTCGTAGCGCTCCTCATCTCCTGGGGGCGAAGACCCCTAGCGAAGGTGAAAAATACGCACGCGTTTCTGGTCATGGCGAAGCTAGAGGCTACTCTAGAGTCTTCTTCGCCCGAGCGGATCTATGTCGGGCGAGACCCTTCTGACTTGCTGCACAAGGTGCAAGCGCGTCTTTGATGTAGATGCGGCATTTGTTATGGCACTAGGCGTCGCCACGCAGCATTAGGTGCGGAGGTCACATTTGGTGTGGATGCGACCTTGAATGCCTAAGCATCCTTCTTGGTGGTTGGTGTGATCATTGCAACATGGTCCGGCTTTGTTAATGCCTCTTTAGTCATCGTTACGACCAGTTCGACTTTGTCATAAGTGTGATTGATTACATTCATTCCTCTCCTATTGAATGAGAGTCTTCGTTGGCCAGCTTGAACATACGTTTATGCTTAAAGCTGCACAACTTCATCAATTTACTATTCCGGTGTTTTGGTCCTCCCTTTAATTCTTGATGAGCGGCTATGATCGCTCAATTTATATATCCAGCTTAGTATGCATACCGGTCGATAGGGGGAATAAAGAAAGATCCCATGCAGTACACACGAATGACACGCATATTTTTGTACAAAACATTTTTCCCCTCTTTGGGTAGCTGCTCGACCAAGACCCAGAAAAGTGCAATCAATCCCCTCTCTTTTTACACGAACTCATCTCGTCTCCAGACTCGCCTGCGGCATACAATGGTGTCATTCGCGTCGCCATTGTTCTGGCAGATCAATTACTTGGTGACAAACCTAAGCAAGAAAAACTTTAAGTCGAACGTGGCGGAGCTTAACCAGGTGCCGATCTTCACCCCTGCGTTTCCCCCCCTCCTTCGCGGCCCTGCCCTAACTAATACTGTATGTATGCATATATATGCTGTAGCTCGTGGAGCTATATGGAGAAGATGCGCGTATATTTTTGCTTAACTGCCTCGTTAGAGACATCGACTTTCGTGACACGCATGGCCAGAAAGATGCTCTTAAGATTCAGCTTCTCACGCACGAGGTTTCACAGGCTTCTTCGCGTCCAAATTTTACCACTTTTATCTGCGAGGTCTGCCGCCAGCCTCCGTGATGTATTTCTGCCATTTTTAACGTTTAATTGTGTCTTGTCACAGGCGATCGAAGGGAGCTCGCCTGATACCGCAGCCGTCAGTGGACACCACGTGACTGAAGACTTTCTTCACCACTTTTGCAAGATGCTCAAGCTCAGCCTCCCGCAGCAGGTAACGGTTGGTCTGGCTTTTGCCCAGGGCGAAAATGCCCAGAGTTCCGCCCAAGCCATTCAATTCTTGCGCACTAAACTTCCTGAAATTTCGACTTGTGGGGTCAAACTTCCCTCGGATGTGCTTCACTCGCTCGTGTTTGTGCTGCGCATAAAAAAGGAGTTCCATGCCGATATCGCCGAGACCGACTCTTTTCTTGCCAGTATTTCTTCAGCGCATCCGAATGACATGGGATTACTTGAAATTGCTCCACTGACTATGGGCGATCCTGAACATGTGGACTGTGAGCCTATGACGGACAGTGACTCAATTAGTAATCTCATTGCGGACGTATCTTCTAGTTGTGTGTTCTATGAACTGATGGAGGACGTTGGCTATTCGTGTACGGCATCCCCCCAGACTTTCCGCACGCTTCTGGCCGAGGCGGGATTGGCGAACGCTTCCACCATTCCTCCGGTTCAGGTGGCAGGAATGCTGGCGATGCTTTCGCGGACTTATACTGGCCTCGATGCAAAGAACGGAGCTACATTGATGGCAAACCTTACGATTGACTTTGAGACCCCTGCGGCTGATGAGGCTGTTGCCGCACCAATGCAGGAAAATTGGGATCTCGATGTTATCGCGGATGTTTTGCAGAAAGACTACGCCTCAATCCAATGGACTAATGTGGCGGAGAAACTGGATCGTCCCGATCTCAACATCCAGAATGTGGCTCAATTGCGTGTGCTTGTAACAACTTTCCAGCTAATCTCGCAGACCAAATTCCGTGTGACGACTTTGCTGCGGCCGTGGAAAAATAGCCGCTCTCACATTAATATTTTGAAAGCCGCTGTAGAGGCACCACCGGATGTACTTTCGTTCTTGGACTCACCGCACAAGCTTGCACCGTTTGAAGGTGCCGATGCGTCTGCTGTTCCCAAGAATGGCGTTTGGTTTTCGCTTGATATTGTGGAATCGTTACTGCATGTGTCGGAGCAAGATTGTTACGGTGACGTGCGCAAGCTCTTGGATGGTGCGATGAAGACGTGCCCGGATGTGTTGATTGCCAATTTGGCCCAGGCATCACCCCGTTGGAATGCTCTGCGCGAAGACATGTTCTCAGAGCTCTTTAGCACTTATATCATGGGCAGACCCAATGCACCACTTATTATGCGTCATCTTTGGTCCGTGGCGCCCAAACTGGTGCTTTATGCGAGTGTTAAATGCTTCTATGCTGCGACGGCGCCGCACATTGTGTCACGACTATTCGCGCTCTTTCGCAATACTGGTGATTCGTTTGCATCCGCTATTCACTCGAATTATTTTTCATTTGCTCTGGCACTTGCCACCATGGGAGCAAACCACGACGTCTTGAATCTAGAGACATGGCTCGTTGAGCGCCTCGCCTCGCAAAGAACAGCATTTGCCACCTCATGTCTAGCTTTCGTGCACCGCACTTATGCTCGCGCAGTACCAAAAAGCAACATTACCCCGCAGTCAAGTCATGTACTGTCCATTGAGTCGTTGGCGACTATACTTAAATGCATCATGGCTATACAGAGCGCACTTCCTGTTACTATCACACAAGAGCTCAAACGTATTATCACTTTATGCATGGAGACCCATCCCGTCATTTCGGCGTCCACGCGTCCGATTGGCGAAGTAGGCGCTTCGCACACGTTAGGGACAGTCACTGGTAGCAATGCCAATGTTGCGGCAGTTGCAAATACTGAAGCTGGAGGTGACGCCGTCCTGAGTGGTGGCGATGGTACGACGTATACAGCGGAAATGATTGAAGAGCAAGCAAACGCGTACTTTCAGCAGATTTACACGTCCGAGCAGAATATCAACGACGTTGTGGCAATGTTAAAACGCTTCCACAGCTCTCGCGACGAGCGCGAACGCCAGATCTTTTACTGCATGATTCACAATTTGTTCGACGAGTACCGATTCTTCCCACGCTATCCGGAAATGGAGCTGCGCATTACGGGTGTTCTTTTTGGCAAGCTTATTGAGCACCAAGTGCTACCTTCCAATTTTCTTCAGACCGCGCTACGCTCTGTGCTTGAAAGTCTTCGTGAGCCTGTAAACTCAAAATTTTTCTTCTTCGGTGCGTGTGCCTTGCAGCAATTTGTTCCGCGGTTGCGGGAATTGCCGGCATACTGCACGAACCTGTCGCAGATCCCTCACCTGCAGCACGCTCTTCCAGAAATTATGCGCCAAGTCAATCAAGTTACTCGCGCGATTTCTGTGTCGGGACCCTCGCTGGACGCAAGTGCTGGCAGCAGTAGTGCGTTGTCTCTGAGTAGTGCTCTGCCACCTTTAGGCAGTGCAGTCGAAAGAGATGATACAATGAGGCTTAATACCAGCGTGTCCTTATTTGGAGCTGGATCGCCGCCATCGATTACTACTGGAGCAAAGGCGCAAGACGATATCGGCATTCAAATTCCGTCATCGATTTTGAGCCGCTCTGCTGGCCCATCATTGACATCTCCGTCGCTTAATGCACCAGCTAGCTCACCACCACCTCCTGCTGTCCCAGCGCCTGAGCTCAGGGTAGATCACATTTTTCATGATTCAAGCAAAGTTGACGAAAATGAAGTGATCGAGCAACCAGACGAAAATTTAAAAGATCGTATTCACTTTATTGTGAACAATATGTCCATTTCGAATTTGGAAGCAAAGATACCTGAAGTGCGGAAAATGCTTCTTCCTCCGTATCACGGGTGGTTGGCTAACTATTTAGTGGTGAAGCGTATTTCGACACAGCCAAATTATCACACCGTTTATTTGATATTCATTGAAAAGCTTATGCGTCCAGAGCTTGAATGCGAAATCCTGAAACGTACTTTCCAGAATGCGCGCAAGCTGCTGACATCGGGAACGATCACGACGAACTCGCAGCAGCGTTCATTGCTAAAAAATTTAGGCTCGTGGCTTGGTGTCTTTACTCTTGCGCGCAATAAGCCTCTGCTGCAGCGTGATTTGGATTTGAAAGAGCTGCTGTATGTGGGTTACGAAACCGGTCACCTTATTGCTGTGACTCCATTCGTTGCCAAGATTTTGGAAGGGTGCAAAAAGTCAAAGATTTTCAAGCCTCCTAATCCATGGATAATGGGCCTCATTCATGCCATGAGCGAGATTTATGACGTGCCTGACCTCAAACTCAACCTTAAATTTGAAATCGAAGTCTTGTTCAAGTCATTTAAATTGAACGTGGAAGACCAGCGCAAGGCGCAGCTACTGCATACGCGTCGTACCCCACCACGAACGGCCAACCCAGACTTTAATGTCAAAGTACCTAAAACCTCTAGTGTAGGGCAGCGGTCTGCCACACCTCCGCCTAATTCAGGAGTCAAGCTGGGCCGACCACTGACTCCAGGCAAAGTAAAGAAGCCAAGCGAAAGCTTTGCACCTATCGGTAGCCCAAATGAAAGAGAGGAAGTAAAGACTTTTGGGCTTGGAGCTAACAACAATGGATCTGCTGCTGCGGAATCAACGGTTATTCCAAATTTGGCATCTTATGTAGCTGTAAATCCTGAGTTGCCATTGCGCAACGTAAATTTGCGTCATCTAGTGCCACTTGCCGTCGACCGTGCCATTCGCGAGGTGATATCTCCTGTAGTGGAACGCAGTGTTACAATTGCGTGCATTACCACTCGTGAATTAATCTTGAAGGATTTTTCTACGGAATCTGACGATACAAAAATGCGTAAGGCGGCTCATCTGATGGTGGCGTCAATGTCAGGATCGCTGGCCCTCATTACGGCCAAGGAACCGCTTCGCAATGCGATTGGCACCCATTTGCGTGCGCTGCTCCCCACTAGTGCTGGAGATCCGCAACAGCTTGAGCATGTTATACAAGTTTGCTCCAACGAAAACACGGACTTAGGCTGCATGTTGATTGAAAAGGCGTCTTCTGAGAAGGCCATGCGGGATATCGATGAAGCTCTGGCAAGTGCTTATGCAACACGTCGGCGTTATCAGCAGCAGCAAGCGCAAAATGGAAAAGCATCCGGTGCTGACGGAGTGCACTTTTTCGAGAACAGTACGAGCAGCTTAACAGCAAACGCTTCTGCGGGCTCTACTGGTGCTCCTAGTGGCCAATGGCCTGCTGTTTTGCCTGAAGTCTTTAAACCCAAGCCTGGAGGAATACCGCTTGTACAGCTTGTAGTGTACGAGGCATTTCAACGTATCCCTCGACATGCTTCAATGCCGCTGTCATCCCGTCCTACTACTGGCACGTACTCGGTTGGTACCATTGAGAAGGACGGAGATACGGCTGGTGTGAGTGTAAATTCAGCATTGGATCGCTTTGCTGGATTGCTAGAGCGTTTTGAGCTTTTCGTGCAGAAAGTGGTCCGTCAGGCTGCGACTTCGCAGCGCGAACTTCCTTCACTGTTAGCAATTTCAACTGAAAGCGAGGTCTTTGCTATTCTACGTGAGGTTCGTGCGCTTGGTGGAAGTGTCCGACCAGCGTTGCGCGACGAAGCCTGCCTCAAAATTGCTAACCGGATTGTTAAATTTATGTACGAATTGGGTAACGGAGGTCAAGGCAACGAGCTGTTTTTAGAAATTCTTGTGAGCTCATTGGAGGCACTGACGGCCAGTTGCGAAAAGCTTGGCAAGGAGATAGTGGGATGGGTTTTGCGCGCACCCGTGGATGATAAGTTGAAGCTGCACTGTGAAATAATTGTGGCGCTTATTCGGTACAAGGTGGTCGATGCTGTTGAGTTTGACATGTATTTGGCCCGCAACATGGAGCGCAATAGTGTGGCTATTGAGTTTGCAGTTCACGTTGTCCGTCAATGCCTGACAATGAATCACGTTAGTGTTGCTGCTCAGCTGTATAACACTCTTGAGGCTCTTGCTCGCATTGTGGAACGCCACGGAGGTGCGACGGCAAACAAAAATGTTCAGATTCTTGCTGCTCTTCTTGAGCAAGCGCGTGTTTCGAAAAGCCGCCCTACATTACCAACTCTGCAGAAAAGCATGGGTGCGATTGGCAGTGGTGGTGCAGCCAAAACGTCGGCTGAACGACCTCTAGTGCAAGAGCACGCTGCATTCAGGCACACGGTGAGTAATGCACTTGAGCACTGGATCGCCATTTACAAGGAGCCCACTGGCAACTCGAAGATGCATGCACAGTATCTTCAGATGCTTAAGCAGTACGGTTTACTTGCTGACGACGAAAGTGTGTCGCTCTTCTTTAAGTTTGGTACCGAGCTTTGTGTAGATGCCTGCTTAAAGAGCTCTTTCGCTGCAAGTGATTCTGCTGCACTCAAAGCTGGCGCTAAGGTTCCACTGAATTACGCGGTGGTTGACGCTCTTACGCACCTGATGGCGTTATTGGTGAAGTACCTTGATCCATCACCCACGGCAAAGTTGCAGGTGCTAAATCATGCTGTGGGTGCAATTGCCAATGTATTGGTTGCAGCCCATGACTTGTCGCGCAAAAAGAAGGCCCGTTTTGACCAGCGCGTCTTCTTGCGTATGTTCGTCAATCTCATGAAGGAGCTGACAGCTCAAGAACCAGCTTTAGATGCGATTCATCTCCAAGTTCTTAACACATTTGCTAGCGCGTTTAACACGCTACAGCCTGTGGGACTGCCTGGTTTTGTGTTTGCTTGGACGGAGCTTATCTCGCATCGGTGCTTTATGCCATTGTTACTGCGTGCGAAGCAACAACGTGGTTGGCAGATTTTGCACCGTCTGCTTATGAACTTGCTTGTATTCATGGAGCCATTTTTGCGCCATGCAAACTCGGCAACGCCGCTCCCAAATTCCATTGCGGCACTTTACAAGGGTGTGACACGCATCATTTTGGTGCTTCTTCACGATTATCCAGACTTTTTGAGCGACTTTTACACGAGCTTTTGTGATGTATTGCCCGCGGCTTGTGTGCAACTACGTAATGTGATTTTGTCGGCTTTTTCTCGCTCGATGCGTCTGCCTGATCCACTCAGTCTAGGACTACAAGTTGCCCAACTTCCTGAAGTGAGCGTGGCCCCACGGCTTATGCCAGCATGGGGAGCCGCTCTATCGCACAACAACATCAAGGAATATGTCGACGAATTCCTTCATGCAACGGCAAATCGTGCCTCTGTTTTCCCTTCCGAGCTTATATCAAAACTGATGCGCCCTGCCGCCCACTTGGACCGCGACCCGACGTTTTGCAAGTATGCGCTGCCTGCACTTAATGCGTTGGTATTGTACCTGGGCAAGGAAGGTATTGCCGATATGACAAGCGGTGGTTCAACGCCTACGAATGCGCTATCGACGTCATCTGGATCCGATGGTGTTACCAGTCCGACTAGCAAATTCGAACAAACCGCGGCAATGGATGTTTTCCGCTACCTGGCGGACGAGTTGAATGCAGAGGGCCGCTATTGGTACCTTAGCTCTTTGGCGAACCATTTACGCTACCCGAACAGCCACACACACTACTTTAGCTGCGTCATCCTTTACTTATTTTCGTACTCGAACAACAAGATGGTCAAGGAGCAGATTACCCGTGTGCTCATTGAGCGTCTCATTGCGAACCGCCCACACCCGTGGGGCCTCTTGGTGACATTTATTGAGCTAATACGCAATAAGAGCTACAAGTTTTGGGAGCAGGACTATCTTGAGTGCTCAAGCGAGATTAAAGAAGTGTTTGATGACGTCGCCCGTACGTGTCTGGCCACTGTGCCAAGTGCCTCGAGGGCGAGTCCGCTGGCTTCACTAGGCGGAAAAGCCATTTCTCCAAGTGCGTCAGGTCATCCTTCACCCTAACGTCGGATGTGACGCGTATACTTGTGCACAGTGTTAGCTCCACAGTAATTGCACTTTTCGTCCAGGCCAAGTTTTGTGAAAATGTATTTCTTATATATATTCTCTGGAATATCTTATCCTAGACACGCAGGACGTGATATGCCTGCAGAATAAACTATAGAGCAGATACTGTAGAGAATAATAATATTATCAAATAGAGGGAAAATATAAGAAATGTGACGATTTGCTAGGAAGCCGCTAACCAGCCCCCCCTTCTTGATTAGCCAGACACCCCCCCATCTTAATGCAGGACCCCTAAGCTATATATTAATGATCTATGATTGGCTGGAGCAAACACCACTAAACTTAAAGGCTCTGAAGGAAAAGATGCAAAAAACCTTGCACGTATGGAAGCTGATAATTTGATAACGATCTTGTCAAATCTAAGAAGCAGCTTTACAATATTCACTTGCCAAGCAGAGTGTCCTCAATCGTCGACAATACCTAGAGCATCAAGGTTAATCTCTGTACTGAAAATCAACAAAAACATTAATGAGCTCATATCACGATGCGGCTCGCACAGCCAATGCAGAGATCGACCTGGATTCTCTCAGTAGTGTTCCCTTATCACACGTCATTGAGCACGGCCATCCAACTCGTCCTAACTTTCCACATTTTTGCCTGTAAGCTGTTAGCAGTGCTTAAAATGACGTTACACTTCGTAATCAGAGGCTAACTTCACGATTTAGCTCAATTTAACAAAAACATTGCATTAGACACTACTTATAAGCTACATAAGCGTCCCGTGCAAGCGAAGAAAGCCAATATGCTGTAGACATTACATGACTAAGAAGATAACTAATTAAGGGAGCCGTTTATACCACCACACTACTTTTTATAGACATCTTCTTAGTATTTGGTTGGCAGATGAGACACAAAAATGCACAAAAAGTCGAAAAGCAGAAAAGTAATGAAGACCAGCTCTATTCAGGCCTATCCATCGCAACCACTGTCAAATATTGTATGCACAACCTGGAGATGACGGTATTGGCGCTCTCCATGAATGCATCGACCCATAGCTTTTTCCCGGGTCTGCGAGAGATTACGACACTACTGGATGTCATGCGCGAGAGTCTTGTCCTTCGCCAGGATCCGCATGGTCGTGCTGTTGACTTAATACCACTCCACTCGTCTCTCTCAGCGCAAGACCAGCAAGTGATGTTCCATTAAGGCTCAGACGTGATCCGAATCATTGCAGCGACGAATATTGACAAGACAACGTTAACGATTGAGGACGTCAAAGACGTCATAAATCTTGAGCGGGTCAGACAAATGCGGCACAACGTCTTGCATCGCACGAATGCATTGGAATAAAGTCGGATTGCCCGTGCTTATGCAAAATAACGCCCGGGCGGGCCGATCGGACCAGTAACGAGTTGTGTCTTCGTCTCGTTTCCGAGTCAATCAGCGACGACTCGCTCGATAGCTCAGCCAGACAAAAGATGTGATAGTCCGTGGTTCGATCCCGGGTCGCGGCACCTTAGAGCATCTTGCCCTGCTCTGTGCTCAATTATTTGCTTTTGCCCGTCCATGGACTACGAACAGTCTTTTTCTGTCACCTGATATACCTAAGTTAACTTAGTTATAACGTCAAATTCGATTCGCCCAGAACCTTTAGGTTGTCATGCGGGCCCAAACCATTCCAGAGATGCAATGGGCTCAATTACCCTCCCTGTATTTACAGATCAAGGAACTTCACTCTTTTGACGAGGCCCCCAACGCGGGATATAGAGCCTTTTTTTGACTTGTTTAGATCCACCCGACGACAAGAGTATTCAATACGCACTCGAGAAATTGATTTGCATTGCGCGAGGCATTAGGACAAGCGTTAATGCACCTTCCCGTTGACGTCAAAGTGGGCAAACTCTTAAGCTAGGCGCGCTTTTTAACGTCTTTGACGCTGCCAAAAATTTAAGGGTGCAATGTATATGAATATTAAAGGTTCAAAGGTTATAATCTTACAAGATCCCTGGTTGCTGCAGCCAATCAACGTTCAGTATCTTTAATCAAAGGGTTTTTAGCCTGGTGATTGATTGAAGGGGTGCTTTGAATTTTACGAAAACTGTGAGGGGTTATTCGCTTCCCAAATTTAATAGCACTACTAACTTTTGGTTAAAGAACCCAGAAAATACAAGACAAGTATATGCCAACAAAGAGAAAAAAAAGGCGCAAATAAAACTTCCAGAGCATGAATGGCAATTTATTCATACGACAGGCAATCAAAGAAAACGCGACTCGTGGCGTGAAGAGACCGTGCGGCCGATTCTCAGCTCAATTTCCCCTTCTGCAAAAAATTTATGGAAAGAGCGTCATTCCTCAGAGCTAGTCTCCTTTTAAGCCAGCTAGGTTCCTCTTCAACATTGCGGATAGCCGAGTTTTGTCTCACGGCTTGCAATAGTACGCAACCGCAACATTCAAGAATAACCCGTTGCTTTCCACTCCTCAAACTTTCACTACTCGTAAGCAAAAGGTGTATGACGACTATGAGGAAGTGGATGGCTTAACCTCAGCAACCACCACCAGTGGTGGCGCCACCACTACTTTTTGTCACCTCCAAGGTCGTAAACGACTCGGCAGTCGTCGGATGAATGCCCACCGTGTTGGCCATTTGATCATACGTAAAACCCAACTTGAATGCCAAACCCATGGCCTGCATTACCTCACCAGCGTTCGGTCCCAGGTAGTGAAAGCCCACAACAAACTTATCGCGAGTCTTATCGCAGATCGCCTTCACATAGCACGACTCAGAGGCAGTGCGAGTCTCCGACGACAATGCCCACTCCAGCGGCATAAAATTTGTGTGGTATACCTCGATGTTGTCCTCACCATATCGATCCTTGCTGGTTTTTTCCGACAATCCACAACAACTATACTCGATCGGAGTGAATACAGCCGTGCATACATTCTCATAGTCCATTTGTACCGTCGAGTTGTTGTACAACCGCCGCGAGAGCAAGCGTCCAGCCTGGATAGCTACAGGAGTAAGCTCTGGGGCTTCAATTACATCGCCAATGGCATATATGTTCGGCGTCGAGGTTCGCTCATTTTTGACCATAATCCGACCAGTCGTTTCGTTCAGTTTGACGCCAGCCTTGTCCAGGCCTAGTTTAGCAACATCCGGTTCGCGACCTGTTGCATTTAGAACTGTATCAAAAACTTCTTCGCAGGTTTTGCCACTTTCATCAGCCCACTTCACTAGCAGCTGTCCATTTTGAAGCTTTGTGATGGACTGAGGGACCGTCTTGCGAATAAAAGTGATACCTGCCTGCAGTTCCATGTACTCGCCTATCTTGTTAGCCATATCCTGGTCAAATCCACGAAGCAGGATCGAGCGCACCATGACCTTGACATCGTAACCCATACCTTTCAAGAAGCCTGCACACTCAAGTGCGACATAAGACGCACCGATAATAAGCGTTTTGCCTGGCTCTTTGTTTTTCATCAAGAATATATCGTCGCTTGAAATTGCGTTATCCCCACCAGGACAGGTCAGCTTCTTGGGTCGTCCACCAACTGCAATGACCACATCGCGGGCAGTGATCTGTTTAGAGCTCTTGCGAGGATGCGACAGCTCCAAAGTGTGCGGGTCAACAAAGGAGCCCAAGTAATTCTCATACTTAACATGCTTGCTGCGTAGTTCCACCTTGTACTTAAAATTGATGGTTTTTATGTAACTGTCTACATTGGCCACCAACTGCTTCCAGTCAAAGGTCGGTGCTGTTTTATCGCCGGCATCGAAAATCCAGCCGAATCGTGCACTGTCATGGTGAATAATTTCGCCGATTAAAGAGCTCTGATGCATCAACTTTTTAGGTATGCAGCCAACGTTTACACACGTCCCACCAAGACCCCATGACGTACCTTGGGGTGACGGCTTTACGTAATCCAGTAAACAGACCTTCTGTCCAAATGAGGCAGCTTCCTTAGAGCAGGCTAGGCCTCCTGACCCTCCTCCAATAACTATCAGATCGTAGTCGTAGGTCACTAAATCTTGTTTAGCAGTCAACGGGGTTTCATCAGACTTAGGCATAGCAATATCAGTCTCGATGTTCGACATATCCGCAAACATTTTACCACGAAGCACACCCTGGGGGTTTCCCACTGCGATGCCAGATCGAAGAAAGTTCAAAAGGTCGTCGCAACCGCCCACAAATGTCGTAGGGTTGCTGCTCCACACAAACGGCGACGTGACATGCTTCCTCGCGCTGGAACTGGCACCAAAGCTGGCGGCGAGGTCGTCCTGAGATGCGCTGATCCACTCTATAAATCTCTCTCGATTATCAAATGAATGCGTCTCGAAGGCCACGTGGTCTGGATACAGCATCTGTATCGCCGCCATTACCTCTAAGGCCTTTACAAAAGAAGGGCACGTCTTCCATCCAGCGAGATGAAATGTGACCGATGAGCCCGGTATAACCTCCAGTGTCTCGACCAAGCTGTATCCATAATGAGAAAGAAGTTTGTTATCATCAGCATGACGACAAAGCAAGGAAAATTGAGACGCACTTGACACCCGACGCCATGAATAAGTTTGGCCCGAAGAGCGTCGCAGTTCCAACTAAGTTGAAACAATATTTCTAACAAATTAAGTTATAGTTAAACCGAGGTTATAAATATACTTTCTTTGCGACGAATTTAGCCCGGTAATTTTTACGCAAGAGAATATGGTGGCTAAAAAAGTAAAGTGACACCTGCAGACTGCTATCAGTTATCCAACAAAAGCATCTATATTCTTACACGCCTTCTTCGTACAAGGTGCTGTGTAGCCTCGTCACACCTGATATCGATCCTACGCCCACGCAGAGAGGTTTTCTACCTAAATTTTCGCAAGGGCTCTGAAATGCATAGAAATGACTTCTTTCATCTGTCGGACAAGCGATCGGATGACTTGCTGGCTCACATGGGCCTGATTTGAAGTACCAAGCAGCTAGAGCACATAATAGCGCATGATTCTAAGAGCATAGTCTATGCTCTAGGGCGTAGCTTTGGTTGTAGCGCTTAATGTAGGGTGTAAGCCGGTAAAACGTTAGGCTTTTATTTTCGAAAGAAGAGAAAAAAACAGAGCCTTCTCTTCTGGAAAGAGAACGTCGAGATAAGGCAGCCTTGACTACAAACGATCAGCGCTTGCACTCTCAAATCGGAACGGTCGTGGACACATTTCCCGTGAGACAATTTATACAGCGGGCTTTGTGTCTTACACGTTAAATTAACGTTCCTTGCGAAAAGCTGTAAGCTTCAGTAGCAATTGCAACAGTACTCGAACGAGTTAATTCAAGATGACGGCCTTCATGGATGACCTGAAAGGTGCACTCAACTCTGTAGGGTGCCGGCAGCAGCCAATTAAAATTTCTTTTTAATGCCTTGGAAAGGCAGCTCTCTGCCCTATGGGTACCAAAGTATCGGTGTTTGCGGACATGCTTACATTGCGTCAATCACAACGGAATTAAGTGCTCATGACCAAAGCAGCATCCCTTGCTTTGGCTGCGGTAGAATAAGTCACATGATCCGTATCTTTCTCCGAAAAAGATCGACCTTTGTCCAATCTAAGAGCTTTGTAGGATCGCCGGTTAACTGGTTCCTCAGAGTCAAGAAAGCGCTGATCGCTAGTAGAGGCGAAAAGATATATCAGAGGAGCCCCCAAGTGTTGTGTTAGAAATGCATACTGTGGGAACTCATTTTATGAGAGCTTGACATTTTTGGAGGAGGAGCCAAGAGCATTAGACTGCTAATCGCATACGCATGTAAACGAGAATCTGAGATCCCATCTCAATTCTTGGTTGACTCTGAAACACCGCGCAATTCTGCAATCAATGTTAGTCAGCCATAATAGGTTGATTCATGAGCCGTTAAAATAAGCCAGCTTTGATTGGACTGACTAATCGTAAAATTTCGACATTTCTAAGGCTAAAATAAACCCATTTGAGAAATTCGAGGATATGGTAATTTTCGTCCATGAAATGGCCAAGTATAATTCGAAATCAGGTATGCCATGGCTAATTAAACACGAGGCGAGATAAGACCATAGACGCCAGCGGTCCATCTCGTGCAATAGGGCTTTGGCGAGTCATGTTCTCACCCTTGTTATGTGCACGATTTTTTTTAAGAAGCCTGTACAATTGGCCCCCAAGATATAAGTAGTAGGTCAATAAGATGCTACCGTCTTCTCGAAGGCAGACGTGACACCGTCTTTAATACCTTCATGCGCGGATGACAAAATCCCACTCGCAGTATTATCACTAGAGACGCCGAAAAAGACTTTGAATATGGGTTACATAGCTCCACAAATGGGTGAAAAAAAACGGATCCAACGAGCGAGGATAGAAACGCTTCGCAAGTGGGCAACATAAACTAGCACGACACAGTGGGTTGCATACGGTCACAGGTGGATGACAAGGTGCCATTAATAGCGCGAAAAAAAACAGCTTCGCTAAAAGAAAATCAAAACTTGAATGGGGGTATAATACGAAATTGATTACAAACGCCCAAGTAGCAAAATGTTTTTACTTATAGCGGTTTTTAATAATTAAATTTGCGGCAGGTACGTTCCAATTGAAAACACTACAAGAGGTGTCATATAATAAGCCGGTTAGAGGTAGTGTTTTTATAAGTGATAACCTTTTCCAAGAAAAATGACCTCGTTTTTGACATATCATTTTGGATCTATTCACAATCCCGTATGCTGTCCTTTTGGTCTAAAATCTTGATTCACAAAGAGGCTGTATATCCGTTACCATAGTAATGTTCGGATGTAACTATTAAATTTCCCTCCGAATAAAAGTAAGGCAATGGAGGAAGTAAGGCACGAGATTGATTTCCTGACAAAAGCCAAGCACTGCATTTGCCATTGCTTTATGAGTCATGTGAGGTCATTGATATTTCTAGAATAAAAGGCCAAGAATGGCAAAGCGCGGGAGTGCTCTCACCACCGACTTTCTCAATGTAAAATGTGAGTGAAAAGTTGCTACAAGCTTATGTTTACATTAAGCCGAGCAATGTGTACAGTACCCATTCTACAGAAGGATACGGTTTTTTACAACATGTCTGGTTGTACGTTGTCAAAAAAGCTTATCAGATTTGCTAGTCAAATCCATATGGGAGAGCAAACAATCCCCTAACGGCGATAATCACGTCTAGCATTATGGTATGGAACGGGTCAAAGATGCAACAAGGGCTATCGAGCACTTGCTGACTATAAAGTGCTTAGTCACAAAATTGTTTTCACCATTAAAGTTAATTGTGCAAACAAATATACGAGCTGTAATCGCTTGTAGCTGCTCGAAAGACTATCAGTATACTCTTAAGCTTTATTGAGACGACCGGAGGCCCTGAGGACCAAATTACATTTTGCCAACATCACTTAATATACCCGTTAAGCAGAGAGACTTAAAGTCATCGGCTACTTCTTAAGAAGCCGTAGGGTTCAACTAGACCCCAAAAAAATGATTGGCGTCTCGGCATGGTCTATGCCACGGTCTCAAAAGCTTAATGGATACGGTTAGCTTAGTCAGCCCATTGTACTAGTATAGAGCTGGCAATCCGGGTGTCGCAAAGTCTCTGTCCAGTCTAGTTAGAATGACACGGAATGGTGCTGGGAGAGTATGCCTGTAAAAATATCAAGAAAAAGTTCTGTCGGACAAGACAAATATGTTCAGTGTCATTCATGGCGCTTTCGACTGTGCCATCGGCTGAACAATATTGTAGTCCAATGTGAGCAAATCGCGTTTGGTTTCGGGCAGTCTAGATTTGTCGAAACCAAACGCGATTTGCTCTTGTTCATTAAAAGAGCTTATTCAAAGTTTCGAGTGCACCCTCTTGAACCTAAGCTGTATGTGATCTATTTCAAGAAATTAAAAGGATGGCGGTTAATACGATTCACTTGTTCCGAGATTGGCAAGATGGTTGTCATTCTTCGCATAATATAAGTATCGTGTTCGATACAAGCCTTGCAAACTCAACGCACTTGTCGACGCGCTTTTTCTTAGACCAGAATATAATTGGCTCAGATGAGCAGGGCCGGGAGAAGAACAATATATCAAGCATTTGTATGGATTGCAGCAGAAACATCAATGTTAAGTTGCTAACCCCCGACAGCGCATCACTATGATACTATAAGCAACAGATGCAGCTTAAGCAGTTGTTTTGAACGAACAAGACCGGAACTATGACATCCTTGTTGGCGCATAGTATGGTCCCGTTAGCGGTCATTTGAACAAAGAAAACTGATCCTACAACATATTGGTGACACAAGTGAGATGTATGACCTGCCACTGGGTCGCCCAAGGTGACCCAAGCTTCTTTTCAGAAACTGTCAGCACTGATGCCCCGACTTTGTATACGACTTGACGGTAATGGCAACACGGACATAGTGGTGTTCGTGTGCCACTTAAGAAAGGTGGTAAATTTGGCACCTGTTCCATCCGGTCTCAAATAAGCAAGGCTGTCGATGAATATAGGATTTAATACCATGTCCTTTGGACAATATGATGTCGGATTACAACGCGCATTTTGTTGCCGCATTCTAGCAAGCGTTGTTTCAAGTATTGGAAATCTGTTTGCTATTGCTTACAGCAGATAATGTATATGTGCGAGCAGTTGCCCTTGTTCGATATCGTCGAGCCCCGTACTACACTCGTGAAGCACCTAGTATAGAAATTGCTATTTGCGTCAAGAACACAAAAGAAATCCGCTTTCTTTGATGTCAAAATCTCCACGTTTTTAGCTTTGAGTGCTTCATGCCAGCTGAGAATGATAAGAACGGGCGGATGATGCGAACAACAGTGTACTTGAATGAATAGATAGATTTATGAGCACGTATTGGACATTACTTGGCTTATCGAAGACATGAAGCGTTGATTGTCGCTATAGGACTCACTGCTCAGCAAGTGTGCTAAGGTGTCACGTTTAGGAGCTGATAAACTTTCTGTGGTTAAGTTTGCACACAGAAATGCGATTCACGCATAGACGTGCTTTTTTAATTTTATGTAAAACCACTATGATTCTGCAAACTCTTAAGCGCGAATGTAGTGAGGGATAGGCTCGTTAATTAGTTTACTTTCAGGTCTAAGAGAATTCAAAAAAATATTAAAGGGGGAGAAAGTATTGCGGTATGCAAATCACGTTCTTGGAAATGCATCAGTAGACGCACACAACCGACCTTCTTATGACGAATTTGGCACACCCAACACATTATGCAAGGCGCTATATAAGTAACATTTCTCCATAGAGCTCCAAGCCTTGTATGAGTCTTGAAGTGCCTAAAGCACCTTTTTAAGTATCCCTCCGCACTCGCCTTGCCAGCAAGTACGAGTGGACATGGAGTGGCAAATAGTGCCCATAGCCACCATTGCATTGAATCAATGGCTCAGAAGCTGCGTACCCATAAGGCGGTACGTTTTGACTGATGCTCACAAAAAATGACTTTTTGATCCAATTCGAAGACCTCCTGCTGGGTTCAGGTTGGTCGATTTGACTTTTAGGCATATGTGCCACTGAACAAAACGAGATTTACTTCTAATTGAGGGTCTCAACGGTCCGAGATAGCCCCGACAAAGCTGCGTCCGAATTCTCAGGGCCCACCTCAAAAGCAATCTCAAGCGCATACACTCGTGTGCGCGGGGGCTGCTTCTCCTCATAAGAAAAGGAGTCTTGGACCGATTGAGACCCATCCGTACAGACATGGTTCTGTTGAGCTTCCAATCCAAACCAAGGCAGACCCCTCATGAAGCTCAAGATGCACCTGAACCCTACCGCGAGTGTTGGCCGAGATAAAAGCGCCCTCTTTGAGCTTCTTGACAACAAAGGCCAGTGGCAATTCTACGTAGTGTGCGTTATAAGACAGAAGTGTTCCCTTGAGCGTCAGAGGCTTCTTGTGAGACCGCACGGAAAACTCGCTTTGCAGAGGCGGGGATTTTTGATTGACGGCTTGAAGACAACTGTAAATCTACTATGGACGCTAAGAAAGCAGACCGCAATCTTTTGGCCGCGCGGATGAAGAATAGACGTGTCTCAATACTCGCACTCGGAATTTACTTTCTCAGCTTCTAGTTTGGCGTTATGCCTGATCCGATAGATGAGCTGTCTTTGATCTAGCAAGTGAGCCGATTGCGCATTGGGCTTACGAACGCTAAGTATTTCGTCCAAGGCTTCAAACTGTAAAGGGCTAGAACTTTTTCTAATTCCAGCAGAAGTCCTTTTAAACAAAATGTGGTTATTGATAATGCTGAAGAAAACACTAGTGTATTACACTACCGAGTGTAGGCCATCTCCGTCGTTGGGCTTTTGTAACGTCGAATGAAATCATTAAAAGAAATTAATGCAGTACTTACTTATTGCACACATACATCGCAAGGTTAATTTGGAGCAATAGCTTTTGGTGTAGCAAATTCCGATCATATATGCCCCACAAGGAGTGGTCTTTGGAAATATGTGCCTCACCCGTCGCCGAGTTTTGAAGCAGGTTCTCGCCTCGTGAGATATTTGCTCACTCTCTAGACAGCGGGTCGGACAAGACAGAGTAAAGCGTTTTGGGAAATAATTATTCCGGTCGATACGCCGATATACACGCTCATCTGCTTCGCTATCTTGAAGACACTATTGCGTAACATCTACAAACGCATCCTTTACTAAAAGTAGCCATTGCCCAAAACCACACTGCGGTGGCTATGTGCGTACTTCCATCACGGCATTGGCTTTCTCCAAGCGATTAAGTTCGGCGTCGCAAAAAGCTTTACAGAAAAGATGGCGTACGTCTCATAGAGCGATATCCTGGGTGATTTATCAGGACTGTCGCCATCAATCATTTGAAGAGCCTCTTTTGGGATCTAAGCAAAGCCAAAGAATATTGGACAAAGTACTTTGTGCTCGTAAGCTTGAAGCGTAGTTGATTTACTAAGAAATTGGAGACAACTGATCTTTCAGTCTTAGCAAATGCAAATTAGGCGCTGAGAATGTAAGTCTTGAGTGCGGGTAAGGAGTCACGACTACCATTCCTCTGCTTGGTCAATAGATCGTACCTCACATCAAAGCGTCCGTTCTCTTTATTCTGAGTTGCAACGGTCTTTAAGAATATGACTTAAAATTGTTCTGATGGCTCTGTGATGCGGCATAACCATTTTACAAAAAGCTCATCACGCCCATCAAGGGCTTATGCTTCGCAAACCACTTCACATAAAATTTCCGCTGACCTTGACGATTTAAAACACCGGAAAAGGCCGTCCCCGCCCTATCCATTTGCATTGCACATGAGAAAAAGCACTACTACGTGATCGTGTGTGCGAGCTCAAAATGACTGTTAAGGTCGGCCCTCTAGGGCCGACCGCTAGGACCTTGAGAACGAGACAAATTCCTCCATTCATGTGACCCATGTGCATCACGATTGGATCTATCCTAGTAATTCTACGTGCGAGGTCTTCAAAATTCATCAAATATTCTGTTTATTCTTGCAGTGAGCTTCAGTCTCAGCCGGCCTTAGCCTTACGAGCACGCGTCCCCTTAACCGTGCGGCCATTACGAGGGTTGTGGCTTTCAGTAAATCATATGCCGTATGACCACCAATACTTGCCTCACTACACGGGGGCGGCAATTTAAAGGTTGGAGGCACCTTAGGACTCACATGAGACTCGAATCGCTGACTATCGTAAAGAGTCCTAAGTCTCAACATATGAAATGTTGTGAGAGTCAACATCGTCATTAAGAGGGGGCAGAAACTACGGTATACTTCTGATTCGGACAGATTCCCCACACAATGGTCATCTTTTGGCCAGCAGGATGAAGACCTCATTCGATAGACACGAAGCTTTTCCTGCTAGATATTATTCAGTTTCAGTCAGAAGCATGACGCTTATACCAAGAATTGCATACAGCTCAGCTATTTATGTATCGAAATTCTAGAAAAGAGCTAACGCTAACGTGGCATTAATATTGATAATTTTATTTGTGACGACGTCTGGATCCGAATTCATTTCAGGTTCATAAATCATCTCCAATGCCAACACACTCCTGTCTCTTACTTTTTCTCACATTGTACTCAGGTTACAAACAAAAACGTCACCCAGACTCGTAACACGGCACCAGAATTGAAGAAGTTTGATGGTTTTATCCCCCATCTGTCTAAATTCGCTTTAACCACTTCCTCAATTTGTGCGACTTTTCCAATTTCACGCGTATCCCCGAGTAATGGATCCAACGCCAAGGTGGTATCAACAAGAGCAAATTCGCTAGGATCTTATAAGGGCTTGCAGCTACGAAGGTATAATTGTTATGGGATGCCTGGGGGCTTTCAGCCTTTTGCACGATGTCTGTAAAGCTGCTTTACGCAATCTCATGCGTCTGCAGATCAATAGCCGATGACGATTGTTAAGTACTTAATTGGGAATTCTCATTAGATGAACCACGGTTTGTATCAGGGTTCATGGTGCCTTCACCAACGAATTTTTTTTTTTTTACAGATTCTCACTCTACAAGCAACTCGCAAGTTAGTATCTGATGACGCCGCTCTGACCGATCAATAGGCTATATTTGGTATGATGGGCACTTACGGCACTATGTGTTCGAGCTCTTTCTATTCTCAGCAGTAGTTACGCGGAAATTGTAAGAGCCAGACCGTCTGGCTTGCACCTCCTTTTTACGGACTACCGAGTTCGCTTGGCAGCTCAAGCGAGGGGTGGCTGGATGTATGTGCTGTGTTACTTGTGGTACTTTTATCTTATCGAGCTCTCAAAAATAGTAGAATGCTTTTAAAACGCTGAAAACAAAACTGCAAAAATTACCTCTTTTGCTCTTTCTTACCCCTTTTCAACAGTCTTCATTAGGTCGATGTGCGACGTACCACTCACTATGATCCACGAAATTATGCTTTCGAGTGCATAAATTACCTCGTGGTGAGCTCTGCACAAACCTTTCGTGCTTTTGAAAGCGGGGCGAAAGCGTGGTCTAGCCAAAGACGCTGCTTACCCTGATCAAAGCATCGACAGCGTCTAAGCAGTCTTGCCCCTACGCCTTTTCGAGCTCTCTGATTGGGCTTCTTCTCTTACTTCTAAAAGCGTCTTGATGGTAATGACGTCGTCGTGCAAAGTGTCTTCTGCTTCCTTATCGAGGCGAGAAGGATGCTAGACCAGCATTAACCGAACTATGTACTGTTTGTCTTAATGACGCTCGCGACCGGTCTTTGACGTACGCAGCTCACGAACTGGAGGGGCCGTTACGTAGACTCCCTTAAACTATCGTCACTAGGACGTGCTTTTGGTGATGAAGCTCGAGGATTTTTAGCCTCGTACAATCTGTTCTTGAGCTTCGAGTGCGCAATTGCATCGCTAAGTAAGCAAGTTGCTCGACCGCGCTCCCCAAGACCAAGGTAGGGCAACTACGTAAGCGAAATTAATTCCGATCTATGTGAAGAATCGGGTCATTGGCGATGCGACCCGGCGTCAACCCTTGCACATACACCTAGTCACATTCGTAGTACGCCCCATTAATACATTACGTGTGCTCACATTCTCTTTACTTATTCAAGCGTATACGCTAAGCCCCGTCTGGAAGCGACCTTAAGCGCTCCATCACAGCGTGGGAACTAATAAATGACTGCCTTTGAAAGGAATTTGAAGACTTTGTAGAAAATCAACATTTAACAGTTATGTATTCGAAAAAAATAAGTTCAATAAAAAAATAGATAAAATAATATTTTCAAAAATAATAGAGCCGAATCCCTATTTTAAATCTCGATTAGTTCTTTTCTCAAGATCAGAAAGTATGCAATGTATACGCTTCCATGGTACGCAACACGTCTTTGATGACAACAATTGCCCGCTTTGTCTGACCATCGGTTTGAGGTTTGTCCGCTGCCAACTTGTCTAATTGGTGCCATCATCCATAAAAACTATCTTGCAAATAAAGTTAGTAAGGCAAAAAAGTGTTCCGAGACCATGCTGTCTAACGACAAGGACAAGAAATGTCATTGTTGTGTTCGCCATAGTTGTCAAATGAGCTATTTTGCTAAATAGAAGATCGCAATACCAGTGTTGCTCGCCAGTCTTTCGGCAGGCCGAACACAAAAATTACGTTGATCGATTGCCAGAACCATAATAAAACAGTTAGTCTTGTTCATAGTGTGGCCACATCCAACGATTATTTAATTTGTTGGGATTCTTCGCATGTGTACAAGATACGCAGGCCAGCTGATACAGCTAAGGCAATCAGTAGCTAAGTCATAAGCATAATCTTGACAAATATGGTCGCCTAATATTGTGAAGTTCATACGGAATCCAATACTTCAAACTGTCTTCATGAGAAAGTAATTTACGTGAAGTGTTACCTTATCCGATGCTGTAGTACCAGGCCATCTGTTTGATTTTTAAAAGAAGAGTACCATCCAAAAGTATTTCAGACACCGATCCTGATCTCGTTGAGTCCAGAACGATCAATCAGTGTCGCCTGTGACTCGTCAGATATTTGCCATCAGCACTGGAAACGCCGAAAGGCGAAATCGGACAATCGCGCTTGCGTATCTACATCATAGACTGTTGAAGAGAACAGGCCTGTTCATGTCGAAAAAGTACTTGCAATGCGGCATAAACTTTTCAGCTTCAGCTTCGCTTGAGCCTTTTGTTCTCTACACAGATCACGTGCCACTACGCTCTAATTCAGCCGCCTTACATATCGCAGAAAATGGCCAGGTGGCTCTTCTTCTTTGCCTACCATAACTTTGAGGTACAGCATAATTCAGGAATGCAGAATGCTTTGGTTGATGCGTTATTGCATTGCTCAGACTACAACTTTGCTCATGTCTCAGATGTGACCTTGACTGCAACATCCGCTTCACGTTAGCGCAAGATAAATTGTGCGTAGCTCTGCTCAAGGCTCTATGAGCAATGTCATCAAAGTCTTGAAAGGAGGTTTTGATGCAGGTCAGAACCGGCTACACCGGATATCGATAAAAGCAGAGCGTCGCAGGCGCGTTCGAGAGCCTTAAAAGCATGACAAATCACTCTAACACCATCACCGCTCGAAATACAGACCGCACGTCTTTACCTCGCATGGGTGATGGCCGTATTTAGTTAACTATAAGCGTTTAAGACGCACTATTTCCCGTTCGATTTTCTGAGATAGAATGTCGGCGTCAATGGGATGATCACATTCTCGAACCATTTTCAAATCAAACTCTGCACCAAAGACGCGTCAATTACATCACACCGTTTCAATGGTATCAGCCACTATAGTCTTGTGAGACAACATCTCATTATACCTCTTCAAAAATAAAATGGGATCAGATGAAAAAAACACCGCGTGTAATAAGGACCTTGATAGTGTCTATGTCCTATGACCACTTAATCGGCTCAATCATCGGCCTTTCTAAGCCTCTTAATCATTTAGCATAGACATCTCGTCCAGCTCAAGCATAGAATAGAAGAAGGAAATCGTCTCAGGCTTATCTTGGTTTCAACCGTACTGGTTTCCCAATTTACTAGGTACATAGCTAAGCGCCATTGTCATTTACCGATATGTATGCTTTAGACTCTCCCTGTCATAAATGAGAGCTCGATGAGCAGAATCCGCCACCGTCTTCTCTATGACGGACGTGGCGGTTTTAAATAGACGTTTCGAGCCGTCTTAGCGTCGATTTGATTACCTTTACGCACAACGGGGGTGAAAATGTGACTCACCAAAGCTCTGTTGTGCGGATTAGGCAGCTGGTAATACATCCTTGGCCGCCAACCAATTCAGGGCGCGTGTTTCTTTAGCCACTGCATGCCCCGGATCAATTCATACTCGTCCATATCAGAGACAAAAGAATCACTTGGTTCTGTTGAGGTCCTCGAATTTCACAGCAAGGTCAGGTCAATCTTAGCTTCAGGAATGTCTCGATTCATCATATAATGCAGTCAAACTGAAAAAGGTTTTTTTGCTCACTCTTGGAAAATCAGTGAATTTATTTTGGCGACCGCAATTGTTTGCCGGTAGGCTAGATTTCGTAGCGCGCTAGAGTCTATAAAGGCTAAAGAAGTCTATTAACCCTCGTATGCTTACATGTACAATTTGCCGTTAAACACTTATGACTCCTCGTTCCAGAGCTATCAAGTCTTTAGACTGATCAGGGAGTATTTGAGGCCGTCAGTTCACAAAATATATGACTTTACTTACTTGCAGGCAAGGAAGCGTGATTGCTGGCAAGATTTGAAGCTCAACGCTGCCCTTAGCTGCTCCTACATGTGTTTTCGGGTCGAAAAATATTTTGGTGAAGCTGTATCACGGATGAGTTGCTCAGCTTTTGGCCTGGCATCCAGGGAAGCGAGTGCGAACACTTCGCACATGTGTATAAAGCCGCCTTGGTAGATATCCCTATCTTCTTCGTTCAAAGAAGCGGGCTGAGGTTATTTTTCAAAATCACCAAAAGAAAGATTTTTATTGATTGCTGCAGTAGCATGCTGGGACTCACGATGTCGTTTCTTTTTTAGTTGTCCTTGTTGTTTGAAAATAATTGAAGCCTTACTGACGCATGTTGTCAGTGTCCTTTTCAAAAATGCAGGGCTCAAAGCGATATCGTCTACTTCTAAATATGCTTGCATGAATGACTTTGTCTTCCAAGTGTAATGATAAAAGCTTGCAACGCGTTGTAGCTGGTTTTCGAATCGTAGCAGCACGTGCACTGAGCATTGCTATCAGAAAGTTGGACACCATATGCCACAGGTACGTTGACGCATTCTGTACTTCTATGATAAATGACGTTGGGGACTTAATTATCGAAGATTCACTTGTTTTATTTGAATTGTGTCGACACGTCTGCTCACCTTTGAATAGAGCTGATCATGATTAAATCTGCAGATTGTCACTCTTGATAATAAATTTTAAAAGCATTTTATGACCAATGCTACGTTAAGATTGCATATTGCCGGCAAACTAATGACTTAAAATTTTGCACATCAATTGAAATATACTTTTGCTTGTAAATCTCAAATATGTTCTTGATGATGTAAAACTCTCCTTTCATCGAAAGTTACTCTCATATTTTGCTTTAAATCCTTTTCATATGGGAGCCGGTAAGCAGCCCTCCCTAGCCCCCTCCAAGCCCTAAAACCTAGTGCAAGGTTTTTTGCACGGATCATAAGCCTGCTTCTCAGAACAATGATTTTCTGTCGCGATCGTTTTCAAATTATCACCTTCCTTCCATTCTAGGGTTTGAGGACACTCTTCTTTGTTTCCTCGTACTAAGAGCTAGAAGACCGAGCAGAGTGTCCTCAATCATCGCGATAGTCCGGTGGTGACGCAATGGTTATTTCGCTGAAAGTAGAGCCTATGTGTTTGTGAAAGATGTGTTTGTATACTTGTGCTAGGGAGTGTGAATTAGAGCGCTAACATACTCGCTCTGCTTGACGGAGCAAAGCAACATATCCTTTCGCATAGACTGCTGCGACTGTGTGTGGATTGTTCATGTTTTTCATAAGTACCTAGTTTGCGTAGTTAGCTCAAGACACTGAATTGGCTCAGTCGGCTGGTGTGAGGGGTGCCAGTCGGGAGGGTGTGCACTTAACTCCCGCCGTGGCGAAAGTTAAAAATGCTATTTAACTTGACTTGGTGCTTGGAGATCGCCACAAGTTTCCACTCTTTAAGCTGCGTTACTTTTCCGTATCATGGGCTAAGATTAGAGGGGCTGATTCGACAAGCATTTCGTTTTGCCATTCCGATCCGAAGCCGCCTTCGAACGAGCTGGCCAAGCTAAGTGCTTAAAATTCCCAACAAATTATAGATCAGCCTAAGCAACAACTCCACATTCGATCTTTAATGGCTCCAACGACGCGCTGAGGATCTTCAAAATAAAAATGTAACTGATGTTTGAGGGACCGGATATGGCATGATGACTTAAAAAATCGTCGTCTACAAGCTTAGCGACTCACAGCTGATGCTCGTCGCGACGTCATCGAAGCGAGGAATGCGTGGCTATCTTTCAAAAACTTCCATCGGATGCAAAATTTGACGAATCGGCTCGAGTCAAGGAGAAATTCACATCCTTCAGCTCACGAAGGCGGCCACTGGCGAGTACGTGATGGAGCTGGTCCTAGTGGTGAAGCTGAAGAGCGCAAATTGCGCACCAATCACGGAGGACATTTGCGCAGTGATACTGAAAAAGTACTTTGCGCGGGGATGGTCCAAAGTCTGCTAGTAAGCTAAAGCGCGGTCTTGTATTGATCGAAGCGTCGGCAAACCGCTGCGGCGTCGGTCACGGAGGCGAAGTACATATGCCTCTACTACGCGACTCAAAAGCAATTAGCCGTATCGTCGGTTTTAGGATCTGGGCTACGATAGCAATTCAATAAGACGACCAAGGGTGCGTCGCACCAACCAAGAATTTCGTGAACCATGCATATCAACAATAAGTATCACTTTTTACGCAAGCAAATGGAGCTAGGCGCGATCAAAGTTACGTACAGACCGACGTGCGAAAAGGTTGCGGGTGGAATTTATTCACCTAGGAGACAAGCGCACCAAGTTCTACTTGGAGCTGCGCAAGTGTGATTTTCCATTTTTACGCAATTCTCTGAGCAATAGATCCGATGTCAAGGTGGTATCAACGAGAGCAAATTTAGCAGGATCTCATAAATGCTTGTAGTTGCAAAGGTATAACTTTTATGAAATGCCCATACAAATGGGTCAGCCCCTTTTCTTTGCTACTACTCACCTGCTACACTCGATGCAAATGTTAATGCGTAGCTAGGCGAAGCCTCAGTTCAGCATATTCTTGACAATTTTAGGCAGCATCCGTTCGAGTTTGATGAGATTATTTATTGGTCGACAAGTTGACAAAGCGGAGTCATGTATCTCTTCGGATCCTTAATAAACATGATTGCATTGATCGGACAAGCCAATCTTCTTGCCATAGCCCTAACAGGTGAGGCGTGCTCAACAGTGCAGTTTTCTGTAACGGTGTAAACCTCGAAGTACTTTACACTGCCGGGATATCGTCCGTTCATGTAATTCGTAACGCACAGATCGGGCTCCTCACTATTTGGTCGAGTCGCTCTGGCATTTTGAGCCGATTTATCTCGCGCTGTCGATTTGTGATCCTGAGATGCTATTGGTATCCGAGTATATCAAAGAGACCTTGACGTGATTCCTGTATCCCGGAGCGGGTCTGATAGACTCCGTTTTGATTATAAGAGACTTCGCTCTGGGCGGAACTCACGCGTTGACTCGGCCCTAGCATCTTTTCCAGCTCACTAGCGCTAAAAATCTATGTGCTTCCGACTGTTTCAGTCTGTACACACAATTTGTCACTTAAGACAACAACGTGGCAATAGTTGATAATTTGGCTTTTCATTGCATGATCTTTTTAAGCCACAAAATAGCTTTTTAAATACACTTTCCAGCTCTTTTTAGTTGTTTTTCGCATGGCACAGCACATAATTTTCGAAGAGCTTTTTCAGCTCAGAGATTGCTGATGTGCGAATACAAGTTGAGATCATCTGTGTATTACCCATCGGAGTTGTGGCAAACACTGTGATTCTCTGCGCAGGCGCGACGCGCATGACTGATAGATAAAGTGATGTATCAAAATGATGGAGAGACCTGAGATTCTTTATCAGTTGCAACAGAGCCCTATAAATTGCTTCACTATGACCATCGGTTGTGTTGGAGCAATGCGTTGCATCTACGATCCGTGAGCGCGAACTCGTCATCACCCGACTTTTCGTTCGCATTGTTCGGAATATTTCAGGTAATATACGCCTTCCAGCAGCTCGGATTACCGTGTCGTAATTTTTTCGAGCCTATCTTCTGCATCTAAGTCTATTTGAACTTCCAGTATTACGCGCGATGTCTTAGAGCTGATACGCTCAATTTATACGTCTGCAGATCAATAGCCGATGAGGACATTTAAGTACTTCTCGTCAAGTGAATCACGTTCTGTATCAGGATCCACCAACGAAGGATCTGAATCTTTACGGATTCTTACTATACGGGCAGCTTGCAAGTTAGTTCCTGATGAACCACTTGCGCTTAGTATTCATCATAGAAACTTGCATAGAATCCGTAAATGTTGCCAACCCTGTCATGCTATTAGCGTTTTTTTTAGTTTTAAAACATCAATCAGGTTCATCCGCTCTCGTGGCAGTGGTCGATGTCTAATGACACAGTACTCGTGCCTTACTTATGATACAATAAAAGATCCACTACTTTATCAAGCTTACTTTAGAATCTCTAGTCGATGCACAACATACGGTACTTAAAAGGCCAATCCATGATTTTTTACCGAGGACAAAGGCTGTTTTCTCCCCATAAGGGAGCTTTCGTCTCCAGGAACACTGGCCATGAATTTTCTAGCTTTGAGTTCCTTGAGGCTCACAAATTCATGTATGCCTCCAATTGAAATGGACTTGACGTAGCACAGCGACCAATTGGGCTGTCAGCTATCGCTGCGGATAAGGTGTCTTTGTAAGACACGGAGTCTCTCGTGACAATCAGGAAGTCTGTTATGTACAGCATCTCTATTCGCTTCTTTTAAAGCTATGCTTATCCGTTCTTCGCGACATTTCTTCACGCGAGTGTGACCTTACATTACCTACTGTGTCTTGAAGATGTACTGTACCTGTTTACGAAACTTTAAATGCCCCCTCTTAATGGTACCTCGTTATTCACCCCAGGACATGTGTTGTCTACTGTGTCTTGTGAACTTATGATTAATGCCCGCAAAGTTTTGTCGCACGCAGTAGGTAATACAATGTAACCCGCCTGTGATTAATATTACTTGCATTAAAAACACTATAATTGATGTCTGTCTGCCAGAAGTTGTCAGTCCGCTGGCAGAGAACCTTAAGACATCATCACGCCTACCTCGAAAAAAAGTGTGAGTATATTTTATACGTCCTACATTTATCTCGAGCCAGTACATACCCAGGCTTCTTTTCAAGGGACGCGTAGCAGAATATGATAAGAGAGTCACTAATTAAATTATTGCAGTGTGAGGTGAGCAGCTGTCACTAATGGCTTTGCTCCACCTGTGTGGTTAGTCCCCAGCATGAATATTTGGCTCCTTAAAGCTTGACAGCTCGGATAGAACGGTGATCAGACACGCATGTGTACAAGGGTCTGAAAACCCACTTCACTGTCGGCTGACTGTAAAGTGGATGGACAAATCCAAGCGCGCACCGGTCTCATTGGTGACTGATCTGTTTAATGGCCCTAAAAAAGCTTATTTTACCAGCAACCTTTTGAGGCAAGTTGAGATCGACTCTGTCAGCCTTCATTTAAACAGACACGAGTATTTATGCTTCATTTCCCCACAGCGAAAGTAGCGGATGTTGCTTTGGTCGGTAGCGTGTAATCTCATACAGTTGGACTTATAACAGCAAATTTACGGGTACGATTTCTTTAGGTACATCAAGACATGGAACAACCTTACAAGGTAATTCGGAAAGGCACGCCTGTCGATGACGAGGGTCCTCTTAAAGGGCAATTTTGATTGCCGCTACCATACTTATTGTCTGCACTTATAAGAGCTGAATGCGAGACGAGACTACTATTAGGCCGTCAATGACTTGTTTCGGGCCAGTGACACTTCAGTTATTTGCTGGGTCAAATACAGGTGCTCGATTCTATCTTAGCTTTTCAGATAGAGACATTGTGAGCCACCATCGTCACTTTCTTTGGAAATCAAGCCGCCGTTCGCAAGTGTTCCGAAATGCTACTGCTGACGCAGTCAGTTTATACTTCACATAGCGCTGTTGCACTATAACTTCCGTCTCTCCTTACGAAAACCATTTGCTTCGTCATATTCCCATGGTTAGTCACCGACATCAGTCTATGGCTCCACATTCATTAGCTGAGCGTCACACCGCATACGTTTTAAGACGGCTAATGTACCCATTTTAAATATTTTTCTTTCTCTCTCCTCTATGTAATTTTTTTTATTGGGTCTACGTGGAGTTTACACGGATTTTAGTCGCACCTGAAAACCTTATGCTATGATTCTGCTCCCTACCATCAAGGATTTTGAAGGGTACACCATTCTCATCACATTCGACCTGCCTATTGGATCTGCTAAGTAATTTTAAGACACGAGTCCATAACCATCTCCGACGCAGATGTCGGTGCATCCGACACAAATACCTTGTCTTTCCGGCCGGCTAAAAGAACTCCTCAACCACTCGGTTCGGGACGACAATGGCTTTTGAAATGCATAAATTGTTTCGACAATCTCTTCGTCTCGAAAGCCGATCGCGACAAAAAAGGTCTAGCGCCACTTAATCCAGCTATTGTTGCAAGCGAATGTTAGATGCACAACAAACAGCTGAACAAAGCACAATGGAGTTGTGCGTGTCCTATAAGGGAATTCATAGCTTATACATTGGTGCAAGTACCTTTATTTGGGTTGATTTTGCTGCTTTGTATTGAAGGATTTAACGATTTAAACGGCTCATTGCTGTCTCGACAGTATATTTCGCGAGGTGAATTATAGTTTATTACCATTTGAAAGTACTCGCTTTTCAACAAATCACACTCTATCGGTTTTCAACGTCTTAATTTTTTTTTTGATATTTACAATTGATTTAACAATCGTGACGTCAGGTTCTCATCACGGCTACGCACAGCTTGTTAAGTGCGCGAACACCTAAAGTTTCTAAGCCATCCCGTAAGCCTATCCACGGAATCTTATATAATCCGGACAACATACCGTGATGTGTCAGTAAGCAAAAAATTTCTACACCACCCATCGCTGCGTCCTTCTACTCACGAGCCGTTTTTGACACATTTTTAGCAGAGCGGGGCAAAGTCGACGAGTCAATTTATCAAAGCTAGCAACTACCTCTTCGACACCGGATTTTTTGAACAGCCCTGAGACAAGGAAGTCTGTGCCTTTTTTCTAATCGAATAGCTCGATACGATCTGTCGTCAATGTATACCGAATATAAATGACGTGGATATGCCCGTCACGGTTTAATCCGGAAAAAGTAGGCAAAACTTTCTGGATCACGCTTAGCTCTAGATGAGCCTAGTAACGAATTTTTAATGTAGCGGTGCTAATAATGCCCCGAATTGGTGTGTAGTGCGGCACTTGCAGTACGATTTGTCAAATGAAGTGAGAATAATTTCTGTAGTACCCCCTAAGCTCGACCCATTTGAGCTGACTATAGACCATAAAGCTTCGTCGGCACTGATTTAATCTTCGCCAGTTTATCGCACGCCTTGTTTCTGAATGGGTACGACACTTCATTGCCGCCGGATACTGCTCCAAACACTGGTGATCTGAAGAACAGGAATGATAGTGGAGTTTGTTAGCTATTCACTAATTATAGCGCGGACCGAAGAGAGAGACGACCAATTTCCCATCCTGTAATGGCTCTAAGTATATATGAGGTAGATTGCATGATTTGCTACAAGCTGATGATGACGTAGAAGCAAAATTTTGAGCAGCTGGTGAGAGTATACAGGCTGAGCAAAAGTAGCAGCCATTGCATCTTCGTGTGACGAAACGGGCAGTACATCCTTGTCATTCAACTAATTTTACTTACTGTTCAGCTCCGCAACATAGACTTGTTGAATTCATAGAGGTATTCGTCGCGTCTATTTTGCACACGATATGCTGCTGTTGAAGTTAAAGACGTGTTAGCTATATTTCGTACTGACGGCGATTTTTTCGAAAGACACGTCTTTGACTACCAAAGAACTAAATAGCGCCTTGGAACTGGCACACAGAGCGCTAACAAAGATGATTTGAGTCATCGTCACGGGGCTGCACACTGTAATAGCAGGTTTTATCGCTAAGAACATTCTAACCTTACGTCACATGAAGATGTTTTGGCCACTATCCGAACCCAGCCTGTGACCTTTCACCAGCTGTTTGAAATCTCGCTTCTTCATCAGTAGCAGCTTGTGACAGATCACGCAACTTTTAGTTCGATATGCGCAGATCCACTACAGGATGTGTAGTTGGTCAAATTTTTCCTGTCTTTGCGCTAAATTAGCTGAACTACTGCCAGGCTTCGATGCCATGCTAACGACGAGTTTTTCACGGAGAAACAGCCATACATGCTGATTGATACGGTATATAAACGACTCAATCTTGAGGATTCAGCCCTTTATAATTATGTCGTTCCATCAAGGGTGTATTTATTGTTACCACAGCAATTGGCTTTCAAACAAACTTGGCATGCAGCGTTTCTTTTATAGAGCGATTATATCTGTATGTGCCCAAAACAGTCAGGTGTTGGTAAGTGATTCCGCATTCATTGTGCCACGCCGTTTTGCGTCATATTTTTGGCGTTACACCAACAAAATGCGAAATATATCCTATCTTTAGAAACACGAGACTTTTCTCGTCGATTTACTGGTTGCGTTCAAACGACAAAACCCAACAAAAAAGGCTTGCTACAACCTCACTAACACTCTATGCAAGAACAGGCTCTTCAAATTATGCTTTAGTCCTTTTTGTAGACGAAGGACGGGGTGATATGGCCTTTAGTAAGACTTCACCCGGTATATGATCTTCTTTGTACCACGTGTAATCTTGAAACTGAATAATTGACCCTAAATTTTTTCTAAGTAGATCGGCAGAGATAAATTCGTGAAATAGTCCTTTTTTTCAAAGGTCGATCAAGATTGAAGTCGATATTTTTTTTAGACTTTGCTGAGCTAGTATCAGCAGCTACATGCAAGGACACTAGCGTTTTTGCGACAGCTTCAAATTACTTCGCTCACGTTCACAACGCGCACATGGAATATGCATGGAATCGACACATTTTCCGGTCTGGTCAAGTTTCGCCCACGGCACAATGCGGGAGATTATCGTTTTAGGTAGAAGCTGAAATGGGAGACACCAGTCGACATGCCACTTGCATGCAAATTTGAGTGCAAACTCACTTGAGAAGCAAAACACATGTTTAGGAGTGTCTTGTAGCCCACTAGCAATGTGATTTTTCAAAGCCTTTAGTGAATTTTCTTGATGTAGATCTCGACTAACCGAATCTTTTTTGGTATTTGTCAAGCCACTCAAGCTTGAGAATGAAATTTGCGACTTCAATCAAGCTGCGCTGCCGCGAGCTTGCAGGTGTTGCATCACAAAGGTAAGAAAGCAAATTGCTAGCCATAGTTCCCGCTGCGTCGACAGCACTTCAACTGATGCAATATAAATCAGCGGCTTGCAAGGATGAGACGCACTATAAGATGACTGGCGATTACTAAGTCTATTTAGCTTTGAGTCATAAAATTAAAACTTTGACTACATCCACGACCGGGTAGAATCAGCGTTGAACTCGCTGATTAAACACACCGGCGACCATACCTGCCGTCCTTGCTGCGATGTTTCCAGCACTTATTAATTTGATGCTTTCTGAATTAAGTCGACAGGCCAACAGCAAGGTTGAACGAAATGTACTTAGTACTATCTGAAATATAACCAGTAATTAAGGTCACCAGAAAAATGCTGTGAATACTATATTAATATACAACAGACTTGCATAGCATCCGCTCGCGCATGGGGGCAACGACTTAGAACGTGGGTGTAACGCGCATGATAGACTCGACCTATTTGGACATTTCTTTGGGGCTTCCATCGAGACTACTTTCACATAATTCGCAAGATACAAAATTTACAGGAAATTACTATCATAATTTGGATCTCAAACAGCTCGTTGACCATGATCCGAACCAATACTTCAGCATCGGTACACGAGCAGCGACATCAAAATCTTAATCTGAACCCGATTTACTCATAAAAGCATAGTAATTGAGGCTATTTTTCAAAATCATATTTACGAAGCTCACGCCTTTCTGGCTTTCAGCAAATAAGCGTTAGAATGCAAAGACCGTCAAAAGGAACGTTGCACGTCGCCGAATTCTTCCGTGATGTTGCTGTTTGGCTAAGTGCTAAGATTTTGACCCGGCCTGCTAGGTAAGAAAGTGTGAGGGGTACGCACATCTGTCTAGAAGTTGTCAAGGCCACTATTGTGGCAATCTCTACCTCTTAAATTTAGTAACAATCTCAGTGTGAATTGAAGAAAAAGGCAGGTATATGAGTCGTCAATTCAGTGTAATCACTGGCTAAACGACTAGGTCGTTTCATCACGCAAATTGTAGAGCCTCTTAAGGGAGACATTTTGGCTTTGCTTTCGTCTACAGATGAAAACTTCAGCTTGACAAGACATTTAGCGCTACATGAGTCTGTGCTGCCTGACTCTCGAGTATAGACTTTGATCGTAGATCTGACAGCAATGAAAAGATCCTGCTGTCTCACGACAGGGAAAGCTGCCATTGCGGTCGCAAACCCAGCTATATAAAAGCCAGCTAGTCTTCCGAGCAGTACGAACTGCACGTGCGACAGATGGGGAAAAGTAATCTTAGCAATAGCTTTGCGAGGGTTCAGGCATTCAATCTACCCGCGCGAAAGGAAGGTTGACTACCAAAGCCATCAGGTGTGACGGGAGTTCAAAATCTTGCACGGAGAAAAAAATACGGTCTTTCAGTAAATGACTGTTCACCATTCCCGTGATGACGTACGCAATAGATTGTATAATTTGACAATATATTTTCTACCTGTAATTCATTATCTTCGCAAGGCTTTTAAAAGACAGGGTATTCAATTAAAACAGGCCAGCTTTTTACAGCTTTTACCGCGAAACTTTTTATGCGATGGCGAGCCTACTGGCGACAACATCATTTGCCATTGCCACGGCATCAGTTTTTAGCGGGGCTGTACGCTTTTCTTTTAAACGACGCTTTTGGTATCAAATTACTATTTCAATAGCAAAATCACTCGCGCACATTTTAAATGCAGTTTCATCGTATTCCTTCGAGCGGCCAATATCTTAATCGGTCTCGTCAAGCCACCCTCGCACCTTGCGCCACAACTGTTTTTTTTCAAACTCATTGTGTTTCAAACGTTTAGCTTCATTCGTCGCTTTGTGCCATCGCGCACAAATCTGACGAAGTCTAAATTGTTGCATACAAATCGTTGCGTCGGACACGATCTCCTCTTGGTAGACGCGTTGATTTACAAAACATCGATTCCAATGCTTCCAAGAGTATATAAGCGTGCTCCTCTGGTGTTGACGCCAGATGAAAAGCGTCCGAGACTGAATTGATTGATGGTGCTGTGCTAACCGCCATAATGCACGTCGCTGAATGGTGCGTGCATGAAACCGAGCAGCCTTTTCTAATTGAATACATTCGCGTCGACAACGAACTTTTTGACAAACGTGCACGAATTCTTGCCATCTCTCCCAAAACGAGTACACCGTTCGTAGCTCATGCCATCGAGTGGCATTGCGTGCGACCCGTTCAATCAGAGCCTGATGCTTCTGCCATGGCAGCAGTGCGTAGAAGTACAGTAGCCGCCGACGATTAGAATCTCTCGCTTTATCCCACTGAGCAAGCAAATAATCGCGGCGCTCTTGCTTTCCCTTCAAAACAAGAGCTTCTTCTAATTTTCGTTTCCGGATTCGTGTCTTTTCTTCAAGTTGCTTCTCGAAAAGCAGGGCCTCGCGAGCTGCGCGTTCTTGTTCCTGCTCTTGTCGCTTCTTTTGCTCAAGCTCTTCGTATCTTCGCTTTAATTCGTCCCGCCGTTGTTTTCGCTTAGCAGCACGCTGTTCCATCGCCTGGTAAATTTTATCCGCGTGCTTCGAAGCTCGGGTCATACGGCTTGTAAGCTGCGACGGCGAAATGCCCTGCATCGAAGATTTGGTACCTGTGACGGACCGTGTTGCTTGAAAGTCCTCAGAATCTGTGCATAGCTTCGGATCTCGTCTAAATTGATGGGTATTTAAAGACAATTGTGTGCTGCTTTCACGACTAACTTCTCGTTCACACTCGCTTGCGATCTCTTGAGTAGCCAAACCATCTTTTTCGAAGTCGGAAGCCTCCATAATAGTTTGACCGCCATCGCAGTCAAACTTTGAAACCGCGTTCTGCCGCTGTAACTTCTCGATGAGCCGCTTAGATTGTACTCTACGTCTCCCTACGGCCTGTTGTGCTGACCGATGACCCTGTTGCTGCGTTACAAATGCTATCCATCGATATAACCATATAGGTAGGCGCTTTAAGCGATAAAAATGTCGTGCTTGCTCGTTCATTTTGTGTTCTCGGACCATGTTCAAATGAGCTTGCTCGACGGCCTTAGTTTGGCCACGTCGATGCGTATATCGCCTCCATTTCGCCATAACACATTTCAATACGCGCCAGTTGAGCTCGGCAACTACTCGAGCCTCTTGTTCTCGTTTCAATTCTACAACCCGATACCACGCGTTTAAAATGTTGCTCAATAACTTTAAACGTGCTTTTCGTTTTTCAAGGCGTTCATTTAGTACTGCCGCATGCTGGTTATCCAAGGTAAGGCGCTCAATTTTTTCTCTAATATACCGCTGTTCGTGGTCCACATCTTTGTTATCGTCACCACAAGCCGGCCCTAGTAGCTTATGCATCGCAGCTTCTTCCGCAGCCTGGGTTTTACGTACTCTGCGCGCGTGAAGGAGGAGCTCATGTCGACGTTCCATTGGCAGTTGCTGGGGTGGAAGAATACGAGCACGTGATTGCTTTTTCGATGTGAAGGTACAGGATTTTCGTTGTTGGTGCGATCGAATTTGTTGCTTTGTTGGTAAAGTGTCCTTCGTTAAAGTCTTTTCCACTTGCTGATTATCAAGTTTTCTTGGCTCAAAACGAGCATGCATCTTCTGTTTGCTGCTTGACTGCATCAATTGATCGTGTGACGTTGGCTCTGTGCTTGCTATGCTTAATCGATCCGGATATTTATTCTTTCTTCGTTGCTCAAACTCTTTTTGATTTTTTGAGGCACAACGCAACGCGTGTGCCTTCTGCTCAAAATGAATTCGTGTTTGTATAATTTCTTTTGCTTCTGCGGCAACGTCCTTATGGCTTAATTGTTCTTGAAGAACAAAACCTTCATCGTCTGCGTCTCTTGTTTGAGTGCGAAGACGCCATTCAGGCTCGCTAGCGAAAGCATTGCGCCGACCTAACAACACGTCAACGCATTCATGGCTTGAATCATTTTGCTCATTTGCCTTCATGTTGAGTCCTCGCAATAATTGATCTGTTATTGACGGTGAGCAAGCCTGATTTTCGACTTTCGACTTCACCTCATCGTGCTGTACATTCAAGTGAAAAGCAGATTTTTTGCCGAAGCGCACTTGCCACGTTGACGATTGCATTGAGGGTGAAGTCATGTTAATTGATGCCTTTCCGAGCGCATTGTACTTCATTGCTCAAGAAAAAAGCGTTGTTCAAGGGGCGATCGCTCTAAAAGCAGACGCAGATGGCATCATCGCATTCGTTTATTCAGCTCCAAAGATCTAATTTCAGATCTACTACCAAAAGTTTTCCTCAACTATCAAGTCCTCGGCTGTTGCTGTCCCGCCTCATGGTACGGTTCTTAAAGATCAGCACGCCGAGAGATGTTTGAAAAAGAGACTCTTGTTCAGTTCATGGCAAGTTCGGGGTGCTATAGTATCCTCCAAATGATTTTGCTTGTCGTGTTGGGTGTGCTGCTTGTGAACAATACGCACTATCACGAATTAATGGGTATGGGCATCCGCGACGCAGGTCGCGGTCTCATTTTTACGGGTATACTCTACATTTTGGCCGCGGTACTTGGATTTGCCACTGCTCGGACTAGAAATAAGTTCTTACTGCTCGTTCAGGTGATACTATTGGTGATATTACTCTTTAATCAAAGTGTCACGGGTGCGGTCGTACTTGTTGCTAGTAGGGCCCCTAGTATTGCACTGAGTTTCGAAGCTCAAGTGGCTTGCCTCACGGTGGGTAAGTTTCAAGCTCTAAGTGACAGTGACAAGCAAACGTGCCAAAGCTTTTTTCGTAGCGACGACTTTGCTGGTGCTATGCTGGTATGGCAGTCCTACTACGCCAAAAGTGCCGTGGGGAGTAATGAGGCAAGCTCGTACCGGGCTATGGTGCTTAAATTACAACAAAGTAACTTTTGTTGTGGATATGGGCTGCCAATTCATTGCACTACTGATACTAATTCGTTCCCGAGTTCTCGCCCAGAACCATCGGTATTAAATTGGGATAAGCAGCGTCAAAATTGCTCTAAATCGTCCGGGTTGTATATTCCCACGACCGAATGTCAAGGGGCGTGCTCGTTTGCTCTTCCAAGGGGATCCTGCGGGAAAAATCTAGTTACAGAAGCCTCGCGTGGATGTGCTGCGTTTTTGTCGGATCGATTAAGCTCGCAAGTACAGGCTATAAGTGCTATTGCATTGGTTTTAGCCGTTTTTCCGGTGCGTTCGATTTGCGGTTTGCTTTTTTAATACTGATAATTCACTGGTACTTGCCGCAAACAAAAAAGTTCTTTTTTATGATAGGGTCGGTCTGCCTATGTTGGAAGCGAAGAGACCAAGACGTGCGGCCGCACATTAGGTTTGCCAGAAAAGTCAGAATTCACGCTGATACGTGAAGGTTTCGGGCAAGTTCATTTTGATAGAGGCCTTTAGCAAAACCTTATACGATTTAGTGCAGCTGCCACAACGCATATTTCAATGACTACCTGTCTTACCAAATGACTCTGCAGATGATGATGTTCTGGTAAAATAAATTTAATGTGTAGCTCGGTACACTAACCTATTTTAGATACCGGTAATGTTGGAACACTTACCTATACCGGTCTAGCTACTGCTATGCCCTCTTATACCGTGCGCCATCGAGCTTGCTAATTAACACTTTACTTATCGACATGGGTCTATTGGACGGCTCGCAGTGTTCTCGTTACCTCCTCTTGCTATATGTTCTACTTCCTGTCTACACTACCGGGCTGGAAGTCGGCTTAGGCGAGGGACAAGTCGTATTGTACCCACCCCCCTTTTACATCGTAGACGGTCTGGACTTTCAAGGTATGGCACTCGCCTATTTAGAGGAGCAGGGCATCAACACGAGTATCGAGGTGCAGAGCTGGATGAAGGAGCATGACTACACATCACTGCGCGCCATGCTGGACGACGATTCGCTGTACAATGTAACGGAGGAGGCTATCTTTGAGTGCGGACTCACCAGCCCCAAAACGGAGACGCAGCCCATCCCTACCAACAACTCGTTTGTGACCTCAGGCTATACACTAGACGGCCCTTGCGAGGTCTGGTTAAACAATACGATGGTAACTTCTGGTCGCAACTGTCACACCGAGTTTCCACACGGCCAACACCAAGTCGACTACAGTTTGTGTGGGGACTTTTGCAAGCTTGCGTGGTACTGGCTTGGGATTAAATACATCGAAGGAATGTATTCGTGGCAGGTCTTTAAAAACTGCATTAGCATAGGCAAATATGTTATTGTTTAGGTTTGGAGAAAAACTGTGTTGTTGCTTTTTAGGCTCGCTCATTCTTATATGAATTTAAAGAATGTGCAAAAGACATGCGCAATAATTTAGTTGCGCCATAAGTCTGAATTAACTTGTAGAGCCACACTGATGTTGCACTCAAACTTTTGGAATTCTAGAGACCTACAGAACTCAAATCTACAAAATAACGGTATAAACGGTATTTTGTAGATTTGAATTTTGCAGGAGGTCCTACGTATCAGTGTATGTATGTACCGAATACTGACAAAAAGCGCCATGAGGGTACCACCCAAATAAGTCCTGATGGTTTGTGCTTCCAACAACCTTTAAATGAAGATCCGAGAGGTTTTTTCGTCGATTAATTACGCATGACGTCTAGCTGCTTGCTGTCGAGCTTGTGTGCAAAGGACTTGGAACCAATATGTTAATTTAATCGTGCAACCTCGATTCTTAGGAAACGGACGTGTGTAATTTTATTTGAAACATTACTACCTCGTGTTCGTACCTGTCATTGCACTCATTTAATTATGCAACTCACTCATTTAATTATGCAACTTTGTCGATACTCTTCGTTGTATCAACGCTTTAAAGGCTCTGAAAATCGTAAAGCCAGTTTTTACCACAAAAGCTCGGCTATGTGTAGCGACCCGTTACATCCTCTCACACTAAGACATTTACATTTGGTAGGAAAGGCAGAGGAACTTTTTGACTTGTAAGAAAATGTGGGGTCATAACGATAATCGAAGAACGGAATAGTCGGACGGATCATCCTGCGGTTATCATGATAATCCGAAAGACGATTGCTTCGACTTCCATAGGTGCCTCTACATTATAATCGGCCTCTTCATTTGAGATCAAACCTATACCAAATGGTGTGCCTTACCGCTTGCGATGAGCCTAAAACGTCATAGCTTATCAGGCAAGCAAGTCAACAAAAGAACTTTACACTTCACCGCGGCGGGCACGCTTATCGTTTTCCCTCATCTGCTCAAGCTAAATGTATAATTTTTTGGACTAACATGGTTTCTTAATCGAAGGGATTGCATGTTAGTAATAATTTTATGTTAGCAAAAGTAAGCTCAGCCTTTTTGGACACAGCTTGTTTCACCGGACATCTTTCTTGATCCTGAAAAAGATGTGCCGGCAAACACCATCGAGGTTTTTTAGACGGTTTCGATGCATACATAATTTTTTTTGGCATCCAACTTCATTTTTGGGCGCTTTACAAAGGGCTAAGATCCTCAAGCTCTAAGCCTCTTATGTTATTTTAAAACTTATTAAGCGCTTTATCAACGCGTTGTTCTCGTGCTTAACATTGTAAGTAATACGAGTGCGACGGTAAAAAAAAAGCTTACATGTTGAGCATAAGGCTGAAAGACAGCGTAATCAAGAGAGTGCGAGCAGAGAGCGGCCGATAGTGCGTGGAGCTTAATGCAATGGAACAACTTTCCGACTCAGTATGGAAGCCTCGCACTGTGACACGCGGCACTTTTCTTAACTGTGAGGCGCTTGAGTCAAGCGATCAGGCAGGCGAACTCTCCAAGAGCCTCAAGAGCTCGATATTGCCCCTAAAAAGCCACGACTTGACTACTACTGCTGACACGGAGAGAAATCTCAAGCACGTTGGCTCAGTTTCGTTGGAGCTGCTGCTTCTTATGAAGAAAATGCAAGCCCGACGCTCTTCTGATATATCTGAACCGCCACGATTGACGGCTATGTCATGTAGAGAGTGTTGTGAAGCAGATATACTCTTATGAGCGCCAAGACCTTCTTGTGAAGTCATTATACTGCCAACCGTCCGGAAACTATTGCAATTTAAGATTGAATTAGCGAGCCTAAGCTACAGCTATCAGTCGCGCGTTAGGGTCCGTGTTCGGAACTTACGCTACCAGCGCCTGGCTTGGCAAATTGATGAGTTGATAAAATTCGAAATGAAAAAATGTGCTCCCAGCTTACATATTCGTGCCACGTGATTGAGTTCCGGATATAAAACATCCAATCAGGTTTCCCACAGAACCATGTTGGCTATAGTGCTAGAAGGTATCAAAGGGTATTTTCAGGCAAAAGATTCGCTGAGACGAAAAATTTTCTATAAAAAAAAGATGCGGCGCAAAAATACGCGCGCCGTCACCGAAAATCGCGCTGAAACAACTATTTTTTTATATTTAGCTCCTCTTACAGATTGCGCGCGAGAAGTGAGCTCTTGCAGTGCGCAAATGATAAGCGTGACCCCATGGTCTGCATTGACTGGGTCTAAACCGTTTGTCAATGCCAAGGACAAAATATAGCTGTTTGGTTGAAATCCTCAAATTTAACGCAGATATATAAAAAAATAGAAATTTCCACAATAAACCAAATACTTCTTTGATGTTCTCTCTTTGAGTATCTCTTTACCTGTATTGACCGATCGAAATCGCCTCCCGGCGCTTTTCCGACACGTCAAGGTCTACCAAAACTTACAGCGTAATTTTGTCCCCTTTTATCAAACTACATAAACTGATCCATCCTTTAAAAGCAAAGGGTAATCTGTTATAGTTCTTATCAAAATCACCCATCATAAGCTCTTCTTCCTTGTCGGAATCGTTGTGGTTATCTTCTTCCGGAACAACAACAAACGTTCTGCTCCAGTAAAGGATACATTTGGCAGATCAGCGCAAGTCGTTGCCTTTTATCGTACAAAACGGAGCTGGTCGCTGCTTAAGGCCTCCTTGATGTCACCAAATTTATCCTGGTACTAGCTCATCTAGCACCATTCAGTGTCTCTTCGATAAAGACGACAAAAGCTTCGCGATACCCGCATCACTAGTACTCACAGTGCAATATGTCGAACGATTAAATTGCCTTGGGACCGTAGCGCAGGCCAAGCCAAGCTCGATTTCACATTTCTGAGATCTCGTCGAGCTCAATGGCTGCTTACAATCCAGCTGAGGACTTTAAGGTTTTCCACAAAGACACATCTGGCGGTAGGTTGATCAGTAGATGAGGACTTTTATCTAGCACACTTGATCGTACCCGGAGCCCGAAAAAGATACCCATATGGCAAGACGACAAATATACTGTGCAGGGTAAACTTCCGTGTTAAAAACGTGCCTGACATACTTAGTATACGTGCCGACGCGCATTTGTCATCCACATTAGGAGCTGGCCCACATCAGTAAATTTAAAAACTGTATTAATGAGCGGTTTCGTCCGAGATACAAACGGATACTGATTTAGGTTCATTGCCAGAATTCTCTATCGCAGGCAAAAAAATCATAATCGAGTTGTTAACCCCTCTTCACCGATTACAGTTGCATTACTATGAGCAGGGAAATGGATTTTCACACGATAGTTTAGATCCGGCGTATCCAGCTTTAAGTTGTCGCTCCGAACTAACAAGATATGAAGACCAAAAATCTTCTGGAGGCATATAATGCTCCCACTAGCGGTCATTAAGACCGGGAAAAAGTTGAACTCGGTCCCCATGATGCATTGGTGGCCTTTACCAGAGGGCCTCATACGTCGGCTCCTTTACATAGCCTGCTAGTACCGATAAATTAATGAGAATCGTTTATGTCGTTGGCTTGCCGCAGCTCAACGGCTTTAATCTTCATGTGATTTCCGAGCAAAACACTCCATTCGGCACCATTCCATTCAGTGACAGACAGCAAGCACCATGGCCTTTTAGGCCGAATATTGACCCATTGTTTGGCGTTGATTTTGGCAGAGGTTGTTTCAAGTGTTGAAACCCGTTTGTAAGGTCTACGTCAGAACATCCACCGATAGATGGTCAGACATAAGGGACTATCCGTAAACTAGAGGATGCACGGTTCAGTATGTGTGCCGAAGGGCCTAATTTGTGGGCTGATAAAATTTTGTGGTTGAGGTTGCCCTTAAAAACGATTTTTACGCATATTCAAGCTTTACATACGTCAATGTAAACACCCTCAAGTTTTGCCAACCTCTGACGCACGAATGCTTTTGAGATAAGTGGGGGGCCTAAGTATATTATTTTTCCGAGTCGATAATTTGAAACAAGCTTCCTTACGGAAGCAGTAGCCGGACTATGCGAAAAGTAGGTTAGATTTGATCAGCAGGGAAAGAGGTGAAATTGCATTCGCCTAAACTAACAAAAGAAGTCTAAGGAGAATAAAGTATTTACTTTATTGTTTATAGGTGAAAAATAATTACTAGATAAAATTAACGACCGCTCGAAAGTGCGAGTTTTGTATTTTCGAGGAAATTAAAATTAGTTACATCAGACCCTTTGCGGTTTTGAGAAGGCATGGGTGATTGCTCCATTTTCCTTTCCAAGGAGTTTTCGATGCACCCAAAAACTTTCATGGGGCATCTCAAATAGATTTCAAATATCTTGAAGTGCTTCCCGCATCCCTTCGAAGCATTATGCTTTGCTGGTAGGGCGAGTATGAGTGATCATTGGCTGGTTGTAAGTACTCGTAGTCAACGCGGCACCAGGAAAAAGGCGAACGGACTGCTTGAATAAAAGATTGGTCACTTAGATCCACCGTCCGAGCTTTTGTCCTTACACGAGAAGATGCCCCGAAGTAGACATTTATCATATGGTAATAGAGAGTGAAGAAAAATCTGGCTTGGGCTTTATATTGACAAGAAAAAAATTAATGCATAATGTAGGAAAAGAACTTGCTTAACCATTATTTTAAAATGGATTTTCTTTGGACTACATCAGTAGCCCGGTGTGAATTAGTTTTGGCCCACACAGACACCTCTTAGCAACTAAAAATTCACGTTGGCCCAAAAATTAGCCTTATCGAGTGATGCGAGCTGTCTTCGATATGCTTTTTCAGCAATTGGAAGAACGCGAGCCTCAGAAGGAATACGTGCCCACAATGGGCACAGTTGTTGTGAGCCACCCATAGGAGTTGATTTCATTCCCGACGTCAATATCTATATCCCACAACGCTTTAAGACAGACCCAGTAAATTGTACAAGCATCAACAAGTCAAGAGCCACCAAAGAGTTAATTTAAGACCTGCTACAGAGAATGCCTGGTTTTTGCTTCACCATTTTACCTATTTACCTGATCGGATTCTCGCTTATTGGTGTGAGCCATAGCTATTTCAATACATGAAGCGATACAAGTTATAACTCGTGGAGAGTAGCTGTATAGCGGGTGGGATCCTGATTTAGGAATTAGGCTTAAAGTGAGTCGGCTTGAAGACTCGACCATATGATTAACGACGATAGTTTTTCTACAAGATTAATGAGAGCAGATTAAATTGCGTGCCAAAATGATCTTACCAACACCGAAATTGTAAAAGGCTTATTCTTTATTATCTATTTACACTCAAGATTAGTGTATCATCTGTTTCGTCACCCTTCAAATCCTCAACATTAACATCACATCATATCCATCAAGCAAATTATGTGTCGAACCCTGGAATCCTTCAACACACTCACTGAGCATTATCTCTCTGCCATGGTGGTGCTATTTTTCGCTGCGCGTTTTATTTGGCTGCTCATTCTGTTCGTATTATAGCAAGCATTAAAGAAGGAAGACAAATGTGTTGTTACGGACAGCAAGCATAAATACGGAAGCGACTAATCTGTCGTAACGAAAGAAAGACACAAATTTCATTAGTAAATTTTTTTTTTGATATATTCCAGTAAAGATATTGACAGCAATATTTCACTTGCCGCAGTGCTTTAAAATTACAACTATAAAAAACATGCCATTTCATCATTGCTCCCAGTTTTGACCGCACTCGAGTTTCAGATCTTTTTGATGTGGCCGCACTTAGCACCAAAGACGTTTGAATTAGTGGCTCATATCTACGGAATGTACAGCTTTTGAACGTAAGAGAGTGAAGCGTTGCATTAGAGGCCTCCATATGCTACCCGCAAAGCAGAACTCAAGCTTACAAAGACGTTGGTCAGGAGATACCCGCCACCGTCTTGATTGACAGTGTATATAGTCGCAACGGTGTAGTTGAAGACTCTGTGAAGCGACTTGAGCTTAAAGTGTTCAAGGATAAAATGATGCAAATCGACATTGATTATCACCAAGTTCTTTATAACCTCCGACCAGCCGTGCTCATATTTTGCAGACATCTGGTTTTACTTATACATGAGGAGCGATTTAAGCTGTGCCTGTTTCTGAAAGTTGAAATTTATCAGCGGCGTCATGTGCCTTCGTGAGCAAACATAGATACCAGGACTTCAGGACGCAAGACGCCTTGCATCAATATCGCGCACCACACGGCAATTCAATTAGAGACACAGAAGATGTTTCGGCTAGATGCGCTACTGGATAATACAAGTCTCGCATAGATAAGAGCTGCAAATTTTTCGTGTCCGACAAGGAATGACGCTGCTAGTTGCTGGGAATGTCGCGCCATGACAAAGACATTGCAGCTGTCTTTGCTGTCTTTGTCGTCAGCTCGTATAGTTCGGAAAAGGCTGAGCGCTTCAAGAATCAAGTAAGGAAATTGATAAAAGATAATCTGGGGCACGAGGCGTTACGCAACTATGCGGAGACAGTATTTCGCACTAAGATTCCTAGCGAGACACCTCCGGTACGGATACTTTTTAGTCCAAAGCTATACTCAAGCCTGATATCAACACTAAGTTCGTAAATAAAAAGACGCCAGAGTCCTGAATAGCGCAGGACAATCCAAAATTGGGGGTTAAGCAGGCATCATTCGGTCAAGTGTGTCTGTCTTTTCAACATCGTGCAGATTAGTGCATTGTGCACGACTACTGGCTGCTTAAATTAGCGACGAATTTGCAGGCGATACCGATTCCACAAAAGAAAGAAACTTTCGATGCAATGTCCTTGAGTCATTGACTTTCGTACAAGAAATTATTTTGGTTCTCTATTACGTTAAGCCGCACAGATAGGATGTTTTATTACCTTAAATAGCTTCTTTTAGCATCTAGTTACTCCTATTGGACCGAGCGAAAGCCCGGGTACGCTAAGAAGTCTTTTTAGAAAGGCTCCCAAAATTAGGGGATGTGATGCGAATCTACGTTGACGACACCTTCGTTTCGAAGCAAAGTGAAGATGTCGTTGACCACACAACGGGTTAAGTATGTGTTCTCATACGGTTTAGAGTATAGGAGAGTTTACTCGAGTTGTCAAAGTGCCACTTCTGCGTGGATGAGATTCCATGTTTCGAAAACTTTGTTGGACATAATCGCGTCCGAATGGACCCCGACAAGGTGAAGATTATCGTAGAATGGCCTATCCTCAAGACAAAGAAGCAAACGGAGTGCTTTCAAGGCCTAACAGTTTATTATTTTAGCTTCTGCAAGGACTTTGGGCAATTTACACGACCACCCCACGCTAGTATTAGAAAAACAACCTCGAGAAGCGATCGGGCTCAAGGTAACCAACTATGCTGCTTCATCAAATTCAAGCGTCACTTGACGCATCCACCTGTTCTTAGTTCTCGGTTCTTCAAAGCGATTAAGTACCTGAATGAACACCTCGTGTTTCGCGATCATGAAATTCCTGTTTTGAAAGAGGAAAATATTAAACATAGTTTTGCTTTTAGCGATTGAAAGGTAAAAAGAGCCGAGCTTTACTACTTTGTCGTCCGTGAGCAATATCAACTTGCAATCATGCATGCACTGAAAGTAAAGCGTGTGTATCTTCCCGTTCGACCATTTACGGTCAAAATTGATCGCAACAATATTGATATGATCCTAACGCTGAAGACTACAAATCGCAACGTGGCTCGGTGTCTCAGTGGCAATGCTTAGTTTTAGCCTTTGGTGATGTAAAATCCCGGTATCTGTGGCTGGTGCATTGTACATCAAGAGTGAAGCAGTCCAAATTAGCTTAGAAGAGCTACTGGAAGCGGCTAAGAATAGTGGAATCGTGGCAACAAACATAAAAAACAAGTTCACAAATCGCAAAAATATTGTATCGGTGAAAAGAGACCGACAGTGAATCATCAAGAAGCTGAAATAAGTGGAAGAGTGCCAAAGTACTCATTGGAGGGATGACAAACTATATTACTAAAGAGGCAAAGAAAAAACTTCACGACTGTGTATTCCCGACGACAAAGATATGTAAATCGTTTTATCTGTAAAAATCACGACTATGTATCGGTATACCACCCAGGATTATACGAATTATTTTCTGGCCGTGTTACAAAAGTACTCTAGGCCGAAAAGATGAAGTACATCTAGCGTCATGTCCCCACTTGCAAAATATAAGCGCGAGAAAGCTAGCCAGACTAATCACCAGGATCAATCCAGTTCTTTAATGTTGCAAGATGCAGAGTTCAATGATTTCATCGTGTCTTAACCGGAAACCAAAAGTGTGTTAAATGCCGTCATGTTTTGATTCTTAACAAAACTGGACTATGTCCATCACTACGAAGACAACAGACGATACTGTAGAATTTGCAAAAGAGTCATGAAGAGATATATGAAGGGCCATGACCTACTTGAGACAGTTGTGTTTGACCAAAACGACAAAAGCACGCCTAAGTTATACCAATTTATCGTGTCTGCTGTGGAAGTGCAACGCAATTTTGCTTCGACAGTTTGGCCACGAACGGATGGACGGACGAAAAAAAACAAACGTCTTTAGAAGACTACCCCCGAGAAGTCGTTACCCTAGCCAAAATGATTTGGAGGACTATCCGCAATTGGCCGAGAAAGCCTAGCATACAACTGGCGCGAACGCTCTACAACTAGAATCTCACCGTTCAAAGCGGATCTAAACATGTTTCTTGTATGCCAGATGATTTGGTATCAGATTCACAATATCACGAATCGGAGAAAACAGTACAAGAGTTTTCTCTACGTCAAAAAACTTTACTTACGGTCACACAGAACCGAATGAGTGAAGCGTTAGAACGCTTAAAGTACTATTACTACATTCAAAAACTTGCCCAAAACTTCCGAGGCGGAGATTTGGTGGTGGTGAACGGCAAGAAGTTGTATGTCCGTCGCACAGTTTTCGCTCATCCACAAAAATTTGCGCCAAGCTATCTTGGCTTGTTAAAAGAATTTGCGAGATTCCTATGGATTGAAATTATCAAAGGGATTAAAGTGTTGCACACTTCACTGATAAAGGCGTATCGTAAGGATTCCAAAAGTTCGTACACGATGGACAAGGTCATGTTGGCCGATGGTCCCGAGGGACTACTCGTTGAAGCCGTCACTGGACACCGTGAGTGCAAGAAAAACCTGAAGTGCAGAATTTGATTGCTCGAAGAAACCGAGAGGGAAGCCGCTTGGGAGTTCATGGATAATCAAAAGCAGATTTTCGGACTCATCGACCTTTATTCGGAATCCAATAGATGAACTATACCTTGTACAGTAGGCATCTTCTCGGAGATCATGTGATGTGATGGTCGTCACCAACAGGTTTGCCGGTAATGGCCACTACGCCATCCAATCCTTGTTCAAAAAGTACATATGCACTGGTACTATACGTAAGACTCTGTGCTGACATAGTTTAGACCATTTAGCCAGAGTCGAGATACCTTATTGATTGAAAATGAACTAGGATGTGTAAAAAGCCAGAAGGAGTATAAGAGAATTTCACTTATCAAGATGGCGGCTGTAGATGGCTAAGAGCCACACCATAGATTGCATCAGATTAAGAGCTTTCCATTTAATATTACCTTTTCAATTTGCTTTAAACGACTACCCCTTCTACTTCGTCGACTCGCCGCCCAAGCTTCGGTAAACAACCTGCTTCCACAAAAACTTTATCCGCGTTCGCGTTATATAAAACATTAGATTAATTAGTTTGGTATGAGCTTAGCCAATGAACACAATTCTGAATATGCAGGCGCCTCGACACATCGTAATTTGTACACCACTTTACCGCCTTATTAATTGCATGTATGTTACATTTTACACCGACTTTAGCGACCTAAGAGAAGGCGGTTTCGATATTTGTCGTCATATTCACAGCGACGGATTCGGCTTCTAGTTCCTTACATTCCGATTACAGATAATGTGCAGCAATAATACAAACGTCAAGGAAATCGTTGAATCTAAAATTATCAATGGCACCATCATCTAACCTATCATGATGCAATGATTCCTCATTTACTCTACCCCAGATTACACTACGGCAAAGTCGTCTGGATGTCGTAAATTTTAGCTAAGAAATGACCGGAGAAGTTAATGAACTTTTAATTGGATACGCTTACGACTTGTGAAAACATATACCTCATAATATAAGACTTCTCTCGAGTGCGTGTAAAAATTATATTGTATGGATCAATTGTGTAGAGGCTCTAGTTCATATTTGCTAGTACTCAATCAACGAACCCCCTCGACGTCAATGGCTAACCGTGGCAAGCCAAGTGTGTTTGCAGCTTTTAATCAGATGCACATCAGCGAGAAATCTGACTCCGAAGACAGCGCTGAAAATAAGCAACGGGAGCGAAAGGAAAAGCAAAAGCAGAGGAAAAAGTCGCGCAGCAAGAAAAAGAGCAGGCACGACCATCACTGGTAGCTGCGGCGTCGGTGTTTTTAACACTGACATTGTAAACAATTTTGTGTGCTTATAGCGAATCGGTGCAGCTTAAAGACTTGGCTTTTGTTTCGGCCCCCAAGCCTAGAAAAAGCAAGAGCAAGAGCAAGAAATGTAACACAGGAGCCAATGCACAAGTTCACTCGCCGTCCGGATCGTCCGTTGAAGAAGCACCGGCTAGTACTTGCATAAGCGATGAGAGAGAGGAAGGAAGTGCACGTGATATTACTCTAGCAGACATAGCCAATCCAACACCACAGCAGACACATCAGCCGCAGCAGATGAAGGTGCCTGAGTCGTATGAACTAACACTTTGAAGCTCTTCACGATGTTTATTGCACTGCAGGTCATGTCTCCTTCAAGAAAACAGAAGCAGCAGAATGAAGACCTGTCGCCTGTTCAACCCGTCTTTCCGTCTGCACCTAACGGGCCCCAATTTGCTGCGCAAACAGAGATGGGCGCCGTATACACACCATCGCACATTACAATTACCCGTGTGGATGGTCAAATGAAGCGCACGGTGTCAGTGACTGAGGTGATGGATCAGCTTTTACGCTATACGCAACAAAATACTCAACTTCTTATAATGCAAGAGCAGCTTGGGGTATGAAGTTATCAATTTGATGAGGCGTTTGTTTAATTGTCTTGACGTCTTGTAATGTCGTGGTATCTCTAACTTTGTAGCTCGCTAACCGCAATTTGCAGGACCAGCTACAGCGCAGTGCTGGTGCGTTGCTTTATAGAGCTCGTGCTTTCACCATTGCTGACATTCTATCTTGTTGGTGGTACAAATAGATATAAATAGTGGCCTGCAGAATGAGGTGACAATGTTTCGACAAATGTGTCTAAATTTGCAGGCTGAGGTAAGTTGGATGCTACTATATCCTCTGGCTGTATCAATACTCTATGCATTCGTGGCTCACTAATTTGATCGCTGTCCGCCTGTGTGAGGTAGGTATCACGTCTGCGTTCAAACCTTGCCATGCCAATCGTTACAGATTCTGGCAGCAACCCCCAGTTGCAACACCATCATCGCCCTCCGCCTGGCATGTCCTAGTCACGGGTGCGAGTAATGCAAACAATAATATAGCGCACTCTTGAAATAGACGTCTTTTTGCCATTTACGATTTGCTGAAATCTCGCTACTTAATATCGTATGGCACACAAAATCGATGATATATTCTGGCGCGACGGCTCGCCATCCTCAGAACCGTGGACTTAAGCTGGATGACGTTTATCGCACGTTGTACGATTAAAAAACAGATGGGAACAAGCTTTTACATGTTACTTCGCTTGTCAATCGGGACTAACCAAAACGCTTATACTTAATTACTTCATGCACAACTGACTCATGCCATTCGCGCTTCTCCGCTCTACCGCGAACGTACATCTCATTTGCCTTACCCATTTTCAGCGAGTAGTTCTACAGCATGGTCGGCACTGTGCAAAAGTTCAAGAACAAACTGCGCGGCAGTTTCCTGCACAAGAAAAAGAGCGCGTGGGAACTGGATGACGACCCATTGCAACGGAAGCGTACGCAGGACGAAGCAATGCGCTTTGACCGCAATGCAACGTTGGTAGATACCGTCAGCGTGACAGACGATGTAGAGGAAATGTTCTATAAAGGCTCCTCGACCGCCTCATATACCCCGCAATACCGTACAACGGAACAAATCCGAAGCAACATGACATTGTACGCTTTACACGAAGACATTGAGACGCCGTCGGCCACCAGCCTCTCACAATCCTCGGCCACGACGCCTAGTGACTACACGGCTTCCACGATTGGAGACTATACTAATATTCACCACGACATTTCTGAAACGCACCAACTGACGGGCAAGTTACCTGTCGTCAGCAAAGACCTTGACCTTGAGCGTCTCCACTCAGAAGTATTGGAGATAAAGAAAGAGGTTAGTACCATCCGACGCGAAGTTATGAAGGAACTGCTTGTGACTCGTTACGATGTGCTTAAGGAGCTGACACTGCTTAAAGGTGCAATAGCTCAATTGGCACCTACAAATTTGCAGCTTTCGTCCCCGTCCATGTCGTCCACCGACAGTTCGTCGTCGGATCCGCTATCGAGCGATGACCGTGCAGCGCTGACACGCCAGACGTCCATGAAGACGTCACAGGTCACGCGCGATCGCCTAACAGCGACCCGCGCTAATTCTCACATGACATTTTCGCGGGCGGCCAGCATGAGACTAACCCATATAGTACCGGTGGCTGACGATGCGCTATCGACACCATTAAACCCACAGCAAATCGATGAATTGTTTCCAGTTATTGACTTTACGTCAGAGCTTGCTGCTCATGCTCACGGCCTCACTCCTGGTTCTCGAGTGTGGGCACTAACTCACGTACAGGAATGGCTGGATGCACGGTTTCAGTCCGGTAACGACACTCTCCTGGCTGTCGTTGGTGAGGGAGGCTCTGGCAAAAGCGCGTTCTGCGGTACAGTGGCCCAGCAATTTCGTGGGAACTTATTGGCCGCGCATTGCTGCCAGTTTGACCGCAAGAGCAAAAGCCGTCCTCGCAACGTGCTGCTGTCGGTGATTCACCAAATTCTGGACAATCTTCCTTCTTTTAAAAACCAGCTGGCCCGACTTAACCTCAAGTACGTGTTGGAGGAAAAAGACCCATTTCGGCTGGCGAACAAATTGCTCATTGACCCGCTGAATGCTTTGGAAGAACCTACGCACTCGACATTGATCCTAGTAGACGGAATTGACCAGTGCTCGGTCGGATCGAACGATCGCAACGAGCTACTGGAATTTTTCGCTCAAATTATCCCACAATTGCCACCGTGGGTGGGATTCCTTGTTTCGTCGAAGCCATCATCGAAGCTTGCCAACCGTCTTCCAGTGTCGTCAGTATTGGATTTTAGTGCCAAGAATGAAGCATTCGTGGCAGATGCTTCCGCACTTGTTGAGGACATTACTCAATACTTTAGCAATGATGATGCAGCAGAGGCGAAGAAATTGCTTAAGAAAAAAAGCGGCGGAAACTTTGCATACCTGAAGTTCACCAAGCAGGCTTTATCCCACCCAGGCATGGCGATAACAAGGAAAGATGGCGTGGTGCCGCTCAGTGTTGTTCGAGAGCTTCCTGAGACGCTGTACGACATTTACGCAGAGATCTTTGAGGAAAAATTCGGTCCGAGCCATGGTCGTATTTGGGGCAAGGCCAAGCCACTTCTGCAGCTAATTGTGGGCGCAGCAGCTGGACCGTACTCGCTCGTGACGGAAGAGCAAGCCAAGAAGCAACTTGGCCTCACGGCTGAAGACCTGCGAATGCTGCGTCGATCGCTTGTAGATCTTGTAGTCGTAGAGCACGGTGCGTACCGCATGGAGAGCTCTGCACTATGCGCTTGGCTAAGTAACCCCAACCGATCTGAAGAGCAGTTTTACTTCGGCATCGAAGATGCGCTCCTCGCTCTACGCACGATGCGTCTAGATTGTTGTGTTGGCTCAAGGTCCAACAACTTCGGCATCCCATCGAGTGAGAATGCGCCGATTTGCGCTAGCAAGCTGACTCGAGCGAAGAGTCACGGTATATTGCTCAGCAATTCGCATCGTCATGAGCCACTAATGAACTCCGAAGGCTGTAAACCCTTAGGCATTCTAAAGCGCGGCAAATTGTAGTAGACACGTGGTGTAGTGTAAATTCATTGTTGACCAAAAAAACATTTGACATTGTTATAATGTACGCATTTGACCGAGTCTCTTGCTCCTTCCTCCGCCATTAGAAGCTCGGACAGTCGACAAAACCTGGGCAAAGTTGCCTACGACGGAGCGAGAGGGAGACGAAGCTATGTCTATGTTTGCACCACCAGCTACACGGCCGATGACCTCCAAAGCTCTTCGAAAGAACGCCAAAGCGCCTTCAGTGGTCTCTCCAATGCTTAAGATACCGAAAACGCCGGCTGTGAGACTATCGGCAAGTAAAAAAAGGGTACCCGACGCTTGCTCCACGTCGAAACACACACCGTGAAGTCTGCAGGTATGAAAGAAGGCTGTGTACTGCATAGTAGTCACGTTCGGGTGGAACATGTACGAACACACCACATAGCAGCGCGAGACACCATTTAGCAATCCTTTGACCAATGAAGCTTCACGTAACAGCAAGTCCGTAGTATCGCGACTTTCGCTTGATCTTTCAAGAACCACAGTCTTTACATTGTTTGTACCAGTCACTCGATATATACCAGAGGTAGCATCCCAGCCTCCACGAACGAGTAGATGAAAACATGCAAAGCTGGCAGCAGAATCAGTAAGAAAAGGGTAGACTGCCAGAGCCCACAGTCGTGCAGCACCATTGCTTTTGTTGTCTCGAAAGACTACAAAGTCCAGACTCACGTGACCCCATACATTCGTTTCGGCTAGCCTCTTTCCTGCAGCCTTGCATGCACCCTACGAATGAACAATTGTGAGAGTTACAAGATGATACATACCACAATTCCGTGATACGCACCTTAATTGCCTCATGTGGTGCCGCAGTCTGTGGGAACGTAAACACCAGGGACTTTCGACTCAGCCCAACGCTAGCAGTTGCCAGCGCATTCTGTGTCGACGTCAAGTGTACAGTACCGTCTGGGTCGACAAATAAGTTTGCTCGTACGTAATTGGGCGCCACCAGCGCTGTTTCTTTCTCGATTATAGCAACGTTGGCTGCCGGAGGAACGGCTTCGATAACACAACCGAAGTGGCCAATAGCTGTAACATACTCTCGCCACGTCGGAAATAGTTCAGTGTGCATAAGCGTTGCAAGTCGTGCTAGCTTGCCCGGCCGCTTCAACTCCGTCAGAATTAAATTGGCCGCTGCGTCACGGCTACCTATTTGTCGCCAATACTCTAGCGATCGCTTTTCACGGTGCATATCACGCATCGCTTTCAGTCCTGATAGGTCAACGACAGCTTCGCTCAAACCTAACGGATCATAGTCGAGCTTAATAAGCCACCTCGGCTGATCGATATGAGCGACAGCAAGCTTGGCCAATGTTGCGCAAATTTCATGCTCGTTGTAAAGCTCGTAACTGCCTGTGGGGACATTTATATCGGCTCGGATAAACAACCGCTTGCCACCTGATCGAGTGAGTAACGGCAGAGCGTGAGCTGGAAGTGCTCCGAGTATTGGCAGGTTTAGTGTCATTGCTAATTGTTGGTCTTCGGCACCAGGCAACCCCATCACAAGGTACGCCTCTTTCCCAGCAGTGTAGCGCCGAATCCGTCGAAGACAATGGGGCGAGTAGAGTAGCAATGACGAAAGCGAAAAATGAGCTGGAAAGCGCGCAGCTTGCTCTGGATAGACAAACTTGACGCAGGGTCGACTGTCAGCACGACTACCAAGCTGCAGCAGGTTAAGAAAGTACTGAGAAACATCTGCCGTGAGCTCGAAAGGTGCAACATATACGAGCAGATCCACGTGCGAATCCAGTGCAGCAGCACATACCCGTGTAAGTTGAAGGTTCTGCTGGACTGCAAAGTTTTCAAAACTTAGACGTGAGTGCTCATCGAGTGACAGGGAGGGTACGTGAACTACAACACGTCGCCGTACTGCAATCTGTGACCACTGAGACTTTAAATGAAGCATTTGTGCTTCCCATCTCTCAGCTTTTTCGCGACGGGCCTCTCGCGATCGGGATTTGTAAGCTAGGCAGCAACTGTAAGCACGCCATGCAAGCTGGATTTTGGTCGCGTTGGTGTCGCTTATACGTGTCTTTATATACCAGTGACGGGTCATCCACATACGAACGCAGGCTTGAATGGTAGTGGCAGCGTGACGTTTCCGACCTCTGCCTTTATATCGCTGACCTGGGCGCCGCAAGACTGACATTACCTGCTCATTATTAAGGATACAGGACAAAAGCTCTAGCTTTGTATATTGTGGCTGATTTGTAGCTGCAAGTGCTAGCAATCGTTCGCCATCGACATGGGCCGATGAAACAGAATATTGCGTAAACAACCGCTCCAGTGCTCGTAAAACTTCTTCAACACTTCCCCAAAAGTCCCGTGCGACCCGCCGGAGCGAAATAAACTCGGGTGTCTCTCTCAAAGCACGCCCCTTGTAGATTAAAAACTGGTGGAGGCGATTTGCATCCAACAGGTCGTTGTTACATCCATCAAATTCAGCAAAAATCGCCCCCGGTTCTTTCAAGTCAGCCCCTTCGTCTATAACTTTCAGATCGTCCTCGAGCCCCTCTTGATCGTCCAAATATTTGAGATTGCGGTCGCAATTTCCCTTAATATCATCGCTCTGAGTCGTCAAAGGACCAAGTGCAGCTAATTCTACTGGATTTCGATGGGCAGATACACCAATCTTGACCACTCCGTCAGATTTTGGCATCGACAACGTCACTCGGTTCAAACCTTGCGTCATCGAGCTAGCTCGTGTGTTGTGTTGTATAGGGATAATATTGGTGGCAGGAGGTGTAGCTTCAGGCACAGTGGGAGATGCACGAAAATCATATTTCAGCGCTGAAAGATTATAGCCAGTCGACTGAGTAAGCGGAATAACTCGAGTCGAATACTCCGAGCGATCGTAAAATTGGGTCGCACAAAGTTTGACAGCACCACCACCAGTACCATTTCTAGTATCATTGAATCCTGCAAAAGCTGGAGTCAAATCTGCGTACGCGGGAAGAAATCCGCGTGTTACCAAGTTTAAAAGACCACATTTGGCATCTTCTTCGCTCAGCTCCGGCGTAGCTTCGCTTGGATCGGCTTTAATTACACTTGGCAAAAGACGACAGGGTTGCGTAGTTTTCTTACGCATGAGGTGACCACGGTGAGCTATTGGCGGTTGTTGCCAATGTTCAAGTGATGGCATCAACGACTGCCGAATCTCTACATTGCTGTTACGAAATCGCTAAACAACACGCATAGTTTTCAGACTCTCTAATAAACAAAGTGACTGCCATAGCTTCTCACCTTGCGGAAAAACTCCAAAGAGGAGGAGCTAGCGTCCATGCAACTTGTCAGCCTGGACTTATGTGCTCTAATGTCTTCACTTTGGTGTTTGCTCAATGGGGTTGCTGCAACCGAGACATTAGGAAAAAGATAATCGTGATGACTTTGATTACTACGTGCACCGCTCCCGCTTTTGATCATTCCATTCAGCACGAGTTCGGCTTTCGCCTTGAGTTCCAACTCGGTCTGCTGCAGGATAGCGTTAAAAGCCTGCACCTCAGCATTCGTGACCACTGCACTATGGCGCATGGGCAATGCATTGGCCTCCACGGTCGCTGCAGCCGCTGTCATCTGCTCGCGCATCACTTGTAATTGCTTTTGCGTCTCCAGTAACAACCGACCCACATCTTCGATATGATGTAGTTGCTCCATTTTCTCCATTTTGTCCGAATCAAACAAAGCGTCAAGTGTGAACCATAATGCCATGCAAGCATGAGATGTTACATTGATCAATAATAAACCCGCTTTCCTAGCTCATTTTCGATATTAATAGGAAAACTCCTCAAGTATCACGAACCTTCATTTCGTGGACGTGACAACAAGACCTAACGACCGCGTTTGCTTCTTACGATGAACATCTTGCGGTTGCCTGAGTCTGGCGCGACAGCTTCGAGCGACAAAACTCAACCTACTTCGTGCGAGGGCTACGTGACGAAACGGGGACATTTCCGAAAGTCGTGGCGTATGCGATTTCTGGTTCTGGATGGGTCCAACCTTCAAGTCGCGTACTATGAAAGTCGCGCTGCTTGTCACCCAACTAGCGGTGAAGTATCTGCTCCCAAAGGGTCGTTTTATTTGTCGAACATTGAACCCCACGAGTACGTTGTTGGTGTTATTGGAGCAGCTGATCGACCATTTGGTTTTAAAATGGTTGGACACGCTCCTATAAAGGGGTATGTTGAGCTCGATGCGTTTGTAGAGACACTATCTGATCGCAACAAGTGGCTTCAAGTTGCCCGCAATGCTCTTGGTGCTAAGCGCCAATTGACGCGCCAGGCCATTGACCAGAGTGTGAGCCCAAACAAAAAGCAACTATTCGGATTTAGCGTCCCACTGTCCCCTCAGCCAACACTGTCGCCTCAGCAGCAAATCCAGACACTGGCAACAAGCAAAGAGGGGCTGCTTTCAGAAGCGTTGCGTGAGGTTGAAGCCGCAAAATTTGTCGGCCGCGAAGCCTGCATCGAAATTGTTAGCCAGGGAGAGAAACTTGATTCCATAGAGCAGGATTTGAGTGCAATTGACCGCGACCTTGATTTTGGTGACAAACTGCTGCGGCGCCTGAAGAGCCCCACGTTGCATCTTTTTTCAGACGATACGCGTCCTAAATCACCTCTTGCTGGCTTTAAAGGAAGCTCACCTCATCGCTCTTACCAGTCTGGTAATACTAGTCCTACTCGCTTTCCTCTTGCCATGGAAAGCAGTAGCGACGCTGGTGTGAGTGACTTGGAGCGGTTAGCACAAGCTCTTGGAGAACTCGAGGTGCAGGCGGTCCTTTTAAATGGCGAGGCCGGTCACAGCTCGCAGCAGATCGAGCGTATCGACCATCATCTCTCCCACGTCACCGCGCGTGTCGAGAAGCAGACCAAACAAGCGTCTGCGACGCTCAGTGCTGGTCCACGGCTTTTTTGACGGAGGTTGTGATAACCATATTTTTAATAAAAGTAGGATGATATTATGTAATGCATACCACAGCCAAAAATTCCATGTTTGTCTACGTTGAAATTAAAAAATGGGGCGTGGCGGACCGCTCTTGCGATTCATAAAATGCTGGCGGCGCAACAGCTCGTGGTGGCGCTTATAGCCCGCTTCTATGTCCTGTGTCTTCCAGCGCGCGTTTTCCTCTCCCTTCGTCACTAGCTCAGCGGCGTTAATGCGCTGGCCGTTACGGTAGACGAAGCGTTGTACACCTGAGTCTGTATGCGTCCGCGTTAGGATGGAAATTAACTCAATAAGAATGCACGCAAAGAAAACACTTACTGGACGTGGCATGCGGTGTGACGACCTTTAAGTAGCCGACCGACGATTGCGCGCGTTGTATGAGTTCAGACACCCTGAGAAGAAGAAGCAGGAGACTATAAGTACAAAATAGAAGAGAGACTTGACATCAGAGACTTGCTCCTTTGGGTCCGTCAGATCTTCGTGACAGCGAAACTCGCGACGAATGTGGTCAATCGACGACTGACGCTTGGTCTGTGGGAGACCCTGCGCTAAACGAAGTAACTTTTTATACAACACACGCAACTCATGCGTGCTTTTCAACATTGCACGAGATACGATTGGTAATACTGCTTATCGTCATTTACTTTGTCAGCTAGTGGATTAAGACAACCGGTTAATTACGCTTAAACTTCGGCGCGGTAAGTAATTTTTAAGTTTTACTTTACTAGTGAGCGGCTACGTAAATTAAGATCCTGTGTCAAAAGGTATCTTGAAAGAGATAAACTCTCTTTGTAATTATGATATCTAAAAGCTTAACATGAAGAAAAGTCTAATATAACGTATATAGTCTGAAATAGCGGCTGCATTTGCACCCCACCCCTGTAATGTCAAGCAGCTTGAATACGTCACGACGATTAAATCTATGAGGAATTTTATACAGCTCTTGAAGGACCAGCAGCGGAGAATTGTTGGTCGTGTTATTAAAAACCAATTGAGTCTTGGCAGACTTTTGGCACGCTGGAAATGCAGTACACCAAAGCAGCTTTAAAAAAGCGATTCGAGTTGCTAAAGCTATGAAATCTGAAAATTACAACATTGCATATTCAATTCTTGGACGAGTATCATTTGTTCCTAAGCACTTCGCAAGTAGAAAAATAGTCCTGGATAGAAATCCATAGATGTCAATCACCTGATTCCAAGCAGCAGAAATTAGGTGGGTCATTTTTTTATCTTTGTTATACGTTAACCCTCTTTATAGAAACTTGTGCAGTCACATATCCGAGCTAAAAATGGGGGTATCAAAGGCACTGCCCGAAGGAAGATGTGGCAACGTCCAACGAACCTTTCTTTAAGTTTTGCAGTCAGCACCGGCTATCGACGACGCTTAAGATAGGTCTTTAATTGTAGGTAGCATAGATACAGGTTGACCACCAACTGCGGAAAACAAAGCTCCTCTCCCTCGATCTGTCTTCAAAGAAACTAGATAGCATACCTTTAGATATGAGTGAGCATAGTGCCATTGACTGCGGGTTGCAAACAGGTTGCGTATATTCATAAAAATGTTTCGCGACTGAGTAGCATAGCATCGATGTTAAGAAATAGAGTAGCATAGGATAAAAATATAAGATGGAGCACACCGATTTTGAATAACAAAACTCTTGAGCAGATTACATACGTCCATGGAACAAAGTGTTCAGCAGGTGGATAGCGTACAAACAACAACTGTTGGCAACAAAGTTCCGCAAGGTAATGTGATTAATATGGCTCCACATGTGGACGATAAAGCACCACCAGAAGTTAGTAGCATGGTTCCATACATATGCGATATTAAAACGATCTCCGATTGGCAAAAGTAAACTTATGATTGACAAAAAATGTAAAGAATATAGGTTACAGGGACAATTGACACTTCAAACGGTCTTTGTCGCAGCAAATATGCTTCAAGTGGTAATACTGTAGGTGCCTGCACGGTTCCCATGAGATTCTTGTAAAACGGCGCGCTTATCTCGCTTAATAAGAGGCTGGTAGGGTCCAAAAAGACTTGCTGCAAAATGGGATCCAAAGAAACGAGATTAAAGTGCGGTTTTTCTGCCGCGCACTGAGAACTGGTCCATACCCTCATTCGGAACTTGATTTGTGAGCGACAAGCTTAGCAATTTGCCGAAGCCGATATATTTCTGAGCAAAAAGGTTTCACGCTACAGCGAGCTACTCGTACATAATAACTTCGTCCAATGTAATCAAATCATAGTCCGAAACATTCTGTACCGCGAAAAAGTTCTCTTATAAATTAAAGTCTAGATGATACTTACGAGCACCGAACGATCTCACAGATCATAATCATCGTTAAAGTACGTGTAGGACCAACTTTGAACGGAGATGGGGTTTGATGCAGGAGCACATAGCCGCTGTAATATCGGGCTTCAACACTGGTCGTTCATAAATGTTTTGAAAAAACCCCGCGAAGTAGTTCTCACTGTCTGTAAGGATGCGTGGTCAGATTAGACGCCAAGGGCTTAAAGCCCAGATGATCTGCTAAGAACTTTACCCAAGTTTTTGTCATGAACGGAATATTTTTGTGCGGCAGGTTTCATCATATATTAAGATCCTCGTCCTACTGGCAAGCTTAATGTGCATGTCAAAGCACTTTGACGCAGACGAGGCTATGAGTTGGCCCATGTCAGCAACCTTAATTGACGGCCATATTGGTCAAACTTACAATTAATAGGGCAATTTAAAGTCCTTTGTGCGATTACGTATCGCAGATAACGATTCCATTGTCGTGTGATTAAGTCGTCGCAAGCGATTGCATTCGCATTCCTACAATTAAATGGTCTGCTTTACAATAGAGGGAGCCTGATAGATTCAGCCGAAGCCATTGTGTCAAAAAGACGAAAAAATTAGGCTCAATATACTTATGAAGGCACATGGTTCTCCAATGGTAGTCATTTATGCCAAGAGAGAGCCTTTTTTCGGTGACTACTTCATACTGGTAACCTCACATGTACAAGTGGAGGCTATGTACAAACATGCCTGGAAGATCACAAGCCCGCGGCTCACACGTCGTTTCTTTTACAGAAACGGCCAATGCCGGTGGTTTGCTTAAGGTCTAAAAGTCTCGACTTTGTCTCTGGCTTGTCGAAATCTAATTATGCTTTGGGCATAGTGGTGTTCGAGTGCCACCTGAGTAAGATGGTGATTTGACACTTGTATCAGCCAGTATCACAGGAGAGGAAGTAGCAAGGCTGTTTATCAATACGGTATTTAATTGTATGGTCTTCCGGACACGATGATTTCCGATATGGGCTTGCAGTTTACTGAGTAAATTATCCGTGTAATTAAAGCCACACTGCACCGAAAGTGCGCTAAGGTGGCTTACTCTTTGATTGACAAGCTATTAAAGCTAAGATTAAACTCAGAAATGCGGTACAATTTTTTTTACTTAAATGGGTTAAGACACTCAAAAGCTTCGTTTTCCTGTAAAAAGCAAAAAGGTCAAGCCTTCAATCCACTTTTGAGCCTATTGTCTTACGCAAGCAGCTATGTGGTTATGCTTAAATCGGCTGGACGCTATCAGCAGGAATTTTACATACATTCAAGATAAAAGTTAGGCGCACACGAATTTTCATAAAACCTTCTTCTGAAGAGAATAAAACACCAGAAACCAACCAATCAAAATTTAGCTTACTTATTGCAATCAAGATAAAATAATCCTTCATCGGAATTTTTACGGTCATGGATAGATGTGGATTCGCAAATCTCTATAATTTCTCGTGTTAATGTCAAAGCACGCAACATTTCATGTGGGGTGGTGTCCCAGGAGGCAACTTTTTCTTCAGATGTTTAGCTTTAATATGAGTCTTAAGGTGGCCATAAAACCTCATGAATAGGACCCTGTTCTAGAAAGAAGCTAGTATTGGTAGCGCCCGTAGCCATGGCCATGTTGATCGCAAGTTTAAGGGTTGCGTAACCAAAGACTGAGCGCTTAGAGCCGGTTAGGCCTGAAATTACTATAAAAGAGAAATGACATTTCGATACAGCTTGCACGGTTATCCATCCGACCGCAAAATTAGTAGGTCAAATGGTAAAAAAGACTTGCGTCTTCCGTAACGTCTTCAAGGATCTGGGATTTTTCAAAGGAAACGCGAATTATGGAACTATGTCCAGATGGTGTAATCTCCTTCGGTGATTTTGAACGTCTTATCCTCATGTGAAGCGCTTTGTGAGGCGGCTACACTTTCACGAGCGCTGTTAAAGATTCGTGGAGTGGCACGGTTATCCTGCTTCACTATGCTCGTGAACGTTTTCTAGCAGGGTCCAAAAAATTGCCCAAATACCGTTGTGATCTGGAGTCAGAAAATACGAGCTCTCTACATTTTTATCCCACATCGGGAGTCGCTCTCACGGCGTTTGCTCGTAAAGACTGGCTTGACTCTTTTCCAAAGCTGAGACATCATTGTAAAAGTTGAATCCGATTCACCAGCCAAAACCATTGCAATCTTAGCTTAAGAACAAAAAGAATGTTATTTGATGTGGCTGATATATGAGCAAAAACGCCCTCGAGAGTCACTTTTTTACCAACAAAGCTCATCAATTAAGCGATAACTTTAGCTAGTGGTGCTCTGCTGCGATAAAAATTAGAAGGCGGGAATGTCCCCAGCCTGGGTCTTGCGATCGGGATTCTCACAATCCAGGATAAATTCAAAAGCGTGATTTGCCGCGGTGCCAAGACCACGCGCATAGCAGTCAATAGGTCGTACTGAAATGATAACTCTTTCCAGACTGCATTTTTCTCTTTAATACCGCGCGTTATGTGTCCAAAGGAGAGCTATGTTGGAGCCGTTGTTAAAAGAGGAAATGCACCTCTTACGGGACGGTGTAGTGCATCGATGCGGCGGTGGACGAGTTGCAAAAGCCATCGTCAGTAGTGCTGGTACTCCGGGCTTTATATATGCCCTAAAGATGCAAAAGTCCGTCAACTTTCGTGTTTCCCCCGACTGGTTAAGGTGCATGTCTCTCCCTTTCTGTAACGAAACGGTAATTTTGATGATAATGGCGTTAACTTTAGTATCCTGCCGTCTAATTGGCTTAAAAATAGGCGAGCATACGTCGTAGCATGCACGGCGGTCTTTGTCTTTGACATCGACCGAAGGGTAATGTGTCTGTGACCATTGGGTGATTTACCCGCAATCTTGGCTAATGGTGATGGTGGAGGTACCTCTATACCATCATGCTGCACGGATGGTCTAGCGTGTAAGGAGATCGCAGATGATCTAAAGTGTAAGTAGGATATGGCTAATCTTGTCCGCGAAGCGTAGCTGTGTAGCCGATCAGGAACTATTCGAATTATATTCTTCAATCCATTCTAAAAATACATTAAGTCATTAAAGTCGATCTGGTCACCGACTTGGCCATCATAGTCGAGTAAATATATCATAGATATCAACCCCAGGCACGCAATCGCTCCGCGAGCGAGTCGCTGGACTCTGGCCTCTTGAAACCGATAAAGTGGGGCGCCAAGCTCGAAATCAGATTTAGAATAAGCTGATTGATTGGCCCCTTTATGGCTTTCTTGCGTACCAATGGGTGTCAACGCTTCCGTGTTTTCCGGTTAAAGCCATAAAATTGCGTGAGTCAGACCACATCAGATACTGACCGTAATTACATATGTCCATCGTAAACACTTCATTTCTTTTAGCATTGATCTCAAACAATCTGATGAAGCGCGGGCGCAGTTTTGTCTCAACCTCATTTAAAGATAAATTTTCGGCATAAGATACACTTAATCTTACCAAGTTCATACTTACAGCTCTGTTGCGATACTTTTTCGGTTAAGTCGTTTATTTTATATATCTTGGCTTTCAGCCGATTTGTCGCGTATGTACAAAATCTTTTGGACACGAATCTGTGACTTACTTACGCACTGAAAGACGGATAAGAAAGCAAAATTGTATGTTAGTTTTTTAATCAGATCTAGAATAACAATAAATCAATCATTTACAGAAAGTGGAATTGAACCAACTCATCCAAGCGAATCTGCGTGCACATGAGCAATATTGTTCATTTTAAAATCAACAAATGAAGGCAAGCTGATTCGACGCCTTAATCTATACGCGCACACACTGCGCAACGCGTCTCCGACGACAAGGTTCACTCGCTTGGTCTATAACAATCTGCGGATGGTTCGCTTGGACACGTTCAATCTGGTGCCAGGCACACTTAAATATTATTTCGTACAGAAATGCCCATGAAGCGAGGGTCTCGGCATCAGAACTTATTTAAAAAAGCACTCGCTCGTCACCTTCTCATCACAAGGTTGGCGGGTCGTAGCTGACAGCGAGGCTTGGTACTTTGTTTCGTGAAGTGCTGTATGATATGACATCGTACCGAGGTATCTTAGAAACCACTTGATAATTAACAAGTCTTGTCGATGGGGTATGTCGTCACTGCACATTACTCGCAAATATTTCGAATGGTTCTCAAGGTCTCAATTTCTTGCTTTAGTATTTTAAGTCAGGCATTTTCATGTACAAATGCCTGGAAACAAGATTGAATTTTAAATTATGAAAAGTGATTTACATAGAATAGTGTCAGAAGCGGCATGTCCAAATTAATCATAATGTGGAATAGCGTGACTACCTTTTACATTATTAAGGTTTGTGGCTTCCTCGGCGCAGAATGATGCATCGACCATGGCTGTTGACTTGGTGGGTGCGAATTATTATCTGGTATAGCTGACCAAGCACTCTCCAACATATGTTCTGATTTTCGTTTGCTCTCTTTCCTAAGTGAGTGTGGAGAGTATCTCTGGGGAAGGCTGTAAAGCTGACTAAATCTCGAGTTGACTTTGATGTATACATGACTTGTTTAATGTCAATGCTCGTGTCACTCGGTAGCAGAATCGAGCATCACCAGGTCCTCCACCAAAACAGTTATGGTCTCCGATGATCTTGAGCTTACTTAAAGTGTACACTACGTCAAGAGGAAACAAAAAAAATGTTGCGTCAAAGGATTATGTGTCCCAACGCAGTCAATTTAATTATGTGATGCGCTATCTTCATCAGCATTGCAACAGCTTTGAATTCAATACAGATGTCATCAAGAAATCGATCCCTTTGTGCGACTTGTTGTTCGGTCTTTCTTTCTCGATTCCATACGTGCAGACTTTTGCTTTCGAGCGAATCGACTGCCGGTAGAGCTTGCAATGGAAAGATGATACCCGACAATCCTTAATTCAGCGACTAGACATAACTCACACAAATTCTTGTCAACAAAAACTACTTTTTGATTATAACACGCGTCATGGATTCAAGCGTTTATGTTTAGGCGAGTGGCAAGTTATGAGCTTATTTGTTCAAGCCATTGCGTGCTATCGGTGATGTCAATCAACGATAGCACGCAATTGGTTTGTGTATTTGGATACACTGAAAAAAGTGAATTAAAAGTAATAACTTATTGTTATTGTGAGACTTGACAACGGATAACACCAAGATGCCCACCGGGAATCGAACCTGAGGCACCACTTTAGCAATGCCTCAAGACTAGCAGCGCTTGTATGGACCCAAGTAATGCTATTCAAAATTTACAATTCTCACTACGCTAAAATCATTTCATACCCGATTCTTGTCGGCAATTTTGACATTTACGCCATCTTGGAGTCGAGCGTTTTTAATCAGACGAGCGTCGAGAATGACCTAGTCCTCGCAAAGTAGGATTTCTTGCAAATGGTTTGTGTACATGGACACAATACAGTGCAACCAAATGGTCCTTTTTTGTGAATATAGTGCATATGGATGGGTATCACCACAAGTGCGCCGTCCCGAAATCAAAGTTGGGGACTAATCTCCTCGGAATTACTACTTAACATTGATGCTTAAACGGACCCGACATCCGACATTTGCACAAACTGTCCGAAGCAATTGACCAGCTTCGGAACGTTGTCATCGATTTCCAACCAGCCACTAGCCGACTTCACTTGTACGAGGCTTTAATTTTCCTGCTTTACTGATTTTGGCATGTTCATGTTGTCTTCATCATTGGGTCAAAGCCGTCATCATCGACATTGAAGAAGCTTATAGATATGATCTCGAGCTTTGGTTTATCAAAGCTTTCGACGCGACGATCCCCTCCTTCCCCACTTCGATGTCTTAAGCGCGAGATTTAATTGATGTTTCTTCCTAGCTTATACTAAAGCCTTGATATTATACCTGGAGCTTACTTATAGGGAGTAAGTACACAAGTACAAGCGATCGACCCCCAATCATTTGCGTGCTTTTCTTGCTTAGCTGTCGCTCAGCGCAATAGGCGTTATTCTGTGTTCTTTTAAAAGGGCAGTGTCTCGACTGCCTGAACCACTGGTCAACTATGAGGGCTATTTGAAGACGAAGATTCCGTTTTGGATGAAGTGCCACTCCACATGCATCATATTGGTTGCCTTTTAATGGCTTAGCCTATACTTTGCATCGTATATAGCGAAATTGTCCTTTACTGGCTACCCGATAAATGTTTTACCATTTCGTGTTTACTGATTCGCTTTATTCTGGCTCATCGTGAATCAAAGACATTCGTGTCAACTGTGAGATGCAGCAAACGCTGGGTCTTAAGAGCTCCACTCAAAGATGCTCACGTGCTACTCCACGAACAGTAATAAAGCCCCGCCCATAATGTCTTGCCATTACCGGCATGCAGCGAATGCTGCTGCACACGATCGTCTCTTAGTGGTTTGCACGCCAATTAACGCTTCGAAGTCCATCATTAGTTCCTACTTTCAGTAATACAGCGCTCGAAACGTTGATCAACTCAAATCAATGTCCACGCAAAAGTGCCTGTGATTTTTGACAGATGTAGACTCAGGTTATATCAGACCTTTGTTGGAGCTAACCGGGAGGTGGATTTTTAGTCAACACAAACCTCGTTCCACCCCAGCTGCTTATGTTTCTAGGGTAGGCTTACGCCATACGTCCAAATTGACGACCATACAGCGTTTGACGCTATTAGATTCAAGGCCTCAACCCTAGATCCAGAAATATGCTTTCCCTTTTATCGGTGCTAAGCAAACGGTGAAAATGTCAAGCTGATGTATTAAAAGAGCCCATTATTTCATGAAACAGTGGAAGTTCGCATAATCACCACCACCTAAGTGGAAGCGGAGATCTATTGTAATCTATCACAACTGCCTCAACCCCAGCAAGTAAGGCTTGCAAAAGCGACTAGTGCTATATAGCATTAAGTGATTCAAGGCTTAGGTCTGTCAATCTTCCATTCTTCCTTGAGGCTCGGCAGAAGTCTCTTCTACCCTAGAAAATCTTCCCATATCGCTGTTTTCCCACGGCATACACGACAACTAATTTACAGATGAATCTGGAATCCAAGAGCCTTGGCGCCGCTTGTTCAGGACACTTCGACCGTAAATGTAGGTTATCACGACAGATGAAGCGTCAACGGTACCCATGTGCTGGACCGCATTTTGGGGGTCTAACTCCTTCGGACCAGCATATCTGAGATTGATAGGGACTGTAAGTCCTGTACCTGCGACCCTCCATCTATCCGTATTCCTTTGAGTGCTATCACGCATTTATTGTCATTATCACAGCCCCCTCAGTTAGATCGAATGTATACAAAAAGGTTTTGCCCGGCCACTCCTGTGTGTAGTTCATTAATAAAAATGGTGACTGTCATTTTCTCGAGAGAGGGTTGCTTTCTATCCAACCAGCAAGATTCGTGGCTTTTGGACAAAGTCCACCAAACTAGATAGTTGCAAGGGGCGTGACTTCACGCGGTATGTATGGCTGGATGGCAAATAAGTTTGCGTAAGCTCAACCTTCCAATAATCCCTGGTGGGATACTGCCTAAGCTGAGGTGCTGCCCTTAAGTGCCCATTCCAGTGTTATCCCACTGAGCTTCGTGATGGCCAAAGCCACTTTCTGCTACTCCTCCGGCAACAGAGCAGACATTATGGCCACCTCGACCTCTCCGACTCAAAGCAGAAAATTCTCTCCTTCTTCTTCTTCACAATAGTCCAATTTTAGAAACTCAGGTGTCAATTGTTTACACGTGTTACTAGGTGCAGCGGGTTGTCAAAGGTATCTGCCTAGAAGTAGCGTGAGCTCTGATCTTTGAAGTTTGTTCTATGCGTATAATTAATACGAGTCGCGGATCTGAATCCAAGAGTTAGTATTAGCCTCACTACCAAGCTCATATTTTTGTGAAATCTACTTAGGTAAAGTATATATATTATTACCTAACAATTCTCTAGGGAAATTTTCACGGCAATTCTGTACCATATTGATATTATGATTTTACCAAATGGGGTAGAATGGCCGTGAAAGATATTCAGCCGTTGAGTTGGGCACGCATCGTTTAAATTCGGGATCGAGCACTTTAAATTGTATACTTTAAAAAAATCGTCACAAGTTCCGACTTACCTGCATCCGTTGTTCGCTCATTTGTATCTTGCTTATTGATCTGATGCAAAGCCCTTTTAATCGTAAGCATGCCTCGTCAGTGTGTTGAGATAGCTCTTCTAGGTGCGGGCATTCTATACTAGAGAAACAGGTTATATCAAGTGATTTTTTAAATGATTTTTTTTCTTTAAAAAAATCGCTTAGAAAATTGTCAGGTAATCCCAAGTCGCAAAATACTAATTCTTGGAGTCAGTCAGTCACACCGAGCCCTGAAGATGGAGCTCTTTTAATAGATCTCGAGCCCAGTTTTAGATACTTTGCAATTATCTAGCTTTTGAAGGGGTTCGAATAGACTGCTTATCAGCGTGGTTGACTGCCAAGTTTGAAAATCGATTTCGGAGCGTGCAAGAAATGTATATTGCAGCACAAAATTGCAAATTAAAGAACAATTATTTACTTGTAAGTTCTATCTGACCTCTAATTCTTGATAATTAACTGCATGCATGATTATTTCAACTCGCTGATAGCGTTTTTCACTCGTAGCCTACGTGGCAAACAATATTGCCCGTTCAGACAATAAAAGTTGCATTTGTCTGTATTTTATAGTGCTAGGCAACTATGCGATACGTGCGAGCCCATCAAAAGTTCAAATGTCAAATTATTTCATCGTGATAATGCAATCTTAAAAATGACACTGCCTAACGCACATATCGACGCTACCATTGACTGCCATTAACTGCGTGAACCTTTCCTGCAGGCTTCTCTGCCTGGGTCGGATTGTCGCCATCCCCCTCGATGTGAATTTGGTCCATCTTGTATCGGCACACGGGTTTGTTGGGGCCATTAGCTAGAATGAGAGGCTTTTCTTTCTTCTTCGTACCGCGTGACGAGCTGCACTCAGTATAATTTTCTTTACCTGGTCTTACATGGATGTTGCGCAAGACAGCCTTGTCACCGAAGTTTCCGTTCATCATCACAATACTCACGTTTGGATCCACGCGCTGGGTGTTAATGACTCGAAGGTCAGCATACACATTTTTTATGTCAAGGAACCGCTGAGCGGGGTTGTTCGAGCAGGAACCACACGCACGGTACAGCTTACCAAAGTCCAACGCATAAAACCCATCGATGATTACCTTACCAAGCCCATTGTGCTGGATGATCTTATCGTCAGCGTAGCGTGCACCACCACCGAGAATTTTAGAAACACTGGAGGCATTGCCACCTTTGATGCTGAGGGCATCCTCGCACACATCATCCCACCACACATTTCTGATGATGCAATCATGGGAGTCGCAGTGTACCCCTTCCATTTGATTTGCACCGATAATTGCATTTTTGAGAGTGGCACCAGCTTCGAGCTTGAATACAGCTGTAGAAACACCGCTCTCCTCTTGTCCTTTGCACGTTATATTCGAACGGTCATAGGTGAACATCTTACCGTCGAACACTTCACCCGCCTTGATTGTATGCACTTTGTCGAAACTTTTGTTGCCCTTGCTCTTAGGCCATTTGCCATCGGGCACGGGACGACCTGAGACTAGCATGAAAGCAACCACGAGAGCGGTAACGAAGCTCACTGCTGGATGCATCGGGCAAAATGTGAATCAAAGCCTGCGTGGGTGCTGGTGATCAAAAGGCAAAATGTAAACTTACTTTGTTGGGGGCATAGGGAAGTTCTGCTCATGTCTTTACGGAGAGCACACGTTCGTCTGATCTTTATCAAAGTAATCTCCTTTTTATTCATCTGTTTGGACATATGAAAGAACCGGCATAAACATCCTTACTATGTGCACAATCAATCGTGCGAAACCTGTCATTACTAAGAGGATTTGGTATTGGCTTGAAAATCTGAAATATATCTCGAACATGCATGCACGCAATGGCATACTGATTGATTGTCTATCCTGTCGAAAATCTAATATTTATGGTGATAAATACGTTGGAAGCGCGTCGCAGGATTAAAGATATACGAACGGGTTCCATTTTTACAGACACCTCACAAGCACGTTCGTTGTTGACGCAGGCTTTAAATGATTTATTTTGGCCGGAAGCGCCACGACTTTGTGCAACCGCAAGTACATTCACATGCTCATTACTCGGATCTGCTGGATGGTAGGTAACACATAATTTTCAAATGCTACATGACCTTTCTTGATGTAAGTAATGTACTAGACGATCGTGTACCTTTTACGAGCGTTGCTGCCTGCATTTGTCGCGCATCCAGCGAACAAAATACAGCAACAGCACATTACCCCCGTGTAATCAAACATAAAACAGAAGTTGGGTGCCAAAAAAGTTATTGATAACAGAGTTGATGGTATGGTGAGTGATCGCACGCTCGACATTATAAAACATGTAGCTTGTACACCAAGTGAATCTCCGTTAGATAATCGCTGCGCTATTAGTCGCATGCACTTCAGTGTATGGGATGATACCGTACAAATGTTTAAGTTCTAGTCAATCGACGTGTCAAAGTTGCGTTTGCCACTGACTGCCGACGTCTTTTTAAGACCACACGCATTACTCTACATGACTTTTAGCAATCTATTGATATGGTAGTACTTTGGCATATAGCTTACTCACGTTTGCTTGGCGAGTGCAGACCCATCACACCTCTTGATGAGGTAAACGACTCCACTTTGGCTTCGCATTTAATAATCGAATGTATGCGCGCTCATCAGCACCAATTCAGTCAATTTTCCACCACGGCAAAAGAACGGTGTCGCTATTTTTACTTTAAACGGTTGAGATCCATGCTAAATCGCATTAGTGCTATGGTTGACAAGTCCGAGCATACAAGAATGGAGATACTAAATCGGATCTCCTGCACGAAACTATCTGATGTAATAATTGCCCTGCAAGTTCAATGCAATCGCATACCCCGGACTAGCAAGGAACCGTCGCATCTATCTTATCTTCAATCTACAAGCCTGTCGAACTAAATTAGATGACCTCAATCGACTATACATACAATTAAGTATTGGAATGTTATCACTCGGTAAGTCTACATGGTAAGGAAGTAACTTGTTTAAACCTTAGCAATACACACAATCTCCTTGTTCTAAAAATTCTCCGCCGCCCCACCTCTACTTCCCGATGTCTCTTCAGAACAAACCTTGCGTACATGGACGTTGTGATTGCCAGCTTTACGCTCTCACTAGTGCCGCGATGTGAGGGCTGCTTTGGACAAGCTTTGATTACTAATCCAGTTTGAAGATATTTCAACCTCCCAAATCCTTTTCACGTTTTGGTCATCCGAAGAGTACGTGCTGTTGCTTTCGCACTGTCCTTTGCTTGTCTTCACGTTAAAGGCTAGACTGCAAAATACGTACTGTGTAAGATACTGTCATCCTCTTGTTTCACACTGATTGTAATATACGTTTCGTGCTATGCAGATTGGTAGCAATTATTATTGGGAATATTGCAAGAAATTCGTGACAAAACACTGGTACAAAACAAAACAAACACATTTCATTGTATTTTCTGGTACAATACTAGACATACGGTACACTGACATGCGATAAAATTACCCAACAAAGTGTTCTTTGTCGAATGTCCAGTTTTTCCCAGTGTTTTATGTGATACTTTCAAATTGAGTCACCTTTTTTTTTTTACAATATTCTCATTATCATTATTATTACAGATACTAAACTTCGAATGTTAGCCCACAGATTGTTATCGATTGTTAAAACTACTCTAGATTGCACTTCTTCTAGATCATGTACTGCATCAATATTGAACTCCTCCGAACTTTATACCGCCTTTCTTAAAGATCACGTGACTTATCACACAAAACGGACGTGCCACAAACTAGCGTTACACAGTAGATTTATACGCTTTCCCTGATCAAGGCTTTTAGACTAGCCAAATTTACTTTTAAAACTTTTGGTCCAACATGCAACACCACTAAAATAGTTAATGCTTTTTGAAAGCCCTCATATTAAATATAATCAACCTCACAGATCATTCTCGATCGCAGACCGTCATCCGTCTACCTTCTCCACCGCACCTAGTGCATATTGAGGTTTGGATCTTAAGACGCGAGCCAAGCTAACAATGCTCAAATGTCACATGTAATCTACGCTACGCCGCCAGATGACGATGTAATCGCTTGAAGAGCACACTCGCACCACACGCATTATAATCTTCTTGTCAGAAGTGAACAAGACTGAAGTCTCATACCCACCGACCTCGGCTTAAGATGGTCAAGAAAGCAAGTGCTCCCCTTGGAGAAGTCCGAGCCCAGGTCGTGAGCCTGCGGCTCATACCACTAAATTGCTGAGTCCAAAGGCTATACACTGCATACGCAACGCTTACCTGATGCAAACACTTGTGTGCCTACCCGTCGCCCACCGCGTGCTTGCGGTTATGATCGCATCTCAGGCACTTCAAGCCTGTTCTCCGATGGGAATCGCCAAAGGACAATCCGGTATATGAAAAGCTACGTAAGTATGCGGACAGAGAATTTCGCACAAAGCTTACCAGCGAGACAATTCACTGTACAGTAAAAATTTCCTCAAGCCTGGAAATAAACCGGTATTTGTAAAACAATTCTAACTAGCGCAAGACAATAAAAAAATGGTCTGAAGAGATAGTTCAAGCCGATATTTTTTTACCAGGTTTGTCTGTCTTTTCAGCACTGACATTTTGTTTCAGAAAGCCTGTAGCTTGGCACATTGTGCACAATTATCGTCAGTTAAATCTAGCGACGATTTTGCCGGCAATGTCGAGGCCGCGTAAGGAAGACGCTTTCGACACCTTGTCCGGAAATCATTGACTTTTGTGCATGAAGCAACTTTGGGGTTACTATCAGGTCAAATTGCGTAGATCAACTACCCCATTTACCGCGCTTCTGGCCCGGGATGGTCTTTTTTAGTATCAATTCACTACCTTAGGCCTTGGTGAAAGCCCGGGTTCGTGAGTCGATATTACCAAGACGACTTTCAAGACTTGAAAGAATCTATTTTGACAACATCTACGAGCTTACGCAAGCTGAATCGGGCTCAACAACAAAGTTGCAGCTGCGATATGACCTTGCGCTCGTAATCGTGCGATAGCTAACTAAAGTTTATTAAAGTGCCAGCAAGTTTTTTTTGCCTCATTGGCGTCTGTTTTCTGCCTCGGCTTTGAAGTGATGTCCACGACGACCTGTGCTACCATAGATGGCATGTGTTTCCTCTAAATGGTTGCGCTGGGATAGGATTCTTAAGTTTTTGTCGAGTAGCAATACAGACACAAATACGACGAACGCGTCGTATAATACAGAACGATACTGCATCGTCAGAATTATGATAGACGATATGTTGCAGCGTCTTTTTGGTTTTTCGGACTTACTAAAAAGTTTTCCACACCGAAGAAAATTGACTTGTCATGCCATACAACTCTGTTGCATTATCGCTCGATTGGTTTAGTTACAAGATTTCGACGGTCGAAACTTGCCTCCACAATCACTGACTCGAAGTTCTTAAAGCAAATTTTGTTTCACTTAACCCTTTTCAGTCTATAAGGCTCTAAAATATGCTCCCGTTCATCAATTTGTGCTGGCTCATCGAGAAGAATCGACAGCAGTATTTTCATAATTAACTTAATTCAAAAGTCGGTATGCAACACGAGTTTCTACACGTATTAAGCATACATTTTTAGCTTCTTCGCTGACAATATACCGGTTTGAAAAGTTGACTGTGTATTTTCGCGTTCTTCGCCGCGCGTAGCCGTTTTGTTCTAATCGAGTAATTTGCGTCGTCTCGTCAGGCGTAGAAGGCATCCTTCCTATGCAAGCTGGAATATGACAGCGCAATTACGGGCCAAGCCGCAAATCCACTGCAACTTTAGCAGGGGTTTCTGTTCAAACTTATAGACCGTATGTGCGTACCGCAAACAAGAAGTTATATCGAATATTGGTGTATTGCGATTGCATACAGACTTCATTGGTTCTTAAGCCCGGCTTCTAAATCCGACATGCGTGCAGCGGTCGAGCGATCGGTATAATCCAGCGGCCTATTAAGCAGCGGCCTACAACTGGCTTAGCAAATAGTCCAAAAGCATTTCAGCGACGCGATACAACGAAGCAAATGAGCGCGGGAAGAATGCGACTTCAAGTTTCTAGGTGAGGCAGAGCGAGATGGTCAGCCGTTCAAACCCAGTGAGAAGATTGCTTACCATCTAAGTATATTTTGTGAGAAAGACAAAGGTATGAGAGCGCGCTGCATTCCATGTCCTATAAACCCTGGCCGCACTTTAACTAGCAATATGTGTGTACGATAGCCTTAAAAAATATTCATGTATTTCGCTATATATAAAAGAATCAAATTGAAGATTAAAAAAACTGGTACGGATCTAATTATGTTGAGACATACCATTGCGTCTGAACACCATGTCTCACTAGTATGCTGGAACGGGCATTGATTACTTCTATAAAAGATGACGTTGAGGATGACTTGGGTATCTGGTAGTCACTTGCTCTATGTCAACACGTCTGATTGCCTTCTTCATAAGAGGACCACACTTACCCAATTTGTCGCTGTTTCCAGTCCATTTCGAAGCAATGTAGCGCTCCAATGTCATTAGACAGTCAAGAATGGGTATTTTTTTAACTGATTGGAGAGCACTGTTGATGGATTCAACACTGTTTGTGCCAGTGTTTTAAAGCGAAGACAAAGACTCAATCGCAATGACCACTTTTCCTGCCAATATTTAATTATAATTCAAATGCTTGAAAGTGTCCGCTTTTGTTAGATACCAAAGCAGCACTAAGGATCTGGAACCTTTCCCGTTTTCATTTCAAATACACGTGATTAGAATTGTTTCACCGATCGATGCCGCAATGAAAGTACCATCTATACTGAGACCACTCGTAGCGTATTGCAAATATGCCAAAAGACGCTCACGAAACACGATGCAAAACACAAATTCTATTTTGCCTTTTATGACCACAAAATGTCAAGACGTGTAAATGCGTCTAAATAGTCGACACTTTTTTGGTCATGTTAATCACCAAAAAAGTGTCAACTATTTAAACACATTTGGGCAGTTCATGTACATGACAAAATCCATTAAGTTTTTCCACACTCTGTCGAATAAGAACAGGCTTAAGTACTTAATGTAAGGTTTTAGAAAAGTTTCGTTATACACAAGCTGCTGTGCAGTTCACTGGCGACTGGCTGAACGAGAGGATATGTTCCTTTCAACAATCAAACATGTGTGTGGTATGAAAACTTCCAGACTTCAGAAAATTACATACATAAAAAGGAGGATCGAACGCGCAATGCTAGTACACACACTTAGCCTTGTACAGCCGCTTGTTGCTGTACACAACGCGGTAGACGAGTGTTATACGCGATCACGGCTTGAATAATGTCTTTCGTCGAGCTATACTCTCGTCGTGTGAGAGAAGAAAGTATGAGATCATCTTCTTGATGGACAGCCTCACCGTCAGAATAAAAAAAGCTGCTTTTCGAGCAAGATCTTGGACTTAAGTGGTCCACTTTCAACTGAATATAATCGTCACAAACAAATCTCGGAATCGTAACTCTTAATAAGCAATTTATTGACCAATGATATCTAAAAAATTGCAGATTGCTGGCAAATTGATGAGTGCATCAATCAAAGTATGATATTACTTAAAATCTAAAAGTGCATTTTGTACCAGACACAATGAAAAGCATGCGATAAAAAGTACTTCTTTTGTCAAAAATTACTCGTATGTTTTGCTTTAATTGGAGATGTACTATGTTCGAAATTTAATTGCAAACTGTCACATTTTTTGCCATAATCACAAATGAATCAACAAAATTTTACACCATCAAGTTCGCGACTTTGTTGCAGGGATCAGTTGTATCGCTTTAAGATGAGCACTTTTTTTCAAAGTACCGTTGAAATTCTTTTATCCGCAAGTCACTCCGTTGCAACGTCAAGAGTAAAATTCACGGACCAGACCTTAGCCCAAGGCCAAGGACGTGAACTAAAGAAAGGTCTTACAAGTGAAAAACCGCAGCATGATCATGATCGTAGTTTTTCTGATCTTTATATCGGTGAAGGCCTCGATGTGCAAGAACAAAAGTAGTTAGTCACAACGCGAGAGAATACTGGATCTGCGAATTCTGGAAGTAAAACATGCAAAATTCATCAGAAAGCTGCTGTGACGTAATTGTCGTCACCGGCAGTCTTGCCGATAACGGCTCTTACGCAACATAAGTTGATTTTCCTAAAATACATATACATTAGTATTATATAAGATTAAACGATTGTACAGTTTTAGACCAACTGAATGTTAGTCTGTGTTTTAGTTTTTTTGCCTTTTGGTGAGTCCTCGCCCCGCTTTTGAAAACACGAAAAAAACTCCTTGATTAGTTTCCCACTTGGCTTCGCTTGATCTACATTCAATACTACTGAGCTGTTTTGTTTGGCTTCGTTGTGTGGAAAACAGAAAGACTCGCGAATTCGCAAATCCGTTCAACAACACCACTGAGATCTAATAAGCCGTAACAAGAGGTTGCTAGCAGCGAGAAGACTTGTGGCTATCAATGCCGAAACAGCTGAAGCTTGTCCAACTAATTCGAAACAAAAATCCCGGATCCAAAAAACTCAGGTGCCAAAAATTAGGCGCACAACATCACTATCAGCTTAAAACACTAAATACAACAAATACAAAGGCTTCTGAAAGGTTGAGTAGACAATTCTATCCATTTAGCCTCTAGGACAAAATCTAGTCGGTTTCGTTGTTAATTCCTTAGATTTCATTAAGGTCTGGTAGATTATAAAGAGATAAGACGTCCAGCAAGTATGGTATAACGAAGGGGCCGTACGCCCGTCTAATTAAAGTCTCTCTGCGGCGACAAATCAAGAAATACTGTTTATGCATCAGCTACTGTTGTATCTCACTCAGCAACAACAGCAATATCAAGTCAGGGTGCAAGCTTTAATGCAAGTCAATATGCAACAGGCTAATGTGCGCTTCGAGTTTTTTGTTGCATCGAGAGGCAAGAAGAAGGATAAGGATCCTTTTGTTGAGGAAGAGAGGTTTGACGGAATAATTGAACAATGGATACTCGTAGCAGAACAGTACTACACCGTCAAGCGCCACTTGTTGATAGCAGAGTCGTCAGACTTTGTGACGCCTATCAATTATTTCACGCAAATTTGTACAAAATTATAACCGTGCCTTCATCACCTAAAGCGAGTACATGGACGCGAGCAAAACATAAACACTCTTTAAAACTCAATTGTGCACACGTTCTAGGCCTAAAGATTAACAGTATGATCTTCGCAATTAGAATTTTACCTGAAACAAATGGAAATTATTCATGATTATGTCTACAAATACCAAGACTTGTTGTCCAAACTTGATTATGTAATCAGTGAATTAGAAAAGCACTTCTTACTCAGAACTAATTATGTGAAGAAGCCACAAAGAAGATTCAGGAAGCGAATTTGAGTACGCTCCAGGAGGCCATTGGGGTTGTCTCCAGCTTTGAGTTGCCCACTACTCAACTAGACCAAATCGTACATCGGCCAAGTCGTTCAAGACGGGGTCTACATAATCAAGCTATCATGCGAACAAGCCACGACCTCAGAATTAAAAACGCTTTGAAAAAAGGTAGGACAAGACTGACAACTGAACTGGATGGCAACATGTTACAGTTGTGGTGTTGTCGGGCACATATCACCGCAATGTACCGTTTCTTAGCGTAGAGAAGCGAGTCGCTATATGAGAGGTGCACTATATGCTATCCTTTAAGCAGAAGGTCGAGCGTTTTTATGAACTAAGAGCAACCCGTAATTGTCTTCATCGACGATGGCAGTAGTCTTAGCGGTGTATCTGAAGACTTGGTGAAGCAACCTGAGCTCAAAGTAATCAAGGGTGATATGATGCAAGTCAACCCTAGCTACGACCAGGTTGTTAATCGTTCTCGATGAACGGTGCACATGAACTTGCAGATACCTGATTTCCCTTAAAAAACGGGAACGTTAAAGTCATGCTTGTTTTTGAAAATAAGGATGTCATCATCGGCATGATGTGGCTTCGTGAGCAAAATCCGACTACAGAGTGCATGTCTATTCGCATCAACATGGCAAATCGACAAAAACCGCATAGCCAACGTTCGTCAAGATGGACTGCTAGACAACGCAAGGCTTGAAGAAATTTAGCCGCGAGGTTTTCAATTGCTATCGGCAACAAGGCCACCATGGTCGTTAAGGAATGACGCAGCTGTTTTTTTATCATCAGATTTTGGGAATGTAGCGTCACGACAAAGACATTGGAGCTTTCTTCGTCGTCAACCCGCATGATTATGAGAGGTTGAGCGCTACAAAAATTAAGAGTAGGAGTCAACGTGTGAAAAGCTACGCAAGTATGCGAACACAGTATTCCGCACAGAGCGTCCAATTTTTGTCAGCTACATATATTGACAATCTTGCCGAGCGATACCGGTGTTGCGTAAAGAAGACACCTTCGACGCTATGATCGGAGATGATTGGCTCTTGCGCATGGACCTACTTCAAGGTCACAATTAAATGTAATAACGTGAACCGAATTTCCCAATTTTCGCTGTTTCGACCCCGGTTGGTCTATTTGAATATCTATCTACTCTCATGAACTGAGCGGAAGCCTGGGGCTTTTGCAGAAGGTCTTTCGCGGTTTAAGGGATGTTATAAAATTCATTTTGACGACATCTACGTGTTACAAAAAGTTAATCATCGTATACCACGTTATGGCTTAGACTGTGTACTCAAACGGTGTGAAGAACAACGACTTCGTGTCAAGTTGTCAAGTGTCAGTTCTACTCTAATCAGATCCCATGCCTTAAAGACTTTGTCGGATGAAAAGGCATCCGATTAAACCTAGACATGATCAAGATTATCGCAGACCGGCCTGTGCCCAAGACAAAAAGCAAATTGAGCGCTTTTAAGGCACTAAAGTCCGTGTCCTGTGTCAGCGCAACAAGGCTAGGCAGATCAAACCGCCAGAAATACCTCAGTCTCTGGATATTCCAAGAGGCTGAGAAGTCGACGTTTTAGTGGACTTTATTGTGCCTTTGCCGACGACCAAAAGTGGTTTTTATGCCGTCATGATGATTGTTGATCGCTTAACAAAAGAGCCGTGTTCATCGCCACAAAGACAACGGAAACTACTGAGGAGTTTGCATAGGTCTTCATACAGAGAAATTATGAAGAATCATGGCATACCAAAGACCATTTTGTCCAAGTATTGGCAAGCAATCGTGTCTGCTGTGGGAACGCAACACAATTTGGTTTCGGCTTTTGTGTCACAAACGGATGGTCATCTTAAATGTTTTATTATAAATTACTTCCGAGGTATCGTCAACTAAGCATAGAATGACTGAGATGACTTTTTTGCATTTGGCTGAAATAGCCTATAATTGACGCGTACTCTTTATAATTGGAATGTCGCTGTTCTAGGTACTGTTTCTTATGCGCCGGATGATGTGGCATCAAATCCAAAATTTAATATCTTGAAAAAATCAGCACAATTTTTTTCTTCTACATCAAGAAACATTACCTAAGGCCGCACAACACCGGATCAGCGAAGCACAAGAGCCCATGGAGTACTATTATTACAAAAATAGACTTGTCCAAGACTTCCCAGTTGGCGATTCGGTGCTTTTGGACGGCATGAATTTGGATATCTGTCAAAAAGAGATTGCTCATCCGAAGAAACTCGTGCCAAGATATATTGGCCATTTCGCGATCGGATAGAAAGTACTTTGAGATTTCAATGAGCTAGACTTATAGAAGGGCTTGATACTGCGTCCAGTGTTCCACGCATCACTTCCGAAGCCGTATCGCAAGGACACCAAACGTCGGCAAAAGCTGAAAAGAGTCATGTTGGCCGGTGGCTCCGAGGAATAGCTCGTTGTAGCCGTGATTCGACATCGTAAGTACACGCGAAACATACCGTACAAAGTCTGGTGGCTTGAAAAAACCAAGAAGGAAGCCTCTCGGGAGCTCGTGGAGAATCTAAAGAAGATTTTTGGACTCACCGACCTCGATTGTAAATCCAGAAGTTGAGACCTATCTTCAATAAGGGCATCTTTTTGAAAAGAGGTCAAGTGACGGAACCGTCGTCACCGACAGATTTGCCGGTAACGGCTTTGACTCAATCTTAATATTCCATAAATACATATGCAATATTACTATCAATACTTATGCAGTTCAGACCCAGACAAAGCTTAGATGTCCCATAATTATTGGGGATCAAGAGACCTTATTGGCTGAAAATATTCTAGGATGTGCAAAAAGCCAGATGGAGAGAAATGATAGCCATTACAGTGGTAGCACTAGATACCTGAGAGCCACCAGTTAGGCTGGCAAGGAACTAAGTTGTACAAGCTTTTTAATATCACTTCTCAATTTGCTATAATCAACAAACACTCCTCCTCCTTTCACGGCGTCGCACCACTTGCGCCTTAGCCTCGTCCTACTACCGGCTTTTTTCTTGATAAGCTTCCATCGAAACTTTGTTACACGTCTAATCAGCAGATTGAATCAATTAAAAAGAAACAATGGGGAGATGATGAATAGGAACTGATGATAAGTATACTAAGCAAATATTCGGGGATACCTGGAACATCCTTTATAACTCTGGCACTACCGTATTGCAAGTTTCCTCCTGGCTAAAGAGTTGACGCCTGAGCAGCATGAGCCACACATCCTTGCTTACGGAGAATGTCTAATATGCGCTTAAGCGTAAAGACTACACAACACTTTGAATTATCCGGCAGAAAAGTGAGAAGTCCGCTGCTTTTGAGACCAATGAACGTTGTCAAGCGACGATCTGCAAAATTAATTAATATAAAAATACAAGTTTGTGATAGTTGCGGTGAAAATATGGTCAGCACTGTTCAAAGAAAAAAAATTGCATTGGAATTGCGACACCGAAGCGCACCACCAAAATGGCGTAATCGAACGCACCACCGTAATATTATTGACGCCAACCGCGCACCCTTTCTACAAGCGAGCAATTTCATGCTTCAGAAAAGCACGCAGTGCGAAGTTCTGTGCGTTTGCACACAAACAAAGAGAGAATCTCAATGAAAAGCTATAACGCCGCAAATTGTAAATGAGACTCAATTAAGACCTTAGGCAGGAAGTACGTGATTCTGATACCAGAAAAAAAACACAGGTCGAGAGTATTAATTAAGAATGCTTCCAATTGCAAAGCCACTTTGAATCAGTCCGGCACAAAGTGCTTTACATCTGAAGATCTATTTCTGTAAAGCACCAAAGGCTTTACAAAGGTCGGATACCTGTGTTTGAGTTGATAGGAAACGTCATAGTAAAATTGTCGACATATTTGCAGCATTATTGGTGCCAATGCTTTGGAAAGATATTGCCGATCCGAACAATTTTTTGTCAGAGCAAGATCGCGATCATAAGTGCGACATCTACGACTCGAAACGAGGCAATCAGCGTGACCGTCAGCTTAAAGAAAGCCTGAGCATCAGAGAAGTAATTTGGCGTGAAGAGGCCATCCACAAAAATAACTGCACTGCGAGCAAGCGACACAATTGAGTGTTTCAGTCTCTTTGAGGCCATAGGATCCACTTTTGTCTTTCATGTAAAGTGAATAAGTGGGTTGCCAAACGACTCGTGTTTCAGCATATAAAAATATTTCGTGGGTGGCCCAATGGGCTTGAACGTACATCAAGACGGTGTACACAAGGCTTTCGTCAAAGCTGGACCGATCGCGCGTCAGCCTCGCGGGTGTATGGAGTTCAGCCGGTCGAAATTATATAAGCTAAGAAAGGCGGCTGGTCACGAGTGAAGGCTGAAGGTTAACATTTTTTTGATATAGATCAAGAAAACAAAGCTGCTAATCGAATAAAAGGAAAAGCACAAATATTAGCAAGCAATTATTGAATCATTAGCAAAACGAAAACTGTTTGTCTCCAGACTGTCTGCTAAAGATCTTACAGAGATTATTATGTCTGTCCTTTGATTTTACCGGCAGTCTAGTTGACTTTTTTATTCATGTGATATCTGTGTAGAGGAATGTGTTATTGAAAATCGCATCTCACATCCGAAATTACGACCATAATTATTTGAGAATTTGCACCAATCTGACATAAATTGCGAAAAGCACGTAGATATTATTTATAATGTCGATCTCGCTGGTGACTTTGCGTGTCGACAAACAGCAAGTGTATTGCTTTAGATTACTTAAACAGCATCGTAAGTCAAGTTGCTGCGCAAGCCGTTAATTTGTCTAAGCCACATGAATTAGCTATAGAAACTATTATGCGATACATTGTTGTTTAACGGCAAAATACGAAAGCAGTTCCTGATGTATTTAAGACTTATCGAGTGACAAACACCGAAAACTATTCACCCGAGTATTCAGCTGGGTGATGTCTTGGCTACTCCGAAGACAGCAAATTGTTGCAGAATAGTGAGCGATTGTGTAGCACAGTCTCGGGAATAATTTCTTTGGAGGGCGGTTGTTGGCCAGGAATTAGGCGTCGAGCGAGGCGTACTCGGTGAAGAAGAAGTGTCAGGCAGTTGAAGCAAATTAATTACTGATATTGAAATGGGGGGCTCTAAAGGATCTTGTCTTGATACTACAATCTAAGAGGTGGCCCGCAGCCATGTATTGCCACCATTCTAAAACCTAGTGTTCCCTTGTACTCCATCTGGCTCTTCACACTTACCCTATCACTATTGACCGATAAAGTTTCTTGGTTTCTATATAGATGAAATATCAGGGCCTTGCTTTTTGAGCTAAAACTATGTAACACAGACTTTCATGTGTATTGTACGTAATTTTGAAGCAATGTAATTATATGACGTAACAGCCGTTTGCTGGTGAAGACGGCTACACCACATATGGTTGCTTCTGCTGATGGAGTTAAAAAAGCGGTTCAGACAAAATTATTTCAGCTTCAAAAAATGAATTTATAAATTTTCGGTAAATTTTTAACCTTACTGTATTCTTTGACCCCGACAATGGTAGCGAATGGTCAGACAAAGGCTTTGAAAATAGCTCAAATTGGTGAGATATGTACGGCGATCGGCACCATTAAGGATTCATTTAGCGCTGGCGGATAAGTTTAAAAATACTAGCTCAAATACAGCCATAGATGACGCTAGAAGTCAATGTATTGTGCGCCAGAGTATCTGATGCTTTTATTCTATTTTTACGTAGGGATACATAAGGAATCGATTTTACGTAGCGATAGTGTCTGAAAATTTGTTTCTAGAGGCTTATTGAAGAGGCGGTGCGAGGTAACGCACAGACCTACAGAGCATTCCAAGCAAGTTTGTAGGAGAGGTAGCTGTCAAGACCAAGTATTCATCCCAAATAATTAGCTTTTCACTGCTCGCATTCATATGGTCAGTTAAAACTATTCCGATAGTACGACCACAAGTGGAAGACAAGCCAGTCTGAGAGGCATTTTAAAAGCTTCAAGATGCCTATAAAAGTCAAGGGCATGAGCTTTAATGTTTCCTTTAGTGTCTTCATTCCGTCGCGAGAGCGTTGTACACGTATTCGACCTTGCAGTTATGGCTAGTAAAAGAGAACGTATGGCAACAAATGGAGCACCAATTTTGATAGCAGTAGGACTGGGAAGGCGCGTACTTATAAAGTTGGGCTTTTTAATCCGATCAAGCCTAGAGATCGCTACGAAGAGAAATTAATTTTCGTCGCAAACCAAGGACATCCGCTCAGACGCGGGGTGGACGATCTGAGTGAAAAGCTCACGTGTCAAATGGCCAAAAAATGGAGCTCGACTCTCTTCTTAAAATCAGGTTTTGCTCCGAAGAAACCGTGGCATAATTGCTAAAGACGTCCCAGAGAGAAATCCTAAGTACATATGAAAGAGATGCTGCTTCTCAGGTATAAGGAGAAAAGACGAGACAAGGGCGGCCTCCTCACATGCTTTTTACCAGCATAAGAAGTGCACGCTCATGTGGAGCAGTAGTGGAGCAGGGCAAACACACTTTTAAGAGGCGCCGTGAGATGATTGATAAGTGGAGCGATTTTTTATGTAAACAACTTGTATAACTTCTGAGCGGCTCCAGCAAAAATACTGAAAGGCCGTTAAGATTGAGATCCAAAACTATGAAAGCTTTCGAATTTATGCTCGACATTTAGATTGCACGACAAGGAATGATGGCTGTGATGTTATTTCCGTGCTCGGACGTTGACTTCCGATCAATCAACGTGGCACTTTGCCGGATCTTATGCCTTTTTAAAATGAGTTGACTTAAGCTTATTAAGACAACAAATTGCACTTTTTGCCCACAAACGTAAAAACCTTTATTAAATTTGGGTGAAGAAAGGCCTGAAGCACCCTAGAGGCTCAACTAATTGTAATTTTTTCTTTGTAAAACTTACTTCTAAGTATAGTAGCAAATGCCGAAAAATATTTTTGGACTGGATCGAAACCACCCTTGTCACTAGGCCTCTGAAAATACTGAAATTTTTTGAAAAGAGGTTAACGCTATTAAATGGACGCGCATAGCCGCACAAAGATCGCGATGAAAGAAGCTGGCTTTATGGCACGCTTTATTTCGTCGACGCCGCGAAAACAGCGGCTCTCACGAAACGCTAGTGAGCGTACTGCTCGTTGACATGGCCTGCATTGGCCATGTGATTCCCACTTAAAGGCTCTTTTTATCGTTAGGCGGGCCTTTTTTATAGATGTAAGTTGGATTCTTAACTTGCACTGGTAACCGGTGGAAGTCAAGTGCCTTCCCAGTTACTTCCAAAACTTCTTAATTCGCCGGCTCGAGCACAAGTGCCTGAACATGCCCCGTATTTGTTCAGAGACAGTTCCCGCCGCCGTCGTCAATTCTCTCCGGAGTACTGTAGACCGCCGCTACGCCTTCGCCACCGCCGACAGTTTTCGCTGTCATCTACCGTTGCTTCTATATCTCCTCGCGGAAGACTTTCGCTTCGTCGGTTTCCTTCTACGGCTGCTTTCTTCGGCTGTACAGTTGTACGGCCAACTTGGAGTTGACGTGGGTGTTAGTCGGACTAGTTCCCTCTACTCAGCCAAGGCAACTTTATACTGTGGTGTTGTCTCCTCACTGGTCGCGCTGATCACGCGTTTGCCTTTTGGTTGTGGGTAGTTCTTACTCCCACCACTGTTGATTTGCCTAGTTGCGCTCACTTAGTGCATAATTGGTAGAATAGGTTCCGATCCTAGCTCTGCTTCGGCGAAATTATCGGCGCATACACCGCCAGGAATAAACCGTAATATCCGGTCGCCAAATCGGCCACCTGCGCCTAACCGCTCGGTGCCGGATGGCAACGCCTTTGCAGAAAGCATCGCTCGTTTCAACGACCCCGACGCTTCGGAGGAAGAGCGCTGCCAGAAAACTTTAGCGCCGCTTCCGTCGGCTGTCGATGCGAAGCATTGCACGCGCATGTAGATTCCAGCTGCACGACTAAAAGCTGAACGAAACATAGACGAGCTTTGTGTGTTCTTGAAGGCGGATTACTGACCGGAGCTTTGGCGCAAGTACCTTCATCTGGGCTGCGTCCGTGACTTCGTGCGCATTCCCCATCAAGGGATCGGGTTTGTCTGCACATCGGATGAAACTCTTCGTTGCCTGGGCGGGGTCACCCTCAAGGTGTGTAACACCTTGGTTACTATCCGGAAGTATTCGTTTTTTGACAAGCTATACTTTGTTGATCTTCAGCGTCTTCCGTTTGGCGTGCCGGACCACGGGTTGTTATATCGCGCCAGGAAAAAGTTCATCGAGCCAGGCACGCCTGTCCCATGTGACCTTTCTCTGGACACGCAAAATCCATCGGCGATGACATATTCGTCGCCGATTCATCCAAATTACTATGAAGTCCTGCTTGCGGATGGATACGACACTTCTCTGCCGCCGGATGTTGACCTAAGCGTAGGTGAATCTGACGAAGGAGACAAAATTTTTGGCTTTACGAGTGACAGTCCGCTGGCTCCATTGTCGACAGTCCGCGTATTAAGACAGGCACGACGACTGCCATTGAAGGTGGAACAAGTTACCGCTGCGGAGCTTGACAGCATATTCGCTGAATTTATCGCCAAGGATGTATTGGCTTTTACGTCGCATGACGATGTGCTAGCCACTATTCAAGCACAGCTTGCGTATTTTCGCCAATTATTCAAGATCCCGCTTCAACGTCAGCAACGGCTTGTGACGGATCCCGCAATCTATCGTACGGTATGCGCGCAGCCGCTACAGGATGGAGAACCGGTTGATTTCTTGTCCCGACTACGCGCTCGGTTTGGGGAACAGTTACCGGACTCTGAGGCCATACTGACCGCAATTAATCCGAACGAAGATGCTCGATTCGCAGCTTGCCACTGCGCCTTGAGCGATTTATTCTTGATGATTTGTCCGCCTGGAATTTATGTCGATCCGCTGAAGATACAGGCGTTGCTACTTCAGCAAATGCCTCCTAAAAGGATTCGACATGCACCGTTCCTTCTATATAGCGACTTCATCTTGATGTGCTTAGCACACTCAGATGTTGTAGAGCATTTTCGCGATCATGATGCCACACCGCCTCACGTTTCTACGGCGCTAACGTATCTAAGCGAATTGAAGCTATCTTCTACGGTTGAGACCGCGCTTTCATTTTTGGTGCGTCCTCAGCTCTAAGAAGGCATGGGCCTTCAATTGAATTTCGCTCAATATGAACGGGATGAATAAACCTTCTCTCACCATACATGAGCGACTTCTCTCAACGCATCAGTTGGTTGCGTTTTAAGAGACGAAATTCCACAAAAAAGATTCACTTCAATCCAACAAACACTTCATTCATGTAGCGGACTCCGGAGCAAGCTGCTTTTGGTCGGATTCTACATCTCCGGTTTTCAATGGAAGACATGGGGTTGGCCTCGTTATGTCTTCATCCTCTCCTTTTGGGTTAGGTTATCGAGTTTACGGCGGTGTCTACAGAGACGAATTACGAAACCGTTACTTACTGCTACGAACTTCGCTTGGCGGTGAATAGATATACGTACATGTAATCTACGCATCCGATGAACCCATGTATCGCGGAGACTTTTTTCGAGCACTACCCACCCACTTCGCGGCAAATGACAGTAAGTTAGAAATGGGTGAAAGCATTAAACACATTGTCGTCGGGGATTTCAACTTAACATTAGATGACTTCCTTGACCAGACGGCACTTGATCGACCTCACTTGAGACGTGGTCGAGAAGAGCTTGAGGATTGGCTTGGGGCGCTTGGATTTGTCGATGCCTGACGCTTTATGAACCCAGAAACCAAGGAATACACGAGTCCTTCACGTAAAAATCGACTAGATTATTGTTTTGCTACGGCCGACCTGCTTCAAGACAATTTGGTATCAGTCACTCATGTGAGGGATCGCAAGTGGCATAACAAAGATCATTTACCGGTTGAGCTTTGTCTATTGTCCAAACGTATACAGCGACGGCGCCGCCCACCGTGGCGGTGTTCGACTTGGTTGCTTCCGGACGCAAAAGTTCAAGACTTTTTGTTGTCTTCAGTTGAAACATTAGCAAACCGCAACAAAACCTTTGCTGGTGCTAATCCTGGCTGCCTTCTCGATGAGCACAAACGTGCAGACTGTATCTTATTACGGCACCGATGGAAGGAGCTCCGGAAGGCAGATGAACGGATCATGTCCGCAAAAATTGATGCAGTAAACGCGGCGACTGACTTGATGAACATGTTCCCTACAGAAAACAACAAAAATGAATTAGAACAAGTAAAACTGGATGTTCGGTCCCATCGGGAGGTCATCAAGGCCAGAAATGAATACAAGAAATTTGCCGCGGACTTACACTCAAGCGAACGTGCAACCAGCTACTTCTTTCGCGCGCCGCAGCCATATTGTCTTCGGTCTCCAATAATGGAGCTGACAAATGACGTTGGAACAGTTACTGAGGATCAGGCAGAAATTGCGTCGGGTCACCGGCATTATTGGGGCACACCGTTTCAGTCCACGTCTGCTGACTTGATCGAAAAACGGTCTTCGACTTATCAACCGCTAAAGTTTGCTTCACTTTTCCAAGATACAACGTCACGACTGTCAAGCCAGTAACAAGCGATGTTTGATGCTCCTATCGCGGCAAACGACTTGTGCTGGGCTATGATGGCATCTAAGAATGGAAAGCTCCCGGTCCAGATGGATTACCGATTGAATACTACAAGTTGAATGCGACTTTATGGGCGCGAATCTACGAAGTGGTGTAGGACAATCAGTTACGAAAAGGATAAATGACAAAGTTTTAAAGAAGGGCTCACCTTTCGCTGCTATACAAGTCCGGTGATCGCACTAAACCCGGTAATTATCAAACGCTGACCCTTCTCAATCACGACGCCAAACTGAGACCAAAGGTTATACAGTGGCGTTTGGGGAAACTATTACCAACGATCAATCATGACGACAAAAGTCGCTGCGGTCAATTCGTGACTCGTTACTTCGTTTTCAAGATTTGCAGGAAATCTGCAAAACACTGTACCCTGATGCATGTGCGGTACTTCTGGACTTTGCAGTGGCCTTTGACAGTGTTCTGTGGCCGGCTTTGGACATGGTTCTTCATCACTTCGGATTTGGTGCGACTTTCCGGGCGTGGGTGAAGACGTTCTACAATGAAACATCAGTTAGTCTTCTGCTGAAAGGCTGTCCCGGTGATCCCTTCTTACTGGGTGCAGGCCTCAGACAGGGTGACCCCCTTTCGCCAGGTCTCTTTGTCATTCTTATCGAGCCAATGATGAATTTTTACGGGCTCGATTGTCTACAAAAGGAGTACCTGTTAATAAGAAGAGCCTACCGCATCTATTACTAGCGTTTGCTGACGACTGCACCGGGCTACTATCTAACTTGGGTTACGCTGAAGAGTTTCTTGGATTAGTTCAGGAATACGCATGTGCTGCTGGCTTACGGCAATGAGCATTATGCCGTTTACTCATCATGTGTCTAGCCTAAAACTTACTGAATTACGACGACGCTCGAATGTCCATGTTTTGACGCCTTGGGAAACTGTCCGGCTGCTTGGTATTATACAAGGAGCGACTGTTACACCGGAACAGCGGTTAAACGATGTGCTAAAGAAGATACAAGCTCGGTGCGCCCTTTGGAAATTCCAGGCGAGGACGTTGCGAGGCAAGGTAGTAATACTACAAAGTATAGTCTTACCAGTGCTTTGGTACACGGCAAGTGTCACCCCTACACCCCTGGCTACGCTCAAGTAAGTTGACATTATCATACGAAATTTTGTCAACGCCAATGACACTCATTCGTCGACTGCCAACCCCGGCAAATTTGATAAAGAGTGGATATACACAAGGATTATTGATGGCGGTCTTGGGCTTACTTCACCTAAAGCCTTCATTGACGCTATGCATCTAAAGTGTCTTTGCGATGGTATTGCCGCTACGGTGGCGACATCTACAGGACCCCGCTGGATGGAGCCAGCATTGGCTATCTTCACTAAGACTCTACAACCATTGGGTGAAGGTTTCGACATACTCTACGCTAACATAAAAGGAGGTCGGTGGAGTCATCTTCCAGATTACTGGAGATGTACTCTTAAGCTATGGACTGAGCTGCATAATTTACGGAAAACAACAATTGGAAATTGTTTACGCAAACTATGCCAATTTGGGATAATGTTCACTTCACTTTTGGAAACTGAAGACACCCCTACGTTGTGTTAGTCCAGAAACGGTTGACAAGGTCATGGATACGGACTTGAACCGTCTTCAAGACTTTGAAAATCTAAATGGAACCTACGCTACGGCTGATTTGCTAGGAATGTTACTGGATGAGGATGACTTTGCTCGGCCAAACTCATTGACTCAACTAGTCAACGACACTGTTCGCCGCCTAAGTTTAATCATTCCAAGCGAGGATCCATATTACGGACCGTTTAGACCCGTTGTGATAGAAGCGGCTTGTCATACATGGAGTATTGATGGAGTGTTTGTCATTGATATGACCAATCGCGATTTCGCTAAACTAGTGTTGGCGACTCGCAAGTAGACTACCACTCCGGACTTACCTCTGCGGCAGCTTCAACTTCCTTCTCTTACGCTAAATTCGCGTACATGGACCGCGGAGTATGCGTGGGATCGTCATGTTCTTCCTGTCTGCTTCGATGTCAAGTTTCGTCTACAACACAATGCACTTGGGGTTTGATACAAATTCAAATGGAGGACACAAGTCGAAATACCGCTTACCTGTATACACGGTTGCACGGTTATTGAAGACGCTTAACACTTATTTTGGGAGTGTCCTGTGGTTCGCTATCAATGGAACTATCACCTCAAGCCTTTCAATGATCTCATTGATGGAAATCTCGATTGGACTTTGGTAGTCTTTTCAGAAAGTTGTCATCTTACTGCTACTGCGACCAAGCTTTGCGAAATTTATGCTACCCAAGTGGCACTCAACATTGTGCGATGTTGCGTGTTACGAGCAATTTAGCTGCACCGCAACAACAAGCTATACAATGCAGAGGTTTCTACCTCGGCGGCCTTTGTCAGCAACCATGCTCGAGCCTACATTAAGTTGCACTTTCGAAAGCTCGCAGACATCGCATTACGCCAATCGAAGAACAACTTAGCAGCTATAGTTGCAACTATATCAAGTGCTCTTCGACTGAACGTGAAAGAAAACATGGAAAGTGAAAGAAGTTTATGACTTAATGGATGAGGGCGTTTTATTACGTCATTATTCACGGCTATGACTACTACTACTACTACTGCTACTACTACTACTACTAATACTGCTACTACTATGACTACGACGTCGACTATGACTATGACTATGATGACTACGACTACTTTACGACTCTATAACATTGTCTATGACGATATTACGACTACAATCTGGTTACAGTTTTGAGTGCGTAGTCAATGCGACTTATTGCCCTCTTTAGTGAGTGCGGTTTATTTTTGTGGAGTAGAATCAGCGTTGTCCTCGCTGATTCCGTAGACCGACTGGGCACATTGGCGCAGACCGGAGTATAATGTGTTATTATAGTTTGGACAATTTAGGACAATTCTCGGGGGTTTTGGAAAGAAACTAACAGAAGACTACCGCCACAATACGGATCTCAAGCAGTTCGTGAATCACGGTCCAAGCGAATCACCCAACATCAATGCACTTAATTGCGCGCACACCAATATCAAGATCTCGACAAGTATCTTATCCACTCATAGAGCACTTATTAGTGCCCAGTAATGACTTCCCTTACAGAAATCAACTCGCAAATTAAAGGTTCGAGCTGAATGGGCTCTCCACTTGTCCTCCGCGAGGAGTACTTTACTGGAAAGAATATATTGAACCTTCTCGATCTTCAAGCCACATCCTTGTGGAATCCGATCAAATCAACACAATATACCTCGCCAGCGCATGTAAACTCTCGGTTGGTGGTATATACCCGTCACCAAGGCTACTTGCTACTTATCACCGACACGTTACTCATTTCTTTCGTGTCTTGGTATTGGAGAACGTATTCTATACCTCGCCAATATATATATTTTTTAGATTAAGTAAAAAGTTAATGAAAACAATTCACCCAGTTACTTTCGAATAACTCACTAATAGTGTATTATAAAGGCTAATACTGCAAATTGTCGGTACGCTTAATACTAACTTGAAAATGGTCGGACAAATTGACTTATGAGTAGTCAAAGGTCGAATAACGACGCTCTAAACATGCCGAGAACGACACCTACGCTTCGTCGTCGAAATTAAACCGATTTAAAATTCTGAACGGTGTCTTTTTGCTCGTATCGCGTCAGGCGTAGCCTTCTTCTCGCCATTTACAAACTTTGGGTTTCGCTTGACCCTCATGCTGCGTCGCATTTCTCTTTAAATTCTCACGTACTGCGCTATATACAGCCTTCCTCGAGCCACTCACGCGTACACCGTCATACGTAGCCTTCGTGTTGCCGCTCAAGTGTACTGCGCCATTCGTAGTTCTTTGTGCCAATTAGTAAAAAAATCGTCTTCATCTTGCCAGTAACGTAAATGCTCGTACCCATGTAAGCGGGAAAATATTTGTCAACCTTGTTATGGACTAAGCGACAAATAATCGGTGAGTCGCAAGGTTCTTCGTCAGCTGTGTTCGTAATCTCAGTTATTTAAAGAAGTAAACTGTCGCCTACTAAATCTCTCTTTTTGATCGTGACACCGTCAGCTAGGGCATACCAGGTCGGGTAGTTACCCACGTGAATCGTCGTGCATATTCTTGTTCTGTAAGGTTAACCTTTAGCACATCTGTAAGCCTGACGAGCTCTTAGGGCTTGTACTTAGCCGGTGAATCCGCTTCTACAACATTGTCGTTATATAAAGCCAACTTTAGATGCTGTAAGAGTGGTCAAGGAGGCACTTATCTCCTTTAAAAATCTTAGGGTGAAGATATCTGTGGACCACATGGCGAATGCAAACGATACACACGCCTTTCTAATTGCAAAAGGAGGTTGTATACCTACAGACCTTGCTTTGTCTAAGCCGTTTATCAAGCTAAAAAGGACTTCCGACTAACCGATAAAGTGTAGACGCAAACTTCAGACTTTTGTGTGGTTAAAGGTATGTCGTAAAAAGAAAATATAAACTGGCCGCGTCTTTGTGTAAAAAGACTGCGTTTCGATTATGAGATAATTTCGGTAGAAAGTTGTACAAAACGGAACTCAATCAGATATCGAACTACTGCAAATGCTATTCAAAACTCTACCGTAAGCGAGGTAGTAGATTAGTTATTTCTAAAGCATATACCAAACAGATTGTATAAACCAGTTCCTAAGCCTCAGATTACTGAAAATTTAAATTCCTCAAACCAAAGACTGAAGCATTTGCGTAACAGATAATTGTGCCATCCCATTTGTGCAAAAAAGCGTGTGTGACCGAATCAAACGTAATACCACGTTGTAGTAAATTAACCACGCGTAAAAGGGTCTATTGATACCCTTGCAAAGATTTTTGAATGGATTGGACACCCTTTCCTCATCTGTCGACGCGCACTTCATGCTATTCAGAAAAAAAGATGGTTTAATGGACCTAAGAAAGCGCCCTCAGTGTTGCTAAGCAGCTGGAACGTGTCACGGCATTTAACTTTACGAGCAAAATTTATGTCTAAAGTCAAGAGAGCAAAAGCTTCAGTAACACGTAGAAGCGCCTTTTGCAGGGTTTAAGCCAGTTTAACTTTTTTTGGATCGAGATAGTTGAAATGGCCACTATAGCGGCGATAAGAACATTTGATCCGGTGTGCTTTGCGTGCGTCCTTTTGACGGGTAGGTTGGTTCGAAGCTAGGCCCTCATTTGTATGAACACTTCAACCAAGTATTACAAAGGCCGAAAACGTTGGCATTTTCCCTAGTAAAATTCGAGCTCCTTCAAGGCATACGCTTTTAAGCCTATAAGCAAGGTTGGCAGAGTCTTCATGAACGTATTCATGACCAAGGAAATTGATGGACTCGAGAACAGGTAGATCGTCACCTTGCATGCGTCAAGGGGACTATTTTCTGGGATGGCCAGACTATAGCTCCCTCGCACTCAACTTTATCGGGTGCAGACAACGAAGGTAATAAATTATACAAAATATTTCTTATAAAAAAGTAAGGCCACCAGCAGCACCGCTTCTCAAGATGTCTACATGGACAGTTGCACAGTGAACCGGATGTTGTCGTGGCTCGTTATCTCAGATTCAGCTCACATGGACTTAAGACTACCGATATAAACAGCATTTCTGACAAGCAAGATAAAATAACCCATGCTATCTAGTAATAGGCTGACATAGCAGAACTTTGTCCCATATTAGTGATCGGACAATTTGCTAGCGATAGCCGCTGTTTAGAAGCAGAGGATTGTCAGTCATCAGTAGAAATAAAGTGCTTTTCCAAATTTTCACGGTGAGTACAAATGCCAGGAACTAAGTTTCTGAGAGGTTTACAGCTTTCGTAGGAATTGAAGACTGCCGCACACTTTAGTGTAAAAGGTTGTTGAGAATCATTTCTACGTCAACACATTAAAAACTTCGCGCGTCGGTAAATGGCTGCAGTCGAGATAACGGATACTTTAAGTCGTTTCTTATCATTGACGTGGTCTAATTGGCAGTAAAAGAACATAAGTGCCACCCGCTCGATTCTGCACAACCGAGATCAAGAGAGTCATACCTTCTTTTATATACTTACGACGTCTTTGAAAAGCAATTTTGGGCAAATCCAAGATGAGATTGGAGTCACCACACCGTTACATATGGCGATCCATTGCAACCTCTCTCATAGGGTTCGATAGCAGCACCATGTACCAAAACTTGCTAAAGATAGCTTGAAAGTATGAGTAGCCTCACAGGTTGATACTAACGACAGGTGAATGAATAAGGCAACAAATTGACTGCAAGTAACAATGTTCTATAGACAAAAACAAAGATTTGCAAGCGTATACACAGGCGGGCAGCATATTACCAAAGTTTCGTGATGTAGGTCTGTAAACAAAATGGGAAGAATAGTGTCACAAATGTACCACCCCGGTAGGTTCCTGTCAACAGTTTTAGTGCATGATGGCGGAAAGATGCGCGTCTTCGAAACGATTGAAATCTGGACTGCCACGGTTCCCATTTGTCCTTGCTTTCTCCATCTCCATCTTTAAGAGTTGGTCGACGAAGCTTTCGGAGCTGAGACTGTTGGCTGTCCTTGAAACTTGCAGTTAATTTATACGGGGAATGTGGGTCAAAGTGGTCATCTTTGAGGGTCCGTAGAGACCCGCAATAAGACAGCGGAGATGCAATACTTATTTGATTCGAGTGTCATGGATGGTCTTATGGTTGGCAATTGGCAGCTCAAATGGTCGCTGTACTATGACGGGTGTTTGATTAGAAATGAAGTTAGTCACCTTAACCTCGAAGAACCCAAAGTTCCTCAGTTCTTGGCTGAGTCAAAAGCTATCAAGATCTCAGAGGTAAGGATCATACACGGGTCTCAAGAGTTATCTTTTTGGTGGCGCGACTTGGCGGTAGCAGAGATTAAAAGTCGGGAGCCATGACGGGTGTGCAGACTCTAAAAATTCTTAGCCTTGACGGTGTCTTGAGCCTCCGAAAGACCTGGTGTTTCGTGCGCTATCCTTGGAGCCTGTAGTACGCTTCAAAAAATGCAACACTTGCATATATACATAATCTATCCGACGCGAGTCTCTACTGATATACTTTGCGTTTGCTCAATTAAAGCCAATAAGGTTACACTTTATTCAAAAACTAAGAGTTCAGTACAGCCTAGTCTCAAATGGTCGTCAAGCTTTTGCACCATGAGCACGGAAAAGGCCGCGTTCGAGTGCTCAAAGTCACGCGCACACCTGAGAAGCACTCTGTAATTCAGTTAGAGGCACAGGTTCTTCTAGAAGGTGCACCCGCCGCCAGCGCTTATTATGACGGCAATAACGGCAGCGTGCTGCCCACAGATTCGATAAAGAACACCGTGTGGGTGCTGGCTAAAAAGCATGAATTTGCCTCGCTGGAGGACTTTGGCATCATTTTAGCCAATCACTTCATTACGATGCATCCAGAGATCGTACGATCATAGCAATTCCCCCGTACCTAGTATCTTAAACTCACATAAGAAATTGGCAGATTAGCGTGGCTAAAGTGAAGCTCTTTGAAACGCCATGGGATCGTCTGTTGCTTCCTGACTCTAAGGGTGTAATTCGAATGCACCACCACGCCTTTGTCAGCGCCAGCTCCGGCTTTTTTACTGCCAAGTATGTTGCTGCCGCTCTTCGTCTGTAGCGTATAACAAATACTAATCATTTGATGTTACTTTTTTGCAGTGTGGTGGCGCGCAAGTCGGCTAACGGCCTCCCAGAGGTGACGGTGCAGGGTGGTGTGGACGGCCTCAAAGTGCTTAAAACCACTCAGAGTGCTTTTGTGGATTTCTTTCGCGACGAGTACACAACGCTGCAAGGCGCGCCCGATCGCCTTGTCAGCACGTGTATTTCATCCACTTGGAGCTACATATCTGATACCATCGGTGGAAACTTTACTACGAAAGCAGCAGAGATTAAAAGCGTGCTGCTGGAAACCTTCGCAGGCCCGGCCGATGTTGGCGTACTCAGTCCTGCCGTGCAACATACACTCTACAAAATGGGTGAAGCTGTCTTAGAGAGGTGCCCACAAGTTAAGGACATCACTATTTCAATGCCCAACATCCACAATAATCCCATTGATCTATCTCAATTCGGTTGCAGAAACATTCACCCACATGGTGAGGTATTTCTGCCGATTGAGGAGCCACATGGCATCATTTCAGCGACAATGGTGCGCTCTACGTCCAAGCTTTAGATTCCGAGAAGTTGACTGCTGCAGAGCTGGTGCCAAGATTTTGAAATCAAGCTAAAAGGGTGATGATTAGTTATAGACTTAGGCTTTGGATCCACGCAAGCGCGGGATGCTTGTATCCATTCGACCAATTTTGGATTTACCCCTAATTGAGGCTAAACCCAAAATTGGTCGAATGGCATATAATATAATTATGGGTCAGTGGGGCCACACCGACTATTTGAGTGCAAGTTTGTAGGTAAATCGCACTCATTAATTTTGAGGGTGCAGTTTAGTAGGGCATTGAGTGTGAATGCTTGTCCACTTTAGTGACAAATAATACCTCCCGGCTCCGGGTCGAGCGACTGACCAATCGAGCCACAGGCTTGGTAGTGATAAATTAGAGAGCGCGCATCCTATTGCCTCGTAAACTTCTTAAATAATCACGCAAATGTTAACGTAGGATTCCACTTCAATAAAGGATCTAGCCTAGAAGTATAACTCCATATTATTACTAAGTATACGTGATGTATATGCCAGGTCGTAATATATAATTCAATTTGCTGACGGCTACAGCTGCATTACATTTTGGCCGGGAACTAAAACCTTACCGATCATAAAATTTGCCGAGCACTCTTGCAAGTGTGTGAATCTTGCTTTGCAACGTTGAGTGACTGCAGTTATGAGCTAAGAATTGCACGCGGTGATGCATTTCTTTAAAGCAAATGTCGCAAGCATTGCACCGCTGGGCTCTACAGCGAAACACGGCAAGCGTCAGGCTAAAATATTTAGTAATCACTTCTCAAGCGTTTTAATACAACCGTTCTTCTCCTGCAAGATTGATCACATGCGAGCGATACTGTTGTGCATCGCGGGCGTCCTTGACAATAGGCGAAAAGGCATCAAACAGTTTTTGTCCAGAATCAATGGCAACATTTAAATATCTAAATGGCGAGATGCACACGTCAGTCGAAAGACTTTAAGGCAGCGCCAAGCAAAAAAATGCGATAAGTTTACTCACGTAACAAACTTGCTCTCAAAAACCTCCATAACGAGCGGAAGTAGTATCTCGCAAGCCTCTAAATCGACATTCAGCGATTGCAAATCTGTGATCTGCAAGACGTCAACCAGAATAGCCTCTCGCTTTCCTTTTGGCAACTCTTTAATAAGACGGAGACCATCATGCAAATGCCCCTTTTCCCAATGAACCAATAGCCGCTGAACGCATTTTTGTCGAGCCTTAAACACCTTAATGCAAGTGTCCATGCCGCAACGAAGCTCCATTACAAAGTCCGATGTCACCAACTCTCTCTTGCGCTGATTTTTACCTTGCGTTGGCGGTGACGATGGATGTAATCCATTCTCAAGCACCTCTCCAGGTCCCTTTGGATGCCGAGAACTTGATTCGTCTAGTCTTGAATCGACCGCACGTGTCGCTTTAACTGCAGATAATACAAGTTGCTAACTTCATACACCATCTTACAAGAAAAAGCCAAACCAAATTACCAGAGTGTTCTGCGCAGCGTGCAGGGCGTAAAATAGATTCAGCTGGCGACGGCAAGATTAAAACTCGGGGAGTAGCTGGGCGGCTTAATGCAGTATTCAAACCTTGCAACACCTCTTCAATATTATGAGCTTTAGCTCCGTCGATGGCGCTTACTTCTGTATTCTTTTTAGGTGTTCGTCGAGATACAGACACGCCACCAACTGGCACGTTAACAGGAGTGACTAGTTCAGACACAGACTGTATAACAGGTTCTGCACCAGATGGACTCGCTCGTCTGGCCTCTGCAGCGATATGGTCACTATCGTTGCTATTGTCACTGTTTTTGCGGTTAAAGGGACGCATCTGCATGACGTCTAGCACCCACACGGAGACGAAAGCATTCTGAATACATCCGCCCATAAGCTTCATATCTTGCGTCATGGTTGTGTCTGCGTGTATCTCCACGTAGCCTATTTCCTTTTGACGAGGCATCATGACACTGTCGTGGCACTGATATAGAAAAGTGTGCAGCAAGATTACAGCTCGAATTACTATAACTCCATTAATATTTGCTAACCTCAATCGCAGTTTCGTACGACCATACTCGAATTGCTTCTTGTGAGCAACAAAACAGATACTTGCCGCTAAAGGGTTCTGCAATGGTATGACTCATCGATGTAGTCTGAGCAATTGTAAAAACAACGCATGAAACATAGACACTCCACTTTATAAATAAGTGAATCGAAATCCGACGTACCGGGGCATTATCGACAGGTGTGACGCCGATCAAAGCAAATTCTTGTACATCCCAAAAGCGCACAGTGCGGTCGGCAGCAGAAGATACTAAAATGAACTCCTCCGGGTTGAATTCAAGGCTTGTGATAGCACCGCCGTGGTCAGGGAACTCGTGAAGAAGGCGTCCAGCAGTAAGGTCCCAAATCTTAATAACACCCTCCTGGTCCCCTGAAGTTAGCCAACGACCATCTGGTGTAAAGCTTACGGCTGTGATCTCTGACAAATGCCCCTTGAAAGTCTGCATACAACTTTTGGTTCGCAAATCCCACACCTTGACATTTGTGTCCCGCGACCCAGAGGCCACATAGTCTCCATAAAAATGAAAATCCACTGTGACAGTTGATGCCATATGCCCCTTTAGCGTCCTGTTGGCTTTGCCAGCCTCCAGGTCGAAAACCTTAATAGACCCGGCTTGGGAGCCAGCCACCACTTTGCACTCTGCTGGATCGAACACAATGCTCTCAACAGCACTTTGATGGCCTGACAGACTCTATCAAAAAAAACACAAATACGTCAATTGCTTGAATAGTTGCTCATTATTTGGTTGTTTGGACAGCTGCTAAATTTGGTGCAGTCGTCGACTCGCACCATAATGTTCTTGGTCTCCGCCTCGCGCATCCGCCAGATGTTAACCATAGTATCATCCCCACCAGTTGCAGCAACTTGTCCCTACAATAAGTAATATAAGCTTCAGAATCAAACCGCAGCACCGTCGAACGCATTCTTACCGATTTTTGACCAAAGCGCAAGCAGTTGACATTGCTGGAATGCGCTAGAAAATGCGCTATTTCAACACAAAATCCACAGGACAAGAGGGTAACAATTAAGCGTTTCTTATCAAGTATGTGAAGGAATGATATGGCGCACAGTGCCGAGCGAGCGCCATGTCCGGTGCAGTAACCTTAGGTCGCTATGTCAGCGACTCTTGCTGAGCGGGCCTGCTAGCACTTACACTTAGTATGAGACACCTGCCAATTAAAATACCTCAAAAGTAGTCCTTTTTTGACACAACTGGAGGAAGCGATGCAAGTCCTCATTGCGGTGCTAAGCTTCACCGACATTGTGGCGCTCACGTTCCTCAACGGCTACTGGGTAAGGTCGAGTATCATTTCTCCAATGATGTACTTGATTAGACTATTGCTGCTGTCGCTAACGAGAAGTATCTGTTAGCTTATCACCCTCGATGAGTTGGAGCTTGACCATCTAAACCCGGCCGACGTGGCCAAGCGCCTCAATAGTTTAGTTTGTGCGAATAGAAGTCAATCCTGAGTGAGAACTTCGACTGATTTTTGGCTTATTGCTGCGACAGATCCGGAGATGATTCTGCACGGCATTCTAATGCTCTTGTGCCTATTGGCGTGGGCACCATGGGTTTTTCTGTTTAATGTTCCTATCGCTGTGTGGCACGCTCGACGGTATTTGCTTATCGCACCACTTCTGGAAGTACTGTTTCCAGACGAAGTAAGCAATTAGACTGTTGTCCTCTTTGATTTGAATGATTGCAGTTATATGCGGAATGAGCACATGATGGACCCGACGGAAATCTTGCGCTTTAAAAACTTGCAGCAGGCTCGCCTGGAGTCCATTGCTAGAACAGTTTTGTACGGCGTTCAAATCATTTATGGCATGTTCTGGTGCGCATAGGCTGTCGATCTTTTGGCATTTGTATCATGCTCACAGCTAAAACACAAATTCTATGCGACCACAGGATGGTATCTGCCATCGTTAATTCAGCGAAAGAGCGGAAGGGCGGCAAGCGCGCCTAAGTAACAATGTTGGCATTTTTACGCCGATTAAGGTTCTGTCTTGACTGACGATGAGGAAACACCAATTTTTCTTAGCTTGAATAATAAGCTTAGCACCCGTCGTTTTGCTAGGACGTGCACAAACGGATGAAGATGTGGAATGCACTTGGAACTCACAAGGCGATGGACGCAGTAATTAATGTAGCCCAATTTTAGCCTTTCTGCTCCAAATTAAACCCAAAATTACGATTTAGCACATGTAATTCCACATCAGCATGCGTCGGCGCTACGAACGTAGGCGCGCCGTCAAGGCCAAAGCTGCCGTCCCTGCGTCCACAGAAATGTCTACAACGAATACTTCAATGAGTTCGCCAGGCTCCGCGGAAACAGCCACTGCCACCACTGCGACGCCTAAAAAGCGGCAGACGACAGTACACGCTACAGCACAGATAAAATTGCATGTTCACGGCCACGAATTTCAAAACGGCGAGGAGATAATACTAAATCCAGAGAGTTTTCCGCAGTTGAAGGAACTCATCTGGAAGGACTATGTGGTTGAAATTTTTCACCCAGAGCTCGCGGGTGACCCACACCTCGTTACTTTGGATGCCGCGGCAGCTGCCTATGCTCAAGGCTCTCCGCAGAATCATTTGCTGCTTGAAATTCCAAATAGCAGCGCGGAACCAGTCAAGGGAAAAATGCAGGTCAGTGTGCTGAAAGACACGGCCGCGATCTTTCAGCTGGCACCGTTCAAAAACGTTACCGTGCGCTTTCTTCCCAAGACAAATGTCGATGTGGACTTTGTGGAGGTATCGCTGAAGGATCACTTTATGTCCAGGCGAGACCTAATGTATTTAAAACAATCCATGGTGGGTACGGCTTTGTACGTGGGCAAGACGATCAGAGTACAGGGAACGAGATGGCAGGTGCTGGACGTGCGTTCTGGTGGCGAGAAGGTGCGCAGCGGAGTCATCTCAAGAAAAACCAAGTTCACGTTTCGCTCGCGTACGTCGCGCATCATGTGGTTGGTGCAAATAAGCCCTGAGATGTGGGATATGGCAAATTCTGGAATGCTTTACTCAGAGATTTTGCTCACGGTCGTGCGCAATGTGCTGGAAAAGTGGATGAAGCACAAAGTTTCACACAGCCTCACTATTCTGTTTTATTCACGGTGCTTCTACCCGGAATTGGACCAAGATCAAAGTTATTCAAACCTTGCATCAACCTTTATTCCTACAAATACGCAAACTCGTGCAGCTGGCAATGAAAAAGAATCGTCGTTTCCATATGAAAGAAGGGATTGCTTCTCTATTGGCGTCGACGAAGATGGCAGGCATTATCAAGATTTTTACAAAATGGTCGCATTTGACAGCATCATTGCGGATGTGCAATCGTTGCTTGTGCGGCTTAAAGAGGAGATAAATGCATTTCCGCGGGAATGTGGATGGCGACCTTCGGCAGATTGTCAGGTTGCGTCCATTCAAGATGTTAATTCAAACGATTCAAGTCCGCGACCAGGCATCCCCTCTAAAGCTCGTGACGGAAATTTGCTAGAAGCTATAAACCTTGTGCTTAACGTATTTGAAAAACATTATATTGACCGTGATTTGTCACGTAGCGGTCAGAGCGTTGTGCTTATTACTCCTGGTAATGGCATTTTCTCCGTTAACAAGTGGCTGTCCGAGATAACAGAGCAGCGCATGATGGACCATGGAATAGGTATCGATTTGATCTCATTGGCTTCCCGACCACTCCATAAATGTCCGCTTTTTCTCTTTAAGCAGTCTGATTTGTCTGAAATAAAGCTTCCCGGCCGTAAAGAAAACAATTATGCGGTTGAAATGTGTTTGTGCAATTACAACAATTCACACAATTTAAAAAACGGATATCGGCGACGATCGAGAGCAAGCTCAAATGACACATTTACCGAACCACAATCGGCGGTACCAGACGCCGGGGTCTCGTCTATGCGAACTGGCCAGTTATGCAAGTACTGCTTGCAGGTTATAAAAAACCGTAAAAATTATGTCGTTCCTTTATGGATTCCTCTATGGTTTGTACAAGAAGACATGCTGAGTCCACACACGTGTCCGCTCGATGAAGATATAACTCAATATTGTGACATCTGCGCGCCAAAGAACGCAAAGCATAAAACGTTCGAGCCGCTTCCGATGTGTCGAATGTTCAGGGACAATGACTCTACACTTTGTGGCTATTCCTCGCTACCGAAGCCGTTGGAGAGTTTATTGCATAATTTAAAACAAACAGAATCATTTCATAGTGATGCACCCTTTGCTAGAGGCTCTCCTTATGACAATATTACCTCTCCCGATCCGAATGGTGATCTTGTTCGCGCTCGTGCATCTTCCATGACGTTCGCGGATGACGCTCTGTCGGACGAAGGAAAGGTCATGACCAAAGCGCGATCATTCTCGTTGTCTGAGCAAACCAAGCTTTTGCATGACTACGAAAGATATGACGATGAAGTGTTTGGGCTTGCGCTAGCGTCCAAACTTGCGCATAAGTCATCGGACAGCGACATGAGTTTTCGTTTAGCTTCAACTCCGCCAGTTCGCATTGGCCTATCGCTTTTAACGTCAATGACAAAGAAAAAACCGGAAAACATGGAAGGACAGTCAAGCTTAGCAGCCAATGCAATCGAAAGTAAGAATTGTCGTGGAGGTCCTTGGCGTCAATTTGTGCGGCACGAGTCGTATCCAGTGTACGTTGATATGACTGATCACGGGAGTCTGGAAGCCAAAGTGGGATCGTTGGATGATGAAAAGGACAAAACTCGGCCTATTTCAAGCTCGTTTCCCAAGTCCTTTCACCTAAGTGACGGCGGTGGACCTATTCGAACATTATACAATACTAGTCCAGTCTTGCGTCCTGCCGAAGGCGCAGGAAAAGTAGATATTTTCCACTCCCAGGAATCTATGCTGAAGCAACTCACGAGCAATCAGCGTCGATGGAGTCAAGTGCGGCCGTATGAAGACAAACAGTATAAGCTTGCACAGAACATATTAAATTGGCGAAGTTTATGCTTCCCGGCGCTTCTGCCGCTCGCAAGCGATTTTATGCCAGCCCCAAAAGAGTTGCAAGCACACTACACAGAGTCATTTTACAGCGTCATGCTTCCTGAGCGCGACGAGCAAAATGGAATGACATTCCGCGATTACCGTGAACTTGTTCTCGAAATGGTAGCGCAACGACTGTCCCAAGATTTTCAGCTCGTTTCGGCCGAAAACAAGCGTAAAGTTGGGGAAAAGGGGGGCACTGTCTTTCGACTAAGCATGGGACATCGAATTCATGAGATTGCATACAACGAAGAAACTCAGACAATCGATGTTAAGCGATATCTTCAGAAGGTGACAACACGGTCCGATGTGGACATTATGGAGTATCGATACTCGCTTTGGTCGCCTATCGTCGATCAATTTGTTACTGTTGCGCAGGAATTTCGCAAATATCCTAAGATTGAGTATCAGTGGAATTACTTGGATCAGCTCATTTGCGGCTATATTGATGATATGAGTGAAGGAATTCGCTATAAACGCAGCTTTCTTTGCCTCTTTCCGCCTCGCCTCAATGGTTCTGATGTTGCTAATCAAGGTAAGAGTTATTATTGCATTTATTTCATTTCTTTGAGCAAATTATAAGTTTAGCAATGCCTGCTTGTGAACAGACACCTTACGAGAATACACGAAGGGATGTCGTAAATTTTTGGAGTTTTTGCAAGCTAAGGCGGATGCGAGCACTAATTTTCCGAACGTAAATATTTCGACGGATTGGGAGGAAGTTATGCCGACAAGTGGAATTAAAGCCTTTAAGTGCGTGGGCCAGCGAAGCGTGAAAATGCTACTGCACACAAGTGACACCGTCACGAGCCAAAATTGGGTGATCGCGAAGGTGGACACGGAAGTGCGATCAACACAGTGCTACCACGTCGAAATTCAATGGCTTGTGTGTCGCAGTTCCCTTGTTGACGATCTCATTACAGGATTGAGCCGCCGCGCAAAGCAGCTTGGTTTGGATTTACAGAGAGTGACTGAAAACGGAATTTCAAGCAACCTTGCCCTTCATCCGTTTAATTGTCCAATTTTCGTTCCGATTGACTGTCCGTTTGAAGAAAGCATGATTGAGAAAGCGCTGGTTGAACGCTTTGACTTTTGTTGCGAAGCGCTGCATCCAATCCCGCTTACGCATTTCAACCACACCGCCGAGTATGCGATCGCGGCAAAGGAATCACGTGCACAACGTACAATTTCGTACTACCGGCAGTATGTGCACCGATCGCTGGCTTGCTTTGCGCGCATGACAGAGACCGGGTTGGTTTGGATTTCAAACCAAAAAGTACACGATGACGTGATCCAGCTGATCTTTGACGAGCTGCGACAATATATCGAGTCGCTGCAGGTAGCTCGCTCGGCGCTGACGAGCGTGGTAGATCGCGTGGTGGAACCTGCAGCACTAGCAACAGCGGGGTGTTCCGTATTGCCGGTCAAGATTGACACAGAGTCCTACAGAAAGTGGAGGCACACAGCCCTTAAAAAAGCTAATGCAAACGGCAAGAAAAAGATGCTGTCGAGCGCAAGCGAGAACAATAGCGCTTGGAAGGAGAACGAAAATAATGCGTCGGCGCTTAACGTTCATCCTAATGCTAATGGCGTGGACACGAAGCAAACCTCACTACTTACTGAAGCTGTTTTCGCTGTGTCTGCTGAACGCATTTCGCCTGTGGCAAAGCCGCAAAATGATCCCTCTTCTGAACGAAACAGCATCTCCAGCGGCGAATTTTAGTCGGCGGCCACTGTCGAGCTGAGTCGTAGCCAGAAACCTTCACCCCATTGATCGTCATGAAACTTTGACTTACTTTCACGTGATGTGGCTTAAAAAAGTTATGCGAAATACTTTACGTGATCAATTAGAGTGGAGAACCTTCAACCAATTAATTAATTGTGACCTTTATTTGTAATATTTCGTGCTATATTGTCGTCAACCATGCCTACTGTCTGATTGGCGCTCTTGAGACGCACTCAGTCGACGCGTCACTTTCGCGCATGTCGCCTGATTTTGACGCCGCGAGTCACTCACTGTACGTCGAAATGTTGAAAATACGGAATTGTTTGTGCGAATTTTACTTTTAACTTGTTTCTGAAAAACCACAAACCCCAGCTCTCTTGAAACCGCCAGTGTACTGCTCCTAAGTCACAGTGATGTGTCATTGTTCCTCATCACGGCAGTTGCTGCCAAGGCTTTGTCGCCTTCAATATGCAATGCCCGCGTACAACTCGGCAACATGTTCCACTGTATGTCGGCGCAGGCCATAGGAAAAGACCACGCCGCTTTGCAATCGCTCGCACGGAATACCAAAGTCGTTGCATTTTTGCTGCTCCAATTGCCATCACACTGGGCAGGAAAACATCACTGCCGCCTGTGCAAGAAATTGTATGCGATACCTGCATCATAAAGCGGAGTTTACTTCAAAAGGCGAGTGTACGCAAATGCGATAACTGCAAGCTCCTCGACTTGCAAAATCTATTAAGAAATAATTGCCACTTCTCCACGACGTATCTGTGATTGCACATAGTTCTCACAGTCTCTAAAATGCCGACGGTGGGCATAATCATCACAGTCTTTCACTGCATTCAATCGGCATTCGAAGATACTGCACGCATTATTAACAATGGCATCTACAAAATTGCACTACAGAATGATTATTATCAAGCTGCGCCAACTAAGAAATTGGCAATCATATAGTACCGATTTATTTTCTCCTGGCGAACGGTAACGAGATCGATAGTCAGTGGAAATGGATTAATTCTTGATGTAACCACTTTTGCACGGTAAATAATCGCTTTACGAATTAAACCATGAGTCACAGCGAGGCGCAAGTATCCGATTTGAGATTAGAGAAATTGCTTATCTGGTAAAGCAAGATTATTGGGCATTACCCATCGCACAGAAGGGTCCAAACCAGGAGATGCCTGAAACGACCACTCATTTCACATAGATCATAGGAATGGTAAAAGAGATCTGATTAAAGCCTTATAATTGGGATAAATGATATTTATAGAGAATGGCCTTAAATTATGATGGGCCACAATATTAACCTGGCGAAAAGTATTTATAGCCCACACAGAAAACGTACCTTAGCTAATAAGAACCCAAAAATAACTCGGCGGCATCTGTTTTTCGCCTACTTTCCCTGCTATCGGAAGCAGTCGAGTTTCGAAAGGAAATGGTGCCCACAAAAGGCTCAGAAGTGTAAAGGCCACCAGTTAAGTCTTTCTACACCGTGCTAATTACATGATTTATGTACCGCCTGTCAGACACAACCAATTTAACAATACACGTAGTCAAAAACCATCAAAGGATTGACACGAGACTTGCTGAAGAATTTATACGACTATGAGCCCCCGGGTATCCGAGGCGTGATGTCCGAGTTGGGTTTTGTAAGTAAAAAACGACTTAACCAAAACGATGACGATCCTGATCACCTATAGATGCAGGATCTCACCGCGGTTTTGTGAAGACGAGAAGATGTGGATCAAGCTGGAATGGAAGATGGGCAGATAGGAGCACCGACAATGCTGTCGGAACAAGCACAATCCGCTGATCAGTAGTGGTCTGGGAGAAAATTTGGAGGAGATTTGTTGACAGAAACAGCGTAAGAGATCTTTCCAACGAGAAATCTGACCCTCCTTCCTATGCGATCGTCGATGATGAAAGTCGGTGCAAGCCGTGATCCACTTAATGACGATTTAAAGGTGAAAATCGAGAAATTCTCAGCAATCATAGCTCCGTCAACTCATGAGATTACCACAAGGTATCGGACGTCATTCTGAAAGCTTTAGCAAATACGTGTTGCGTGCTAGCGGTTCACATCAAGCCGCTACTGCCGTCCAACAGATCACGGGAAGAAGATGGGCGGTGATATCCACCGCGTTTCCATCAACTCGGCCTGTAAGAGGAGCTTCAACCCTCGTGACCAGTAGTGTGTGCTCATCGGCCTCGACGGCCTCGACATTTGTTGGCACGCTGTGTGCTGGATACATGTTTGCTGCATCTGCGGGATGCCCCAGGATTACGTTTTGTCCGACGACTACAGAGTCGTCGTGACCTGCATAAGAAGAGGCAGAATTACCAAGTGGTTAGCTCTCCGGATTTACCTATTTGCTTTGCATTTCACACTCCGGGTCTCGCGACAATACGAATACAGAAGATCAAGATGGAATCATGGTAGTATGGCGGGACGAGCTTTGGAAAGCGTATGTTTTATTGAGAAGCATGAAGCAATGTCAATCAAGAACCGGATGATGAAGCTCTTGAGTTTAAAATATGCGGATCTTTGCTTCTCGCTACAAGGTATGACCACTGTGGATCAATAATAACTTTCCGAGACTATATTGCGATCAATAAAAACATGGGATCACTCATATCTGCTTATACATGTGTGATCCGTTTTGTCTAGATCCAGAGGCTTTTTGCTGTACCCCCCCCCTCGAAGAGCTATACAGGCATCTAGGACTCTGATAGGAGTGTCGACATTTAAATATAAGCTATTTAACAAGTCAGACGATCAGTTCCAAAACGACGATTTGCTCAAATGGTCAAGATGCTCCTTATTGTCCAGCTCAGGGAAACAGCCACCGAGAACAGAGCTACAAAGCGGATTAAAGTAGCTTTCCATGCACAAATCGGTGACTTTGACAGCAAAATTCAACAATTTTTAAGAGGGACGAGCAAGTGCAGCTCGACTCATTTGTCCCAGCAATGATGCATACTACATCATATGCGCGATTTAACTTGCAGACGTTCATTAGTGTAACTATGGATCAATTACTGACGGAACCGAGAAAGCCGCAAAGCTTTCTCGGAGCAAAACGGTTGAAAGACCGGATGAAGGGAATTCGTCACCTCGTACGGAGAAAATTACGAATTGGAATATCTAGAGCAATCGGTCTCACGACAAATAGTAGTGACCGCAACTACCACGACAGCTGAGACGCAGGCGATCGTCTCTAGAATCCGCATGTTGTCGATTATTAAATTAATGGAGCTGGAAAAAGTATGGATGTTTGCTGAGCACGAAAGTGACAAGATAAAGACCGTCTTTTAGGGGAATACGTGCAAGAAAATATATGTTGTTTCATGAAAGATTTTTAAGTGTTCTCGGTCCAAAGATTTTGTGCAACACGATGCACTTTAGAGATTTATCATTTGTTTGGGTCTTTATGTGACGGGGTCACACAGCACTTTTAGAACAATCATTCCCTATCCTTGGTCTATTTGTGTTCAACGCAAGCGATTGCATGCAGGTCGAAGGCAACTTTAGCTCAATCTGTATCCCATATGGACGCTACATATCATTACGATTGTGCACTAAAATCAACCCTTTGCTTGGGCGGGATTTGATTTTCTATCAAATACTTAACAGTATAACAACCCGATAGGGTGCTTGTCATGCACCATTCGTTTGAATTGTTTTGGCGGCATGCTAGCTTTTATCACCGACCATCAGCTCTATGTGACGTTCCGTTCCAACCAGACTTTAATCACAACCAATAAGTGCTGATAATCACGCTTGCCTTTTTGTACGAAAAGTCGGTCTGGTCATAAAGATGTTTAATCCGGCAGCAATACAGCATAAACGAGTGACATTATTCCAACGAAATAACCATCCTCGAAGAAGGTTGCTTTGGTTTCTAGAGGTGCCTTTGCAGCGCAATCGTCTTATGTGCCAAAGAATTCCTTACTAACAAAGACTGAGCCTAACATGTAGACGGCGAGTCTCAAAAAGCTGATTGCTGGTGAGCCATAAGGCAAAAAGCGCTTTGAAAAATCTTTCACTCCGCTGCGGCGGGAAACGCACGCCTATCATTGCTTCCCCGACTGTGTACAGGCACTCATGCCTTAGTACGATAAATTTGCCGAGCACACGCCTGGAAGTTTGCTATGAAATCACGACTAAACTCCAAGTCGTCTCGGCGTCGACATTAGGCCAAGCCAGGTGCTGAGAGCGTTATTTCCAAGCGTGAGTATGTACCATACCCCAACGCGCGGTCAGAAGACCGCGACTTACATGCAAAGCGTCTTTTTCACTTTCAGGATCGCAACGGCCTTCGGACTGTTCTAGAGACATTTTGACGGCTTTCGAGGGCTGCGCGAGGCAGAAAAATAGTGAGATCTCACAAGAAGCTACTGATACCCATGAGAGTACCCCTGCTTCACAACAAATTCCACATAAAATTGACACTGGCTCTGGTGGGAAAGGATGCCGGAACAGACCGCTCCCGCCTCGACTTTGCGCTGTTTCTATGAGTAATAATAGATTTTACGTATCTGAGTGTGCGTGCTTGAAATTGCTCTTGATATCGACCTAGACTGTTTAATTGCGGCTTCATCGGGAAGATCCCCGATCCTTTAAGTTCTCAAAGAAGAGATTGGCAAAACCAAAAATTGGAACAACCGCCACGTGTCACACACAGCACGATGTCTCCGAACTGCGTCGGATAATTCATTTTCTTATTAATGAGCTCCGAGCTCGGCCGACCTTTGGAAGTGAACAGCCGTATATGTAAGTCATGAAAGGTGGTGACTATTGGCACTATCGACCACTTAATTACATCTTGTGATCGAATTACCAGCAAAATCATGCGCGAGGGCAACGCTTTGATAAGTTTCTAAGGTACCGTAAAACTTATGTGAGACCTATAATCCTGAGGATCGAAATACCGCCAACAATATTCCACGTTTGATTTTGGGTAAGTAAAAGTTTTGTTGAGAAAAAAGATTATGTAAGCCGATCCAAGCCTTTCCAGGTCCGTTAAATGTCCCAATCGAAGACCTTACCGTTTCAAGCTGTAGCTTTTATGTATTGAGCAACATCTTATCAACCTTAAAAAAAGTTCCTCTTTCATGTTTATTTGAAAAAAAGTCTTTGTTTTGTAGTCTCACCGCCTCATCATTTCTAGCCAACACTTCATGAATTTCAGTTACGGCTTCCGTAAGAATAGCAGGTCCCGAATATTTTTATCGAGCGCCCCACTTATCTCTGAAGCATTCGTGCTTTAAAAAACTGGCGAAACTCTAGCGTATTTACATAGAAAAGTGTAAACCTCGTATATTCATAAACGGCATTTTGAGTGCTAACTCAACCATACAAGCTTGACAGTGTAACAAATTTTCTCAGTGCACATACTGCGTAGTGATATTCTAGCACATGGATGACTCTATATGTCTGACCGAGAGTCAGTAAATATCTGGGTTAGACATCTGCAAATGTGTGTCTAATTCTTAAACAAAGTATGCCAAAACACAACAGTAAATTGTGGGTCCCTATCCGACATCATCATGTTCGAATGACCATGGCATCTAACCACCGTATCCATCGGCAAGCTTGTTGTTTGTTCTTGACTAGTACAGATTTGAAATGCATAGTCTTGCTTAACTTTGGACAAACACCACTGTGTCCGCGTCATCGTTAATCACTGGCTAGTCAGCCACAAAGTCGAGGCTTATGTGTCCACCGGATTGGCAGGCATTGTATAAAAGCCGGTGTGTGATTCGCGGGGTCGCCCTTGAACACATTTGTAAAGCCTCACGTATGTGGGGTCAATGACCAAAAAAGTTGATTATCTCAGTCGAACGACCGCTAATCGGAGCACCACATATTTCCAGAAGTAAATCGCTCATTTTATCTTTGTCGTTCAGAATAACGACATAAGCTAGAGCTTCCGGGTCCAACGCAAAGTGAGAGAATTGATTACCCACATATAAAATCAACGATCGGCGACGAGAGATTAACAGTTCGACTTTGGCTCTTTTGCCTGCGATAAAGAATCGCATCAATTTTATGTGAGCCAGCTCGTAGTCTGTCCATCACAACAACGCGTCGGCAAGTATATTAAGTTCACCAGGCTCGTATTAAACACGAAAATTATATTGAATGACAAACATTTTGCTTTCTTTTGGATAAGTGAAAAGCTTTTTTTGCCATTCTTAGATGCATAATCTAGTTGGACTGGGAGTTCGGAAGATGCACTCGAAACTATATAACAGCAGTTCCTTTTGGCCAATCTCGGCTGTTTGTAATAATACAAGAAGACTCATTCAGGTTGTCTTCATCAACTTAAAAGACTTGCAGCCATCAAAATTGTTGGAAGCGTCGAAATAACATTATCTCGTCCGTCAAAGCCATAGCAATGCCTATCGAAGGTGTTGTCTGATGAAATTGAAAGCAAGTTGGTGCTAGCTTTTCCAGCAATACATTCGAATAATGTTTTAGAGATCTCATTTTCATCACCATTCTATTAAAAGTAGTAAGCTAGGTCTAAACGTTTCCTTTAACTTTTTCGTCTTGAATTTATTCTTACATGACAACGAGCCGAAGGACCGACTCATTACCTTAGACCGAAACGGCTTAAGCTAGTTTATGGTCTGATCGAGCCTTGTGGCTGTGCCAAAAGGCAAAGACACATTTGGCAATGCTGAGATAAAATTGTACTGGCTCTCATGACCTACATAACTTTCCTCAAGTTTCTCAATGGGCCTACAAGCCGGGTGTTCTCCTTCGGAGCGGCTAGAGACACCAAAATGTCTGCATAGTGCCAAACGTCAGCAGGTTATCGTCAGCCCATCAGCAGGGTTTTGATAGCCCTTGTGGCATCAATTGCAAGTTTCATAGCATAATACGTGGCGCTTTACAAGGGAAAATTGAAGTGGTGTGTCGATGTTACCCACCAAGGGAGCCCAATTTCTGAGAGCTTGATAGCTCTGAACCAGGACCAGTGGACTGCTGGCTTTACGCGCACGTGTACGAGAGTACACAAACCCATTTCGCTGGCTGACTTTGAAGCGTCGCGCAATTGTGCAATCAGCAAAATATACTAGCTAACGGCTTAAGACGTTTCTATGGTGGAATTGGCTCGGCTGTCAAATTTAAGGACAAAATCATGTCTTGTCTTTACTGTGGGCTAGTTGCTATTACGAAAAACACAAGGCGGGGCAAAGATGTAAGTTACAGCCGCCTCTTTCCTCGCAAGAATGCCTTGGTGAATTATTTCTCCATCATCGTTGTGCTACACATCCCTTGGAAGAGAGTCGGGCACTATTGGCCCCGAGATAAATATGGAAGTATCAAACGTGCTGATATTTTTTAATGCTGACGTAGCGATGTCATTAAGGTCATTGCTTGCAGATAACCACGTTCCGCTGGCAGCCTGGCTGCTCCAGACACTAGCAATAGTTTATTTAATGTGGGTACCAAAATTTCACAGGCGGATAATATAGTATAAGGATAGCGGAGTACCGTTAAGAGCAGGAAAAAAAGGCTTTCTCTCTTTTATTCTAGCAGGTAACACTGATCTGCGAGAAACAATGGGTAACTTACGATCACTATTTTAGCGGAGCTATGTTTATCCGCTAGAAGCGAATTGAGATGCAATGCGAAAGTGACCACTGGGCGTTATGAGTGACGCCGAATTTTTCAACGATACCTTATATACAAAAATTAATCCAACCCAATTGGTCGTTAATTTACAGCCGAACCACTTCAATTGGATGCATGTCAGAGTTGCTGAGCGCCCAGGAGCCCAAAGTCACTAAGTTATTGACTGGTGCTTTGGAGATGGAAGCGTTTCTTAAGGACATAGATGCATACTCTGGTTTCGGCGAAGATGGATTGATTTTGCATCAAAGACACCGTGTATAGAGATGTAAGTCACTAAGTGCTGGGTTACTTAACAATCGCTACTGCCACGGGATCAACTTTTATCTACTTGGCCGAAAAGACTAAAATTGGTATGATGCGGGAGTTGAAATTTCCAGATCTTCACTAAATTTCTGTGCTCAAACCTGGCGACGTGTTCATCATGCTAATAATATGCTGGTCGGCTCAGTAGTTTATGTGCAAACACGCAAAATTGACAAGATCTAAGTTTCGTTTGGATAATTTATCGAAAACCGCCGTGTGAATATACCAATCGGGTATGAATCGAGCACTATGGGTCATTATTTTCTATAAGGATCTCTAGAACGGGCATCCAGCATTTGACATAAAAGCTTAGTTTTATGTAACGGCCACATCCAAGGAAGATATATAAATGTCTGTGATAATGCAGAGTCTGAGGATAGTAGATGACAAGTTTGGTCTTGGTACGGCAATAAAAAATATTTCGGCAAAAAGTATCAATACAAAGGCGTCGTAGACGCCCTGTTGTATCTTTTTAACTTCCCGAACCCGCATGTCGCTTTTGTCTTTATGTCACTCATTGAAATCCATGGTTTGGCATGAAGTCAGCGAAAGATATCTGGTCAAGAATAAGGACTACGGATTTCTGTGTTACATAGAAAATTGTTGCGCTGATGCTCTTGGATTACTGATGAGACTTAAAATAGCACGGATGAGTTTTGATCCATTTTAAGGAAGAAAATGTCTACTGGCTGCTAGGCTTGTAAATTCCCACCAGATCTCCCTCAACTCTAGAGACATCGAGGACCGGTTTGTTTGCCAGTCAAACCGATTTAAACTTGTTCCAGTGGTTCTCTTTACGAGTATCCGTCATGCTGTTTCGGCTGATCGTGAGCGTTTGCCGTTGCACGATAAAATTGAACGCTACAAAAGCTACCAAGACTCATTTTTTTTCTCAAAGCCTTCCTACAACCAGCCGTTCACCATTGCTTGTTTCCCTTCGAGAGCAGTCAGGCTATTATGAGTTACTATTTAGTGATGTGTGTCAACTGCACTTCATCATGAAAGTTCAGCTCCTCCCCAGTATGGGGTCTTAAACTTACTGATAGAAGGGCCTTGAGGGTGTGGCTTTTACCAGCTTCTTTCCAAAGCTCAAGGGCAAGACGAAGGTTCACTTCCTCGGCATCATTCGGGCCAAGAAAGGATCATTTGCTCTGGTTATTCGCAACCAAAGCATTACTTTTGCCTTGCTTGGTAGCGCTTAAGCTTCTTAAGACTGAGCCGACTCACGGGCATGATCTGTAACTGCCCGCCAACGGAATCCCATAGTTGGCTGTAAGGTTTTCGAAGAGCCAATTGATTCGCCTCTTCCATCATTGTTGTTTACACCCTTGAGAAGCTGACTGTGAGACGGAACTATACTTAAGCCGTTATTTAAGCCGTCATTTATTTTACTTGTTTGGGGAGTGAAGCCCAGTAACATAGACTGTTAGCTCTCTTCGTCTAAAAATGTACCCATAAAGCTCGCCTACATTGTTTGCAGACAAAGATGCAGAGCTTAATGCTAACCAGAAGAAAAAATGCTCTCTCAATTGCTTTGGCGATGTGGTTATGCGAGTATGTGCCCAGCTTCTAGCTCGGATTTAGAAGTAAGTTAGTACAAATGACACGCTTCTTTAGAATGACTGCTTTGGTGGTCTTCACTACAGCACTTATTGAAAGGCTTTCTTAAATCTCGGCCGATAAAACGTAGGGCGTTCACTTTTTAAAAAATAAGTCTATATCTACATCCGAGATGAACATCTTTTGTTTAATTGACCTTGATGTACCTGTGTTGTACTTGCGCTATGGCATTGCTGTATACGGGTACCGGAAGAAGCACACTCCTCACACCAAGTTATTCGTGAATATACGCGAAAAAAATTGTTGTGGCTAAAGGCAATCGCGACAGCCCTCGGACTATGCAGACTGTTTTTAAGGTGCTGTGACAGTCTGCTTGGTTATGCTCCACGAATCGCGGTCGCTAAAGTGGTCTGAATGACACTGACCCTTGTGTTCCATGATTTGTAGCTAGCACTATTCTCTACGAGTGTTTCTCAGTGGACTCCGCCTGCATCGTCATAACCACGCTCTTGATACTTAGCCTATAGCTAACGATGCATGGAATAATCTGCAGTAAAAGCGTTTACAAAGCTTAGCTCAGTGAACAACATGCATGAAATAAGGCTTGACCTAGTTACGTTGGATAAGCCTCTAACTATGCATCTCACGACTTGAAGCGGGTACTTCATTCTATAAATATCGCTGAGTGGTTTACGTTTGCGCGGTAGCTGGGCATCGCCCATACGGATTGCGCTCAACGACAGCCGCACCATATCACGCATGCAGCAAATGCTGCTTTCTATAATGAATAATACGATATTTCACATTTCGAGCTTCTATTCTCGACACCACAAGTGTCCAACTCCAAAACTATAACGTCCAATTCGCTATTCTATCTGAGCCAACGTTCGTGCTCGACCGCACTTCTTTCTTAGTAAAAAAAGGTTCATGACTCATCAAAGCTATGCTGGAAGCAAAGTAGGTGGCGCCCAAGATCGCGCATCCAGATCAAAGACCGCATAGCGTTATACGGTACCATAGTCGAAGGACTTTAAACCTAAATATATTGAGCAGGGCCCTTTGTTTCTATCGCTTAGCAAATAGCAACAATGCCAAGTTAATGTGCTCATAGAGCCTCAGCAATAAGGGCTAATTTCCTATGGCAGTAAGGTGCTAAGCGTAATTTTCGAGGTCCCTGGATCGACTATGGCTTACCAAAAAGCTTTATGGCTACCTCAATGAGGCTTGAACGCGCAATTATGGTTTTAGAGCATGCGGCGCTTTCAGGCGCAGCTCTGTCGACCAAAAATTTATTTCTGGGACTCGACATACTTAATTGTTCTAGTGATTTTCTCGAGTTTGCTTGAGATTCCGTTCTCACCGGTTTTCCAAACGACTGAATCCCGTAATATTTAGCGCTTTAACTTTTGGTTCTTACCACGTATGACGGATATTACCTCAGAAAAGCACTAATGCGTGCGTAAGCGCTGCCAGCTCTTCCTCCTATTTTTCCGCTCAGCTAAGCTCCATGGGAATTGGACCACGCGATGAACGTTTGCTCCCTGAGCCTTCTTTGACACGTGCTGTCTGAGGATTACATTCGTATTTCTTGTCGCTCTCACGACCTTCTGAAAAAGGTATGGAGTACACGGAAAATTCCATTCGGGCCGCACTGGTGCGCAGTCTGTCCATGAAGGCGGTGTTAACCATCTCTTTTACGAAGAGTTGGTGGCCTTTCCATTTAAACGAGTTTGTACTTCTAAATAATATTCACCAAATCCATCTTGTTTGGGCAGGATGCAAGAAAGCAAGACTGTACCCGGTTCAGAAATAGACAGCAAATCGAATTGCGTCGATTGACGCTTCCGCTCATTTTAGGTGAAGAGCGCTGCTACAGCTGAGGTACTGCATGTGAGTGTAAATAACGAGCTCACCCACCGAACTCTGAGATCGACAGAGCCACTTTCGATCGCATCAACCGCAAAAATGTTGATATGCTGGCCATCCCCCCCCCCCCGCTAAACCAGAGCAGGAAAGTCTCCTCTTTCTTCCCTTTAAGGTCTTGACGCTCCTCTCAAGCGGCCCCGGTGCAAGTGACATCATCGTTGCCAACGACCCCGTCATCGTCGTTAAAAGTTTTCCAACCAATTGTTCTCATAGCCTTTAGATGTGCACTGACCGCAACGGGACCTTGTGCAGCCAAATTGTATAGCCCCTCGAGACTAAGCAAGACTATCCGATTGTATAGCTTGTCTTGCACGCCATGGTAATTGCTCCATCCTTACAGAGTAGCACTCAACGGCTCAAGCATAGGTTAAATAGGAGAGCTATCACGAAGAGGTAGCTAGTTGCTTAAAGGAAGTTCTGCGATCATTGCTCCATACATAGTTTTGTACGAGTCGTAGACCGCTACCGACCTGACTTCAAAAGTTAGTATCAGTCTTAAGACCGATTTTCAAGACACCTACAGCACAGTTTCTCCTTCTAATATGCATTAAGCAGTGGTCATAAGGCCGAATGCTGCTTTTTGTTGACATCTCAGTACCAAGTGTTGTCTTCTTATTGTTAGATCACGTGACTAAGGCTACACAATATGGTAACATCGGCATACCCAGGCTCGTGTGTCTCACCTTATCAAACCTTTGGACTTCTTGAGCCCATACAAGTTGAATCCCTGTTTAAAATCTTGTTCAACAAGCATAATCATTGTGACCTATATCGGTTATTAGATGCCTTCGATGAGTCGTACAGCTAAGTAAAGAACACACATCTAATGTCATTCGGCTACTTTATTGCGCGAGGTCTGGATCCGACAACATTTTTAAGACACAAGCGAATCTTACAGTATCCGAAAACCACACAGTATCCCGGTGTAAGTACGCCATGCCGTCGAACAACAATTGTATTGCTCGTACATCTCACTTGCTTTATCTGAGTCGATCACTCTTTGTCAAGAGTGAGAGAAGCTTAAGCGTCATGGCCGACTACGACTCGCCAATTTCGGCATCAGAAGGTGGTTACAAGCTCGAGAGTTTGCGGCTCAGACACTAAATCAAAAGATATGGGATTGTACTCTGCATACGCCACTCTCACCTCAGCAACACACTCTCGATACTGCGCACCGGACAATCCACATTTGCAAGCAATCGGTGCTCTCACTGCACGCCCATACACTCTTTTCCGCTCCTCGATTGAGCTCTTATGTCGAATGCAGAACATCGATAGCCAATTACTTTAACAAGGTGCGGGGTCATCACAGTAAATAAATCTCGCATAACATTAAATTTACTGGCCTATACGCTCATGCCAGACAGCCGGCTGTGATTGCTCAAGAGGCTACGCCAGGGCCTTAGACATCGGCCCTGCGGCTTTAATAGTTTATATCGTGCGCCTTTAAGAGAAACCATCTCGTCAGGCTCGGCTTAGAGCTCAAATGGCGAATCATCAGTGACAGCGCTCGCAGGAGTCTCATGCAGCGTGAAAAATCTAAGAAACCCGAAATGAGCTCTGCTCGTTGTCTTCCGCTTCAAACCTCGATGAAATGGCGCACTTGCTGGCCATCCGTATCCAATAAGCTACGACGCCAAAGAAATCCTGCAATAATGAGACCGTATGCTCCTAGGGTGGCTTGAAACACGAGTGCCTGGCAAGACCATTGGGCAAAAATTGCTCTCCATGTGTAAGATTTTTTTTTCTAAGGATTGAAGATGGAAGCCGATGCACCAACGTCATGCGGCGCTTTAAGTTGTCGTGATTCTGACGTTCCTCGCGATCGGTGTCGGGTAGCCCCAAATGAGCCGGAGAACCAGCAACCTTGACCGTCATTGTCAAGAAATGCACCGGGCGAGCCAGTTTCGACCCCCAAAGGCTTTGACCAGCCAGCTCTTCAATCCTGTGCGCTTTGGCGCCTGGAAGTATTGCTTAATATGTGATTGTTAACTAAGAATTCATGACGTAATTATCCAGACTTACATTCTGGCTCATCTGATGGGCTGACCTTTCTAACTTTAGTATATATCGGCGCTAACGCTCCCGCGCTTTCTCGATCATAATACCGCTTAATACCGCTAAAGGAAGCTCACAGAAAACATGGTGCGTTTACGTTGTCTTCGTAATCTTGAACGCGTGCACTAAGCCTCATTAAGGTATAACCGTAGATGGTCCGATGAACTGCCGACGCAAATTGGTATCATAAAAAGCTAGTAACAGCAAATTTGGTAACAAAAATAGCATTTATAGTTCATGTATCTCCAATATAAAACTCCCACATGTTTTTTTTGTCATCATTTTGTCCAAATGTCTTGGCATTTAATCTATTTGTCAAACTCTTGGCTTAGACCCTAAAGGTATTTATTTACCACGTTTTCAAAGATTTACGCTCTATGAGAAAGTTAATGTCAACAAGACGCTATACTTCTCCTCATTTACTTAGAATAACGATATGGTGGCGTCAATGGCACACACGCGTTAGCGATCCCATTCACTAGAATGTCGTAAAGCCTGTAAAAGTGTGAGCGACATTCTTTATTGAAAATTTAATGAGTGAAAGTACGCTGCTCCAACATTCTGGCCGATTTACACACACGTAAGAAATCATGAAGACAAGTTTTCCATTCTATTTGACTATCGATCTGCAAATCGTCAACTTTCGGCATGATCACACGGATTTCAAGCCTACCAAAATTTAATTCTGCAAACAAAAAGCCCGTGAAATGAGGATCTTAGTTCTCATCATAAAGGACAAATTCAGGTGGTATATAGTTCAGCAAAACAGCCTTCATGAAAAGCTGGTGAGACCTCGCTCTTAGCCACACCATTTGCCCGTTTGATATGAGCAGAATTACGCACCTGTCAGTCCGCACTTATACTAATTCGGTACACATGACGCCACAATTTAACAAGGAGTTAGCTTGTAATGTTCGGATGGCCCGATACATAAAGTGTTGCTTACTTGACTTAATACCACCTAGACGATGCATAAAAGAAGCGTTGGTCTTTCTCTGCGGAAGGTGAGGCGACCATATCGTGTCGCAGATAAAGCGCTGTGCATGAAGGGGAAAAGTCTCGAACAATTAAAAGCCTGGCATGTGAGCTCTATATTATTGATGCAAGCCTACTTTATCGTAATTCATCTATGTCGTGAACAGAATGTTAACCTGAGCAGCTGAAGGCTGTCAAGCTTTGGACGCTTCCCCAAAACAGTGCAGTGCTCATTATATAAGTTGGTCCGTCAAGGACGATACGAGCTATCGTTCTGGATTCTATTACGCCAAAATTGGCGTCTTAACTTGTTTTCTTTTCTCTGCCAAGCGCCTCACAATGCATGCTATCTCGACCTATTCTGTATCTCTTTAAGAAATAAACACAGCGGCCTCGCCACTTTTGCATACTACACGCTATTAATTATGGAGCAATAATAAAGGCCAAGCCACTTTCTTATATTTTTTGAGCTTAGTGGAACTGACAGAGGAGAAATTGCCTTACGCTGAGAGGAAAATTTTCAAATGTAAGCTTTTCAAGCGCCGAAGTCGCACTTTTTGCATTAGCGTAAAGCCTGTCTGTGCGCATACGCTCAAGCATCGAGAGCAAGTGGACAATATGCTTCTTGAAATTTGTCTTTCCGTGCGCTGCACTACTATGAGCAAATAATTCTTGAAAGTATGTTGACTTGTAGAACCTGAACAATTGTGCATGAGATTAAAGGTCGCAGGTGCGTTCGAGAGCCTTCAGAACATTACCATCCATTTCCATACCGTACCATTGATGTGCTTACTGCAGTCAATGATTTGTACTATTTTACATGAGTGGCTCTAATACCCAGCAATTAGGTCTAGTGCACTGTGTGTTTTACATCTGTCCATGTTGTTTTACACACTTCTCTTTAAGAAAGCGGCGTCTGTTTTGAAATGGTTGCCGCTATCAGCCTTTTCTAGGTACTCACCACTTCTAGCGAGTGCTGTCTCCTGAGAAAACGAACCTGTGATAAATCACACACATTGGTACAAAAAGCATTTGCCTAAAGCATATTATTCCATTAACGACATGAAGCGAATGCTGCTTGTTACATCCATCACTCAGTGATCTACGTGTCACTCTACACGCACCAGTGGGCATTACCTAAGCCCAACGGGTATTATGCCCTATATGACATGCAGCGATTGCTGTGTCAATTGACCACCCCTCAGTGATTTCCGAGCTGACCTCAACACTATAAGTGTATATTTCTGACATTGTGACGTCCCGCACATTAACCGACATGGTCTTTTGTCCACATTGATGACAAAACTTTTTCCTAGCAAAGGTGACCCAAGGCTCATAATAGCTCCGCTTGGATGACACTTCAGAATTTGAGCTCCAATCTTCTCAAGGTCCGTGGCTCCCCAGCAACACCATAATATAAACAATTAAGTCATACGTTGCATCTAGATACAAGGTCAATTGCCTTCTAGCGCTATCGAAGAAGATGAATTCTAAACCATGATCCACCATAGAGCGACTTGCTTAATGAGCAGTGACAAAAGCTACTTTGGTGTGCTCGTAAAGCCTCAGCATATGGCTATATTCCTTCGACGGTAAAGCGTCAATTTTTCCAACAATTCAATGCCGACAGTGAAGGGCCTACAAAGTCCTTCATGATTATCTCAGCAAAGATCGTGAGTACACTCCGTGTTCTAAAGTTTAGAGCGCTTGTGAGCTAAGCCCTATTGGTCATTGAAACCTCTTGAGGCTCATCAGAACTAGGTTCGTTCACATTAGGCCAACAGGGAGAAGCCGTTTTCTTACAGGATACCAGTCAGCTATTCGACCGAAGAAATAGGCTTTTTAAACCTTGATGCACATGACGAAGAGAGAACCCAAGAAGCAAATGTTGGTACTACATATAATGAAGCGTCAGTGAAGGGTTTGTGTGGCAAGGATTAACTAGGAAGTCTTACTCCACCTCCTCGGCATACCTAAAGTTCGTGAAGATTGGTCCATTTAGTGTATCCGGGCTATATAACACCCTAGCCGTGACGCCTGCGTGTTAAACTCAGCTTTGTGAACAATTCATCCATAAAGACGAAAACTGCGCTCTCTTTTGAGAGAGTTTTTGTTTACATCTCAGCTAAGAGATTTCTTATCTCTCAACAAAGCTTAAATCCTTTTTTAATCGAAGCATTACAAATGAACTCATGTAGCCCGCACAACAAGGCAGCAAAAATGCTCACGTCAATTGCCGTTTTCAGCTTTCCTAGGAGGACAAGTCGCCTTAACTACGTCAGTGCCCATTCCGTGCTAGCTCATCTAGATTTACTAATTCTGACAGCGATGTAAACATCATATTCATTCCAGCCTCTCACATTCAAAGCAGGAGCTTTTCTCCTCAAAATTGTTTCGAAGGGTTCCACACTCACTAGTTTGAGCAGGAAAAGAGTTGACGTCACCATCCAGACGATTCTGTCATCTTCTACAGATGTTGCTCCAACAAAGCGTTCTGATAGCTGGAGAATGCCTTCAGACGCACGTTAATACGTCAGGTTTTTGTATTTAACAGAATTTTGTGCTTCTTCGGGACCAAAAAAGCACCTGCTTATATGTAGTTGGCGAACGCACGGCTATATTCGAATTAATATCGGTCTTAGCGACTCATGTGTAGAGTGTCATCATGTGCACCTGGCTATCAAAAGTGTTTGGTTAAAAACGATAGCACCGGTCTTTATTCTTTCTACTTTACTTAGGACTAATACGGGGCGCAGATCGCTGACTGTCTGACTCTTACAGTTAGTGTTAGCTTTATTTCAAGTATATACATCGGATTGATTATTTGAAAAATCCTCTTAATACTTGAAGAATACAATCGAGCTTAATTCCTACTAATATGCAGAAACTTATGAAATGCACCGCTTTGCCTACTAATATGCAGATACGTATGAAATGTACTGTTTTTTGTTAATTTCTTAGTAGTAGGTACTGCCTTCGGATTGCTGCTCAAAGCGTCACTAAGCATGTGTAGCGGACGTTACATTTAGCCGAGCTATCGTGTGGTGAAAGCTTGCTTCTTCATCAAGAAAAACAAACAAAATGGTAACTTCTGGTGTGGAACATGCACTTTGTCGACAATTATACTGGTACTTTTACCAAAAAAATTTGAAGAATGCTGGTATAGGTTTCACAGTCACATTAAGTGCATATGCTCTATTATAGGTAGAACATAAGTTGAATAAACAGAGCATTAAGTTGACCAGTCTCCAAACTGCCGTTAATTGCACACGCTGATATAATGAAGACCGGAACTAGTAACCAGCCGTTTAGCGGGAATCGTGAAGTTTTCTGCACGCCTTCTCTGTGCAAGGTGCTGTGTGAACCCGTCACGCCTAATAGCACCTTTAGTTAATATTGATCCAACGCAGGTAATAAGACTACTTCAACTGCTCTCATACGAATATAAGTGTCATCTCGCATCTGTCGCACGAGTAGTCCGTACTGCCTTAAGTACTTGCTGGCTTCTGTAGGCCTGAGAAGGCGATTGCACTTGCAGCCTTCTCTGCTGCTAGGCAGGTAAAACGCGTTATGGCGTTCGAGCTATACGAGCCAAATTAATGCTCGGAGGAACAAACAGCACAGACTCAGAAAGCTTCGGAGGCTGCGCCTACTGAAGGTCCGAAGCGGCAGAATTTAATACTTTCAAGGATAATTTGAATTTCCTTTTCTGGACGAAGAAGCCTTGATCATAAACAACGAGGTAAGCGTAGCGTTCGCACTCCTTCATTTAGAAGTCAGGTTTGAATCCGAGTACTCACCTAAAATCAGCTTTACCGGAGTGGTTTTGTCCTAAAACCTATAAAGGATTATTTACAAGCAACTTCTTTTGGCAATCTTTGCGTTCCACCAACATTTCTGCTTTTTGCCTGCCGACAAGAAAGGCGGGGGCTATTTACAGTGTTTATGAACAGGGTGGTAGTACCAAACAAATAAATAACAGCTTTTATAAGAGGCGCAATTTCTCGAATAAGACCAGGTGATGGTGCTCATTAACGAGCTAAGAGTAAGACCTAATTGCTTAAATGCAGCTTCGATGATTGAAGAGGCAAAATTATCAGCTCTTTACAAAAAGTACAGCTAGAGTCAATTTTGCTTCTCCAAAATAATTGGGGAATGGGCAATTCTTTTTTTTAAATGCTTGATAAGTGGTATTTATAGACTCGGGTCAGTATAAATAAGGTCAAGTGTTACCCATCGAGCAACATCCAATGTTTGGCTGTGAAAAAAAAGCACATGATCCTTGACTAAGTAGACTTTTGTCTCGCCTAAGAGCTTTGAAGAGGCTCTGGCAAAAGCCGCGCCGTCAGAGCCAGGAAAACACTGGCTACTGGTTGGGTGAACAGCCCTACTGAATATAACTTATGTCCTGGGTGTGCGGTTGATATACACAATGGGACATTACCCCCTGAGAGCTTGACAGCCCTCAAAGAAGAAACTAGTAGTGGTAGACTATTGGCCGAACGCAAGATATACGATATCATTTCGATTCTCGGTAGATTCTGGCGCGTCGCAAAAATTTGGTAGCCGGCGAACGAATGCCATCGACTAAGTTGATTGACTTGTATTTTGAATTCATCGAGCTTACAAAGGAGTTCTTGACGCTCATAGGATTCAATTTCTTTTTTTTGCAAAAGTTAATGATCTTGACAGCCCAGCGTCATTTCTTGTCTTTGTCCTTGACATTGACAAGCATGACTTAATACCAAGAATGCTATGGCTAAAATAACAAGAGGCCTATTCAAATGCTCGGTGTAATGCCATATGAGCAAGCCTTTTGATTTCTCACACCAAAGCCTTAGGATTTCATGTTCCTGTCTTTGCTTTGTGCTCGGCTCCATTGAAAGGAAGCGTGAGCAAGCACAGACCCAGATTCAATGTAATACTTCCGGTAACAAGGCTCTAATGCCTCCCAAAGACAAACTTAATGATGTCTCTAGAAACTTTTTTAGTGGGTAATCAAGCCGAGATAGCAGAATGGGCTGCTGACGGTCCAAATAAGAGTATTAGGGTTCCAATAGTGAGCATCTAAGCTGCTCACTATTGGCACCCTGCTACCAATTGGGAATTGCAATATTTCGCAACCGGGTGACATAGACCTGCAAGACACAGTGGGGAACATAGGGTCACATGTGGATAGCGACTACCGAGAGTAAGCAACATAGTTCCGCTAGAAGAATGGGGATGCGTTTATGTGATCTCCACGTAACACGAGCGACGCCGTAGTTAACGAAAAAAATAAACATAATCAATAAGGCAAATCGATCTATTATATATCAGCAGGTGTGCTTCAATTGAAGGCACTGCCAAAGGTGACAAAAATGCTGCACCTTGAAAAGTTCGAAGCTGCTGAGAAATTAGCAAAACTGAGTGACGCAAGTGTTTTAAAGGTGGAATTTTCAGATATAGAAACCCTCGTGAATTTTAAAAAGGATGTTTTCGAATAGATTCACTGATATAATATTTTGTTGTTCCGGAAAGATTCCAAGAATCCGGTTTATTGATTATTAATGCAATACTTAAAAAGGGCCCGCTATCAAAATCTCCACCAGAAAGGGTAGCTAATAACAAGACTGATCTCGTATCAGGCATCAAGTATTGTGTCACCATTGCCAAGAGGACAAAGTAATTTCAATATGCCTATATTGTCGAACAAGTAAAGATTGGTAGAGTGCAAGAGTCAAAATCCTTGATCTCGTCGCCGACCTTTCGGTCTCTGAAATCAAAATAGACGTAGAGACTAATTTATGCAAATGATGACTCAAACAGCGTTACAATTCTTTTTCAAGACAAAATAGTGCTGCTTATCGACGTGTCCGTGCACCTTGTATCGCGCACGAGGAATTGGTAAGTAATTACTATATGAACGTTGTGTATGCTTCCACGGCGGTGAGTACACCCAGTGGCATACTATGGATTTGTATAGTTTTATCAGAAGGCCCATCACGCTCCCCGGTATCGCTCAAAAACATTTTTTTATCATTACGGGCTCTGTACAAGCACAATGATGTAGTATCTTTGTATATAGCCTCTACTAAGGATATCTGTCGGCTCTGAAGTCCCATTTACATCAGGGTAAGATGCAATAGACTTTACGCCTGTATCGTCATTCTCTTTTTGCAAATAAATTTCTCCAGTTATCACCGGCTTCAAGCGAACAGTCTTTTAGATGCTCGGCTCCTAAGTCGAATCGTCGAGAAGGCGACTGCGATGGATAGGGATCCGCTGCTTTTCGGCAATGTAAACGCTTTTACTAATGTTTACACAAGACCTTTTACACACAAATGGTCCGACGGAAAAGGACAACCGTGTGCTAGTGGACACACTTCACAGTATGTACGCTTAATCTATCAAAAAAGAGGATTTTTTAGACGATCCTGCATAAGTACGGTCTTACGTAGTATGTATACTTTCGTAAGCTGATAAGCTATATATGACTGAGAGTGTCCCTTAACAATGCGGTGTATGCATCTACGAGCTTTACACCCTCCGATTTAAGTGAACTGAGAGTCTTAGAGCACCGCTTTTCCTTCGAATCCCGAAATTTCCAGCAACATTGGGGGAGAGACTAGGAAACCTTCTTTTCTGAAGTCATTTGGGTGAAAAAAGTGTTCTTACCTAGACAGTCGTCGGACTTTGCTCAAGTTGACTTGATATAATTAATTTGTGATTGCATCCGCCCACGATAAACATAAAAAAGCAATTAATAAATATGGCATAAGTAATCAAAATGTGTTTACCAAAGACCAACACCGTTTTATAAGACCTTAACGTCTTGGAAAGGCGAGGGCAATTGTACACCTTTAATCTTCCCAAGAATGTGTCGATGGCCCCAGCATTTTTTTTTCTGGATGATTTTCGATCGTCAACTAAACCTCATGTTAATCACCAAAGGCTATTTATATTGTCGCAATCGCGCTCGAGCTTGATGGGAAAGGTGAAACGGGCGGTCATACGGCAGTCGGTAGACCAAAGCCATCTTTGTATTGGCCGTAATGCTAAAGGCTACGCATATATACGGTGTAAGCTCGTCAGTTTTGGGTGACCGGATGAACCTGGAACTCACTGTGAAGCTAATGTCCTCCCCAACGCAACTCAAAGACCCGCGCTGAGACGAGCGGTGGTCAAGACGACCGTGAAGTTTGTAGTCACGTTTCCAGAGAAATTCATTTCCTCGCTACGACTTCGAACGCTAGAAGTTTACACAAAGCCCCTTCAGTCTACCTCGAGAGCAACTGTAAGCACGTGCACGCAGCTGCGCAGTCTTAATGCAAAGACGCAAAGAAGGGGTAGGAGCAACCTTTTCGAGCTCTTTTTCACCGTCAAGATCAGCGGCTTTTTTCTAAAAGATGAGCTGCGCTGCAAAGGCGCTCAATTGGGTGGCAGAAACTTTCTTGTGAAGTAGTGTATATATCCCACTTGCCGTCCCGTACTCTTAACCTGAAGAACGAGTCCAACGAGGAAGAAAAGGGCGTTCTGGATATTTAATACCTGTACTGGCCATATCTCCGAGCAGTACACTTGGCTACATCGTGCGCCGCTAGAGTATACGTTTTGCGTGGCAGTTTTTAGCGTCGCTTGGCTTCAAACGAACCCGTGTTCCAGCTTGATCCAACGGCGTTCATTCAAATGCCCCTAGAGCCGCATCGAATCCTGCATAAGGATTTTGCTCGGCGTCCTACGAAGCCCAAATTAAGGGCACTTACATCCCGTATGTGGATCTCCTTGAATATCGTCATCTCTACGCCTTCCAATATATGGCCAGGTATACCTCCGGGGTGCCTTGAACGAAATTTGTCTGTCTAGTGAGATAATCTTTCCTTAACTTCGAGATACCTCCGCCTCGGCATAATGTCAAGCCAGACACTGCGACGTAAATTCTGAGCATGGATATGGAGTGACTCATAAAACCTCGATGTGCAGCCAAGAAATCGCGGCTTTTATGTGAAGCGCTCTTCTCTTTTGATCCCAAATTGCAGCAGCCTTTGGGCAGGAGTTGCCGAAGCTGTTTTAACAGCCTTTACAAGTTCGGTACCAAAGTTACACCGCACCCTGCTGCTCGCGCTATTGACTTCAATCACTAAATTTAACCGAGAAATATACGCTAGAATGTTGACTTAACGGCCCTCTTACTCCTCGTCCTTTAAAATGACTGACTTTATCAACAAGAGCGTCCTTAGTCCGGGATGTTCTCCTTGAAACCACGGACTTTCGTGTCCTTGTGGGCGAGGCTTTTCACGTGAGTCTGACGTTTACTTCATAGCCTAGCGGGCGAATGTAGAGTCGATTGCTTGTAATATCCAAAATGATATATTCTTATATATATGTATATATTTATTTTACTGAGCGAGGTTGAGCCGTATGCTTTCGTTTTCCGCGGCGGAGCGAAAGACTTCAGAATGACGTTTCTTGCTTTAGCGGCTCCCGCGGGGGCTAATTTCTTATGGCATTGCCTGCAGCCTCAGGCGCCGAGACCTTTTTTGGTGCAGTGATACCTGTGGTAGCCGAAGCAACCATTAATGGCAATGGCTTGTTCATCGCAAAAAAAAGCCGCTTTTTGCTGCCTATTTGGTCTAAAGCGACCTTTTAATAATAGTGATGTATGGCACTAAGTCTTACTGCTTCATAAAGCGGATACCGCCGGTACAGCACCATAGCAAGTTCCAATGCTGGGCTGCGAATATGCGCAAGCAGATACATAAGATAAAAAAATTGAGCTTGCTGCATCAAGAAGAGGGCAGGTGGTGTGGTATATTCACGCGTCTTTTCAGGCTCTTGCGATATTGCGATCAGCAAGATAGTGAAAATGACCACTACACCACAACTTTTCTTATACAAAATAAAATGTTAGTACTAGGCACACTCCACGACCATTTTGCGATCCGCGAAAAAATCTTTCGATTCTTCAGCAAAAATAATGTGACGATTTGCGCTGTGATATTTACATTTAAAAGGGGATATCCGCAGCTTTTTAATCAGACTTTAATTCCATCCTAGCAAGTATGGAGGAGATTGGTCTAGCCCCTGTCGCCGCCGACGAGGAGCCACTCGTGCCTGTGGCCATTGAGACGAAGACGGATTTGTATGCCAAGTATAAATCACTGGAGCGCCACATGGAGTTTCTGGATATCCAAGAGGGATATATTAAGGATGAGATGAAAAATCTTAAGAGGGAGCTTATTCGTGCTAAGGAGGAAGTAAAGCGCATACAGTCGGTGCCATTGGTAATCGGCCAGTTTCTTGAAATGGTAGATGCCAATTACGGTATCGTGGGGTCCACAGCGGGCTCCAACTACTACGTGCGCATCCTCAGCACGCTGGACCGTGAGCGGCTTAAACCCAACTCGTCTGTGGCTCTCCACCGCCATTCGCATGCTGTCGTAGATGTGCTGCCTCCTGAGTCTGACTCTAGTATTCAGATGATGCAAATGTCCGAGCGCCCCGATGTTTCGTACTCGGATGTTGGCGGCATGGACATTCAAAAGCAGGAAGTACGTGAAGCCGTGGAGCTACCGCTGACCCATTTTGACCTGTACAAACAGATCGGTGTGGATCCACCTCGTGGTGTGCTCATGTATGGGCCCCCAGGAACGGGAAAGACGATGCTGGCTAAGGCTGTGGCCAACGCCACTACAGCCGCTTTTATCAGCGTCGTGGGCTCTGAGTTTGTGCAAAAATATTTGGGAGAAGGCCCGCGCATGGTTCGCGATGTGTTTCGTCTGGCCAAGGAAAATTCGCCTGCCATTGTGTTTATTGATGAGGTGGATGCGATTGCTACCAAGCGTTTCGACGCACAAACAGGAGCCGACCGCGAAGTGCAACGCATCTTGCTTGAGCTGCTGAACCAGATGGATGGATTTGACCAGGCTACGAATGTTAAGGTCATTATGGCGACCAATCGAGCAGACACACTGGATCCAGCTTTGCTACGTCCTGGCCGGTTAGATCGCAAAATTGAGTTCCCCTTGCCTGATCGTCGACAGAAGCGTTTGATCTACCAAGCCTGTACGGCAAAGATGAACCTTGGAGATGAAGTGGACTTGGAAGACTATGTAAATCGTCCCGAGAAAATTAGCTCGGCTGACATTGCGTCTATTTGCCAAGAGGCGGGATTGCAGGCTGTGCGCAAGAATCGGTACGTGGTATTGCCCAAAGACTTTGACAAGGGCTATAAGAGTGCTATCAAGAGGGCGGACACGACTTTTGAATTTTACCATTAAGCGAACGATCAATACACTTGTCCGTTCGATAATAAACTGATTAAGTATATAATTCACTTGCAAGTAAAAGCTCCTCAATTGTCTTGTAGCAATCTATCCGAATTTCTTGTCTGCCTTGTACGAATCTCGTCCTAGCAAAAAAAAAACGAATTTTAAAAGGCACTATACTAAATGCACGACAAATGAGATACGTACATAGACTTGTGTGAGCTTCTCCTGTAAATTTCGCTCCAATTCAAAAAGTTCATCCTCCGACGAGAGCTGAATGGAGCGAGTTAATAGTCTGCTATTAAACCAATGACCGTGTCTAAAGAGCCAAGCCACTGGGAGCATTAGCCTTAAGCCTTAGCGGCAAAGAATGAACAGATCAACGGCGTACTTGATGACAAGCAACTCGATGGCTGGAAGTACATTGGTGTCGAGCTTACGCTTGACAAGTACAACTAATGGCCGAATAAATCCTTCGAAATATACGTGCGTAAACTACGAAAAACATATCAAAAATTTGCGTTGTGAACGAGTCCAACAATCGAATCTTATCATACGTGCGTGTTTGGGGTCAGCAACAGCCCTATTAGGGTACATTTAAGAAGGTAATAGAAGGGGAACCTATGAGCAAAATGTTAATTTTATAAAGGTAAGCATGAAACAATCGCAACAAGTTTTTACTTACCACGATATAAAGCACTCGATGTATTGCTGAAAAATTGCAGCCGCTGCCAAGACAATCCTGCAATTCCGGCAGTGTGTAAGCCGGGCTTTTTATCAGAGAGTAAACACTGACAAACCAGAATTCAAGCACACCAGCGAGGGTGTCGGTATTAACGCCCTTTTCCACCCGAGAAAGCACCTTGAGTGAGTCATAGGTCCCTGAAAATATTCCCACACATCTACAGAGGCAATACCAATTTTAGATGTATGAATGATTAATGGTCGACATCAAGAACAAGCCTCACGTGAGGCATTCGCTAAGCAAATAAAATGTCATGTTGCCGCTTTGTTTCGCCCCAGCTTGGAATATGACAAAAATATAAAGCTAAATGTTAAAAATAGACATTCCGAAAGAAAGGCTCGTCTCTAGCAGAATTGCTCGTGATCCGACTCTGATGCGCCTTGCCGGTATTCATACTGGCTACGATTTTTCGAAAGGTATCGAAAAAAAAGGAACTCTTTTTGCTATATCTGCAATAATGTTTCTAGTTGTGATGGAAACACATAATTACATTATTGAGATCGTACGCCACAATGGCAAGCACTAAACTGACATTATACTTGCACGTTTCCGTTGTCGCAAATTCTTTTTTGTTAGCACCGCTGCAATACATGACTTGTATTTGTGCTCAAGTACGTACGTGAGAAAAATGGGAATGCAGCAAGTGACAAGCAATGCAGCTAAGCAGCACATCATTTTGGCCAAAAGGCGTACGTTTCTACAATATGCAATTGCGCCAGTCGTCACAGGTAATGTGTCTTTACATAAAGCCGAAATTTCGTGGTAAAAGATGTTCATCTGTATAAAGAGGCCTTCAAGAAAATGTTACTTGTGGTGCACGACAGGGACACTAACAATATTATTATTAATTTGCGTATTGAGGCAATTCGAAGGATACCGGAACGCACATCATCTCGACCAGAAATGCAAAGTATAATTTTGTGGACATGGGAAACAATAGATGGAGTCAAGCTACGCAGGTCAATTAAGGAAAGTTCTTAAGGGCATTAGAACCATTTTTCTTTTGTAATCATCGAGAGATGTGACTTTGCAGCGTAGGAACCGCATGCTTAGAAGCAGCCATAGGACTCGAGCAGGCTTTGAAAAGCTATAGTGTCTTGGCTCATGCTTTCCAAACGATTTGAAGGGGTAATTAGGCTCAGCCATCTATCAAAACAAGTTGCGCGACACTCGCAAAGCCTTTGCCCGATCTTGCCAAAAGATCGAACAAAGTTTGTTTTGGAGAGTCTCCAGCAGGCACTTGCTATGGTGTGGCCAGACGAGGTAAGATAAATTAGCGTTGTTTACGACGCTTCCGGCTATACCATTACTGATACGGCTTTAGGGGCGCAGGTCCAGCAAATTGCTCGCCGACCGATGCTACTACGTGCTCGAGGCTCGAGAGCAGATTCTACATGATTTGAATTTTGCTGAGATGAGGCACACAGTGATGTCGTGGCGAAGATAAACGAGTCACTCTGCATTACAGATAGCTAAAATTTTAGTTGCGTCCACTAGACGCTGACCTTTGAGACTAGACTGCACTGAACAATTCCCGATTAGCTGAGAGAGCGATTTTGCGCTAATGCTTGATGTTGGGAAAATATTGCGAACAAACGCATTGCTTTGTGTGGGTCTAACTAAGGCGTATTATGACTTCAGTCAGGTGAGAACGTGATCGTTGGCTCCAGGTTATGCACAGACACATCCACGGAAGCCCTGTGCCAGAACTGATTTCGAGAACGAAGCATCACTACCTTTAGTTTGAGGTGCGTGAGTCAAGCGACTTGCCCGCTGACCTATGCAGCAACACACTAGAGACTAGAGAGCTGATCGGGGAAGTCAGGGAAGTCTAAGAGCCTCGGCACCTAGTGCATGTCTTAGTTGAGAGAGCAAATGTCGACATCATTAAATTCAGAAAATTTTCGGGCTGCATTTGCTAGACGCCGGTCATGGGCGACAATAATGTCGAGAGCATGCGGAGCGTCGCATGATGCTGGAGCATCGATCTCTCCCCTCTAGATAGAGAAACAAGGGTGTGCTCAGAGAGTTTTCTTGCGCGACCGTCACGCTCAGCATATTTGAAAGTGAACTGGGTGACTCACTCTGAGCATCCATAAAAGTTCGACAGTTTGTTTCTTTTGACGTCTCGGACGCTTTCAATTAGGGAAAATTAGCATTCTTTCAACATGACCACTCTTGTCTAAGCCATTGCAAACTGTATGCAGATAGTACAGCTTCTTTTACTTTTGTAGCTTATGCTTAGAAAACATTACATGATCCTTAGACATCCAAGAGGACTATAACAGGATACAGTGCCGGCACTGAGCGCTCGCTTTTTTAAGCCACCGTTATTCTGGCTTTTACAGCTGTGCGTGCCTTGCTGAGGCTTAGTGTAGACCGATGTTTCAATACTGTAGACCCTGATGGTGCCCTACATAGTCGTTCGATTGATCTTTGTCAGCTCGTTGGGTACAATCTTGTACTTTGCCTACGGCTTTACGCTTTGACTACACTTCCTACTCGTGTGCCTCATCGAAAAAAGTTTTTACAAGCTTCAAACTATTCGGCATTAACGTTTGGTTGGCCAGCGAGCCGGAGTTCAAGGTTGTGTAGCGATAACACTACTTGCTCGCCAAGACGTAGTGTGGGCCTGATGGGCTTGCAAGTGTGTAGCTTTGCAAAGCACGCAATAAGCATTAAAGTAGCTATACCAGTCGAAGAAAAAGAAGCCGGGCCGAGGGAGAAGATGGCTCTTTTTCTCTAATGCCGAGGTTGGAGGGTAGTAGTCGACCATGAGACTTAAATCTTGCAAACTATGGGCGGAGGGTGACTGACGGGCCTATCGCGAGCGCGCTCTATGAGCGATTAGATTTGTCATCCGACGATTTGAAGGATTTACTCCGCGATCTCGTGTAGTATTTAAACTCTACGCTAGTACCGTACGGTGTACGTGTGGCAAAAAGTGTTTTTAGATCCACACAGGGACCGAGTGCCACAATCTTTCACGATTTTTATTTCTGAAAAACAAAGCATTGTTAGTCTACCCATATCGCTAGTTTATATGTGGCGGGAATAGCTTTTGGTCCCCAAAAAACCGTAAACCACGTACACAGACACTCACGAGACCCTGTAGTTAAGCTTAATCAATTGACGTGGTACATTGGCACGACTCCAGATGTAGCTGATTCTTTGGCCATAAGCCCTCTATTAGTTAATAAACGCATACGGTGTTTCAAGTCCTCGTCATGAGGGAACATAACACATGATTGATCAACTTTGAACTATAATAATTCGGCTTCAATCGATAATGATGTAGCCTCGCACTTGCCGCACCAACAAATTTTGACTCCGTCGGTATGCCAACGCACCCACAAGTCTTTATCTAACACGGGTGACAGTGCAAAAAAACGACGATGTCTTGGTGAGCAATTGTTGTCGATTCGGTCGTAAAGATTAAATTGTGCAAGCAACTCAATTAAAAGACTAATTTGTTAAATGCAATGTCCATGTGTTTTGGTTCAACACTCTTTTTTAACAACAACAAGGTTCGCTTTCTCAATCTACACAGGGAAGTGATCTATTTGAATTATCTTTTGAGCTACATACCGATACAAGCACCGGTTGGGTTCAAGACGTCACCATCTTTGATAACTCTTTTTTAAAGTAGAATTCAGTATTGACCATAAAAGCCCAACTTTATAAAGCAATCCGCTACGGCCTTCCCAAGGAGACTTGTCGATCGAGTAGGAGTCAGTGTTATTCACTGCCTATTGATATTCACCCGATATATTTCTTTTGTAGCGATGACTTAACAGAAAGCAAAGAGGGAGACCAATCGGCAGGAAATTTCAGCGATGGTTAAGCCCCAAGGAACATTACTTTGGAACAAAGATTTTTTTCACCCGTTCGTTGCGCGTACAAAGTTGCTGCGTCTGCAGCACAGGCCGAAGGCGGTGAGTCGAAAGCGGCTCGCCGGTTTAAGAGCTGCTTGATTAAAAAAGGCTTAAGAAACTTTCATGGAAAGGGAAGCGTCCCATTTGATGAGCCATGGATTGAAAGTTGTTGAATTTGATTTGTTGTATACCAAGAAATGCTTACACAACGTCAGCTGCATCACTGAGCGATTCTCATTGCTAAGTACCGATACAAGTCACCGTCTCGTACGAGTTCAATTGCTCGTCGAAGAACGGGCTTGACGAGGAAGAAGAGAACCGTACGAATGAGTATTAAGCGGTACACTTATCTGCTTCGCGCTCTGCAAGTACGATCAAGAGTCACTCAATGTATTGCATCTCCGAACGGAACTTGATGAAAGAACCTTCTTGTTCCAGCGCGACCTAAAGGCAGCTAAGCGAGTGCTTGGAGCATTGCATTATATCTCGCTAAAAGTGGTTTCTCAGCGTCGTCAGAGACGGTACGACATGGGTACTCTGTGAATGCTGGAAATGACGCGGTTCAATATCAAAAACTATTCTAGTATTGAATAAACCTTTAGTGTGCTGCATCCCAGACATAACAACTTTGGACAAAATAGTATATGCTTGTGAGTTTAGAATATAATACGCTCTCATAATTGGTCAAAGACAGCTCCCTTTTGATATATCTACGCTTCAGGACAATGCCACGCCAGACGCTGAGACCTCAAGCTTCGTGAGCGAGGACAGTCACTGCCACCATTTCCCAGCTTGCGACGAAAAAATTGCTTCCACCTTCAAAGCGACAGCTGTTTTTAATCTGAGATATCAGCGGCCTTAGACGGAGAGAGTCCAAAAAGAAGTTACTCAATAATTGACAATATAGCTAGGCTATTTACACTTACAAAGGACATTACTGGTACGGTTGGCGACAAGGGTTTGCTTGGAGCCGGTTCGGTCGGTTAATAGTCTGCTCCAGCTGGGCGAGGCTATATGGTAGAGCTTGAGACATTTACAAAGCTGGCAATCAAGCCGAAGAAGTGGTCATTCGACCTTAAGGCGAGATATGCTTATCCCCACTCTCAGGCAAAGCGGTCATGAAATACACTCAGGATGTGGTCTCACAAGACCTTCTTTTGGCGGTAACAACAACCAAGGTTTACGTACTTGTGTCTAGGAACTCGACACCGTTTGACACGGCAGTACGAAGCAACGCATTCTTCTGTGCAAAGCAGGGATTTTGCATAGACGCTTCACACTGGTGGTTTTGTGTCAAAAAGTAAAATAGTGAGTGGCGCATCGTACGCACTTACAGAAGCTAAATGCGGCTAGCAGTCGGTTTTCTAGGTGAAATGGCAGGAAAAGAATGAATGTATAATGTACAAAACATTCGAATTGGTCTTGAGAATAGTAATCAGCTTCTCATGCAAGAGAGTAAAATATTATTGTTTGCGGTTCGAGCGGCATATTCCAGGAGTAAATATCGCGTCCCTGTCTTAATGGCTCCCAATCGCGCCAGCGATGCTCGATCGTCTAGCGATAAATTGTTCAAGCCTTACAGGTCACACACTTTCACAGCGGTTTTGTCCATATTTCTCAGAGTAAGAGAAGATTGACGTAAGAGTCACAGTGTCCACTCGCTAGCATCAATTAAGTGCTTGCGTACAAGTTTGTTACACGCTAACGCAGTCAAGTGGATCTTCAACGTGAAATGAATTCTTTTTCCCCTTTTCTGTTAGAAAACACGCCTTTAAATAAATCCCGCTTTGGTCTAAGCTTCTGTGGATCATCCGATTCTATTGTAGTAAGACGTGTTAAGGAAAGGCGCAAGTGTTAAGTGGATGACGCAAAGGCGTTTAGGTCACGAAACGACCTCCTTGAAAGAATACAGAATGATTTTAGGCGTTTGACATAGCTAAAACGCTTGTCACAGGTGCATGTACTGGCCTAACTAAAATTAGAACGACCGTTAAAGGTTGCCTGCGGAGCGTCAAGGGCGAATTCGAGTGACCGCGCTTGAAATTCGACAAATAGGAACTACTGAGCTGCTGAGAAGAAGTACCTGTCTACGACGAAGAGCCACTTGCTCATTTATGAGCATAACATGTTCGTGGTTCTTATAGAAGGTACATGACGCGACATTTTGAACAATATGGACTAGTAATTGACGATGTCATTAAGTGCGAGGATAAACTCGTTCTTGGCGAAGTCAGGCTGTTGTATAAGACCAATGACTTGTTGCTTCACACGATATAAATCATAGTACCGTCTTCTCTATGAGGCTCGGAATATGGTGCTTGGCTACCGTCTTGTTCGAAAAAAGAAGGATGGTGTAGTACTTCAAGTTGCGTAAGAATATCGAAACACGTGCAAAGTGTGTCAACATAATCAGATATTGCAAAGTACGGCTGCAAACTTAGCATGTCATTGCGTACTTGTTATTTATTAGTATTAAGTTTGTACTTGGCTTGCGGAAGAGCTCAATGGGTATTTGGCCATTGGTGATTGATTAAGCAAAATGGTCCATTTGAAAGCTGTATCAGACACGGTTGACGCTGTAGAAGCAGCAGCGGTGCTTCTTACTATCACTAAAAGACGTCATCGATCAGCTTTAATGAGCATCATCGAGACTGGACTTGAAGGTAGCATTGCAAATAAATATATAATTCATGTGATGTCTTTGAAATATGTCATCGTGCAGCTTATATCAGCCTCATAAACCCTTACCATTCAAAGCAAGAATATTTTTTTGTGACGCTACAACATGACGTCATTGAATAACACCATCGAGTAGCATTTCAAATGCTCTTGAACACTCGACTTAATGTTAGCACTTTGAACAAAACAAATTCGCTATGACACTACATCATGACGTCATCGTGCAGCTTTTAAAAGGCTCTTGAAGACTAGACTCAGGGATAACATTGCGAAAAAAAAATGTGCTGTGACGTCACTAATAAGCGTCTGAGAGGTCTAAACATACAGGAAGCAAAACATATTTATCGTGATGTCACAACACGAATTCATCGGGTTTCGTTGCTAAGCAGCCATTGTAAAGCTTTATTAGACTCGGCTCAGAAATAGCACTGTCAGGATTATTCACTGTGACGCCAGAACATGACGTAGTTGAAAAATGTCATCAAGCAGCTTATATAAGGCTTTAAAAGACTAGACTGCGAAGTAGTAACACGAAGCAGACATGTAGTGACGCCATTGTATTATGTAATTGTGCAGTTTTTATGAGTCTCTTCAATACTTGACCTAGAGGTAGCATAGCGATATAAATTAGATTCATTGTGACGTTACAACGGTGATATGCCAACATGGCGTCATAGAACTGCGTTGCTAAGTAGCTTTTATTGAGCTCCAATGAACTCAGTTTAAGGGAACCATTGGGAGCAAAAAGAAATATTGTGGCGTCGGAACATGACGTCGTTAGTTAAGGCTCTCGAAGCCTAGACTGAGCGGTAGCATTACTAAAAACATTTTTGTGAAGTCATAACACAATGTTATTGTATAAGTTCATTGGGCAGTTTTAAAAGGCTATAGAAGACTAATCTCAGAATTATCTATTAAGGAAGGGGCTTAGATTGTACCTACTGTGACACTGCATAAAACATATATATGTTTAATGCGAGCGACTAGAAAGCTTTAAGACAAGACTTCAAGATAGCAGCGTATTTACCATAACCTCACAACATCACGTCGTTGGATGACGCCAATGAGCTTCATCTACTAGACACACTTAAAGAAAGTATTTCGAAGGAAAACTGTAACTGTGACGTCACAACATGACTTCATTCGATGACATCATGAAGTAGCTCTTCAGAAGTCACAATGTTTACACTCGATCATAGCATTGAAAACAAAATCAAATACATTGTGACGTCGCAGCATGACGTCATTCGATGACATCGTCATGCAGCTTTTATAAGACTACTTTGAGATATCAGATTGTGAGCGATAGTATATTTACTCTGATGACTCAATTGAATGAAGTCATTGAGCAGCTTCCTTGAAATCTAAGAGACTAGACTTAGAGGAAAAACTGCAAAATATTTCCTTACTGCAGCGCCACAATATTACGCAATCTGGTTGACATAAGACTGGAGCTAGAGATAGCTCTGCGGAAAACATATATTCACTATGATGTCACGACATGACTTTGTTATACGGCTTAATTTAGCAGCTTCTTTGAGATCCAAGAGCATTAGACTTCGGGAAAGTACTTTAAGCAAAACAATACTAGCTGTGGCGTCACAACAAGACGTCATTTAGCAGCTTATACATGTCTTCTAGAACTATATTTAGAAGTAAAATTGCGACAGCAAATATTGTTTTAGTCCCCCGCGGCCATGCTACCTTTTTGTGTAGTCTTAAAAGCATCAAAGAAATTGCGGAATGGCACCATTTAATGTAATGTTATTACGCCACAGACATCTCGCAATGCTTGTTCTGAATAGAATGTTTTAGTGCTTATAGAAGCTGCACTATGACGTCACGGTAATTATGTTTTTGGTTTCGATGCCATCTCTAAATCAAGTCGATTCAAACCTCGAAGAAGCTGCTAGATGGCGTCATCCCCTGACGTTATACTGGGACGCCATAATAAATATGTTATATATGCTTCGTATGTGAACTCGACGACAACCAGCGTAGGCGAACAAGGAGACCACTGCTTAATCGACATCATGTAAAATACTCGAGAAGGCTCTTGACGATTAGACTTAAAGATAGTTTTGCGAGCAAAAATATACTTACTGTGACGTCATGTTGTGCCGTCATAGCATGACTTCATTAGATGACATCATTAAACAACTTTTATCAAATTTTTAATGACTACATCAAACGTAGCGTTGCATGCAGAAATATGTTCTCTTTCACGTCACAACATGACGTGATTGAATGCCGTCGTTGAAAATCTTTTAGCAGGCTCAAGAAAACTCGAATAAGATACCGTATTGTGTGCTAGGAACATTACGGTTTTCAATGACGTCATCAAGCAGCTTCATACGGCAAGGCGCATCCCGAGCAATAACATATCTACTGTAATAATATAACATGACTACATTAGATAGATTTATTTATCAGCTTCCTTAAGGCCTTGACATACATTTTTAAATGTGTGATTGTGAGTAAAAATTAATTTACTGCAATGTTATACCATTAAGTCACTGGATGACATCAATAAACAGTATATTTAAGGCTCTAGAAGACTAGATACACAGGTAGCATTGCGATCGGAAACACAGACATCATTCAGCTGCTTCTACACGGCTTTCAAAAGGCTAGATCTGAGGTAGCATTGCAAACAGGCATATATTTAATATGACATTAAACACGACGTAGTCTGAGACTTCATTTTCGAAAAGAAGTTACCGTGACGCCCCAACATGACGTCATTTATATGCCTATAGAAGGCTCCAGAACACAAGACTTAATTATATCATTGTGAACATAATTATCATTGCAAACCTAAATATAACTTGGTACATCACAACTTGACGTCATTGGACAGCGTCATGTAGCAGCTTCTACATGGCACGAGAAGATAAATTTTAAAGGCAGCATTGCGAGCAATTATGTATTTACTGTGAAGTCTAAAAATTGAACTCGTCATTACCATATGACGTCTTTTGGTAGCTTCCTTTAGGCTCCAGAAAACTAGACTTAAGGTAGCAACGCAAACGAAATTGTATATAGGTGGAGTTTGATATTACGTCATTGAATGTTGTCAATGAGCAGATCATGTACGGCTTCGATATAATAGACCCTAGAGTAGCATTGCGGGTGTAAATGCATTTACTGTGATGTCCCACCATCACGCCATTAGATAAAGTCATTTAGCAGTTCTGATAAGGCTTATAAAACCAGACCTAGAGGTAGCATCGCGATTAAAAAAATTATGTGGCGTTACATTGAGTGGCGCCACATTGCGTAGCGTCATCTAGAACCTTCTTTAGGACTCTTAAAGACTCGACTAAAAGATACAATTGCGAGCAAAAAAGCTTTTCGGTAATGTAACATCATTGAGTCATCAGATGTCGTCATTAGGAAGCTTGTTTAAAGCTCCGGTAGACGAGACGTCGAGGAGGTGTTGCACGCATGAAAGTATTGCGTGATGTCACAACACGACGTTATTAAATGGCATCATGTAGCAGCTTCTTTTGGTATCTGGAAGACTAGACTTAGAGGTAGCATTGCGAACAAGAATGTACTTTCTATAACGTCATCGAGCAGCTTTTACAACGCTATAGAAGACTGAACTTAGATACCTTGTTGTGAACATAAATTCCTTAAAGTATCAACCCGACATCGTTGGATGACGTCATAAGGTAGCGTTTATAAAGCTCTAGAAAGGCATGATATGGCAGGATTGCGGGCAAAAGTAACATTACTGGGAAACGTCTCTCAATTATACCATTAAGCAGCGTAATCAAGCTTCTACATGTCTATGCTTGGAGATAGCATTGGAGCGAATATACATATACTTTGACAGCACAACATGACGTCATTAAATGACGTCATCTCGCAACTTTGGTAAGGCATTAGAATACTGGACTTGTTTTTGGTATTGCAAGTTGGAATAGCTGTATGAAGCGCGAGCTATAAAGAAGGAGTAAGCGGCCTCCTTTCAAGGGGCGCAACTTCGCAAACAATTTATTGAAATTGTAATTATGGACGGCCTAAGTGTAGGTGGAGCTTTAGCTAACGAGACCAAAAAAGCCTTAAAAGAGGCGATTCAAGTCGGTTTTCACGAGGTGTACAAAATTGCTTGTGGATGACTTCCTACAGGATGATGTCCGTTCTTTATTTCCAGTCTATATAAACCCACGCGCTACCGATCAAAGCAACATCCACTACTTTGGCTATGTTATTCAAGGAAAGCTTTTAATCCGAGTCTGTTACAAAGAAAGAGTTTATGCTGGTGGAAGTAAAATTCTCTCGTAAAAGACGCTGCTTTCAAATGTTCTTCGATGTGTTCGCAAGGCACGATTATCATGTCGCGAATTTGTGCTCAACTTTAAGCATAAGAGAGCTACAATGCCACGCACACGTGGATGTCTATGATCATGGTCGCTTTAACTACCTCTTCAATTGAGTAAAAAAGTAAAAGTTTTCTTTCCTCTGAAGGAGGAACCAACAAATATTCATAGTAGGAGCTACCTTCGGGCTAGAAAAGCCTATGCTACTTTGCTTATATCTACTCGTGAAGCGCAGAAGCCGAGAGGTGACAAAGGAAGGAAATACAATATGGTCCATCCCGGAATATTAAAGACATTTCACCACGAAAAAAATTCGCGAAGGCAAAGGATTGACTTCAAGGGCTACCATGTGTGATAGGATTGCGCAGCGTCGTGTACAGAAAACGTGCGCAAACGAAATGAGATCTTTCGTTGATAAACTGTTTACTATGAGATATTCTGGAGAGCAACAACTCAATGTTCTTGGTTGTTAAAGGCAATAGACTGCACTCAGAAGTCTAGATTGTTTTATTAAATAATGCGCTGCGGCCCTGCGTTCAACTCTCGATAAGCAGCGAATGGCTATCGTTGTTTGTGCAAGTACTTTATTCTTTTTGATTCCCATTTAAAGTACCTCATTATGCACATCGTTACAAATATTAATGGGATATCTTTTGTGCTTCAAAAGCCACCGGTCTTCTAGTTGTTTCGTTTAATGATAGAAAGCTATAATATTAAAGATCGGCTCTATGCTTTGGCCCATTAGGAACGATGTGATGGCAGGTGCTATCCAGATTTTGCGGTTAGGAGACTTTCGTCAGCTGTCTTTACGGCACAACATAGGTAAGGAATATCGCCCCAATCAAAGATTTTGCACAAGTGTACTCGATCATTGAGCTCAAAACAATTAGAGCCACTTTACTACTTTGTTCACAACAAAGCAAATATTCCGGCCGTTCCAATCTCTCTGATTTAAATTAGAATATTTTCTCCCTTGCGAAGGTGTTTACCCTCACCATGACCATTCTTTGCTTTATTCCTATATGTGTCGGCGTCATTTACAAAATCGACCTTGTTATATTTTACTGAAAATTGTTTAACAGAAATTGAAATACGCGTTTTGACTGTGTCAGATTCTTGTGCATACAGTATGGTGCACTTATATCTGTATGCCCTACTCTCACAGAGTATCGGTATCAAATAATCAGGTAGGATAAACTACAAGTGCTACCAACTGCAGCGGGGCTGCCGAAGCTATTCGCTTAAAAAAGCATGAGTTCAGGTCTCTGACCTTCGTTCTAATCTTGGAGTCGCACATCGCTATGTACCTGACGCCAAGATTTAATATTTGACATAGTACTCAAGACGTAATATAATTTCAACACAAGTAAGATTTATCGAGATAACTTCAAGTGCCCCGGGGTATCCTTAGACCATTGTCTCCAGGCTTCTTACAGAACCAACCGAGATTATTGAGCAGGATTCGATGCGGCCCGTGGAGCTTGCACATAGCTGTGGTAATGTTGCGCGAAAAGAATGACTCTGTTTGAGCCAAATTTTGCCCTTACATGCCACGCGAGAGCCTTCGCAGCGCGCGAGGCAGATGAGCGTACTGCTCAATTTTATAGCATGCAATAGCTAGGCAATAATATTGCCCTCTTTCTTGTCAAAGCCGCTGTCAAGAAAGTGATTGAATCTTATTAGAGATGACAGCTCGCGTCGGTACCACACAATGGGGGAGTCGCAAAATCATCGCTTAATCATCGCTTATTGCGTTAGTTGTGGGGCTCAACCTACCGTGATTTGTCGTTCTTGGATTCAATCTCTTTTCCTGGTCCTTAAAATTGGTGACTTCACCAACGAGGCCATCCAAGGTCAGATTGATTCTAAATTGACAGATAAGATCTCGCGTGGCCTGTGAGTCGAACGCCAAGTCTAACACCGTTTAGGGATTACTTAAGAACACTTAGCGCGCGTATACCGCCGTGGTGAAGGAGATCTTGTAGAGCCTCTTAACGCGAGCGACTCTTTGACGGGAGAAATTGGTTTGTCAACTCGGCCAGCATCGATGTAAAAGTCAAAGAGCAATGAAAAACATTCACTTTTCATCCGACAGGAGATTATAGTAAGGGCATGGTGAGAAGCACTTAACTGTGGAAGCAGCGACTAAGGTGTCATACTCCCGAAGGCACAAATTAACGATTCGATGTGTGTCTCATTGACATTGCACATTTGTCATGAACCCTTTGCCTTTCACAATTGAAAAAGAGATTTTGCTTGGATTGCTCCGATTTTGGGCAGTACTTTTTCTCGAAAGCCAGAAAATATCATCGGCAATTACTTCTGTACAGCTGTAGATAATAAGAAATAGTACATGAAGTAGCAATGTATTCTAAAGCTACTTGTCTGTCTGTAACTTTGTTGCCATATCTCGATATTCAATTGCTTCCTCTGACCTGCCTAGAATGATGAGCAATCGAGCGCTTTTTTCCAACAAGAAGCATCGTTCTTCAATATCTTTGGATACCTCAAGCAACTTAATATACTGTCGAAGCGCATCCTCAGCACAGTTCTGGGCAGCCAAAACGTCTGCCAATAGTTTTCGCGTATGGGAGGAATCTTGACAGGCCAATGAGCGCCGCAACAGCTTTTCGGCATTTTCAAGGCGATCAATCGACACGAATGCATTACTGAGCTCACGCAAGAGGGCTGGATTGCTGAGATTGTGTCTTAAAGCCTGCGAGACGAATCGCAATGCGTCTATTTCATCGCAAGTACTTACAGAAGTATGAGCTGTGAGAGCAAAGAGTGCCATATATCCCCACACCTCAGGATTTAAAAAGTCTAATCGATTGGCCTCAGCTAGCGCCGTATGCGCTTGATCCCATTTTTCGAGCCGAAGACTGGAAATTCCCACACCAAGCCAACAAGAAGCGACACAAAACTCATTACACGCCAACACAAATACTGCTTCGGCTTTCTCATATTGTGACGAGTGAAGAAAGGCTAAAGCGAGTCGTATGTACAAGCCAAGACGCAACGCGTCTAATTCTAGTACTTCACGATGCTCAAACGCGCGCTGTAGACATTCTATTGCTGTTGCGGTGTGAACATCCTGTCGAAGATAAATTTTTCCGAGTGCGAACCACGCAATGGGGTGAGATGAGTCGATTTCCAAAGCTTCCTGCAGCATCTTGATCGCCCGGGACTCTCTTAAATGCTCAGTTAAGTCACTTTCCCTCAATAACAGTTCAGCTTCCATCACTCGCTTCATGACTCGTAAGTCATTACCCAGTACATCGTAAGCTTTCAAATGATTCTCGGCAAGTTGCAACGACCGTTGCATGATTCCCCATAGTTTACAATTATATGCGTACTTCGCTAAAATTACCCACACGGCGCCCACACACGCCGCGTCGTTTAATTTACCGCTACCACCCCTGGTTTGAAACGTTTGCTGTGCTTTGAGCAGCTCAAACAGCATAAGATTGTCAGTCGGATCTTTTCCCTCAGACTGTGAAAAGTAGTAAGCAAATAGAGCGTGGGCTAGTGCGCCACACTCAGCGCCCTTCAGAAGGATTGGTGAGCAGCCAGACTTTGCCTTCACCACGGCATTCTTGACAAGAGGCTCGACTTGTGCAAAATCACGAAGTTCGCATTGCACTGCAACAAGATCGATTAACGCTTGGAGAAAATGTGAATCGAATCGCAAACACTCCTGCAATGCTGTTGCCGCCTTTTCAAGCTTCCTCTGCGACATGCAAGAGGATGCATAGTCGTACCAAGCGTTCGATAAAGAATGGGATCTGGTAGTAGTATCCGTGTCAGCAAGCTTTTGATCCTGAAAGTGCTTTTCAAAATCAGTCGCATGCTGCTCAGCATAAGCAATTCGATCCAAATGCAGCATCTCGCTTTTCTCGAAATCATCATTGACTTCGTTTTCCAAAGCTTTCATTCGTAAAACCTCTAGCACAGAATTAAATTCCGTAAGGGTTGAACGCCCTTCAGCTACCATATGGGCTTTTTCCAATTGAGCGTCCGAATCCGAGTAGAACGTTTCATTCAATATCAAATTACTTTCGTGCATAAGATGAGTGTACATCAGGCCAATTTGCTCCGTTTTCACGTCTTTTTCGTCTTGTTCTACTTGGTGAGGATCTACACTCTCACCCGGTGCAAGTTCGTTTCGGGCAAAGGCTTCACGTAGAATAGGTACAACTTGCTTTTTGAGCGATTCTTTCAACGAGTGATATATTCCCTGAGTATTTAATCGATAAATGAGAGACTGTCTCTTATCATCACGAGAAGCAGTACCATCAGCATCACAGCTATCCATGTCTTGCTTTCTATCATTAATGCCAAACAAGTCTTTGTATTCGCGCAAGAGATTTATTATCGCCAAGCGAATCTCTGTCCGTAAGTTCTCATTTATATCGCGTCGCATTTTACTTTTGTCAACAACATCGCGCGGCGGGATGAGTTGCGTTAACGACACTAAGGGTGAATCCAACATTTTTGGTGGCTTTAAGACTAACGGTGTACTTAGCATATTTGCAACAATCTCGACGTGTGTCCCAACACTTGTTGCTGCGGCAGTCAGGGCTGCTGCCTCTGAGACAATATGTTCGTAGTCAGCTAAAGCGGCCTGAAACTTCTTTTTCTCGTCGTTCGAAGCGGCAGATGCTACTTTATGCTCCAAAAATTCTCTTGAAATTGGAGACATGGCTCGCGGAGGAGATTTTAGCACAATGTGTGCGATACCAGGCACAAGAAGCTCGTTTAAATCCAAAGAAAAGTCGCTTGAAACGGCATCTATGCTCTCTCCGTTTAAATTTCCGATACTGCGTCGTAATGTTCCATTTACGTGCTTCTCAACCGTAAGAAACTCAATTAAACGCTCAATTGAGCTCTAGGAATAACATGTCGGTATGAGGGATAAGTAGTCACTACGATGAAAGGTACATGTTCTTACCTTAAGATACAGAAAAAATATCATGGTCGTGGAGGGGAATTTGACGCTCCATTCTCCTGAAACAGCAGAAATAATCATGGCTTGTTGCTCTTCTGGCCGCTTACCATCGGTTGTTGCCATTTGAGCCCGCTTCGACTGTTCGGATTGATCACCTGCTGGTTGGAAGTGCAATTTTCCTCCCTTTAAAGTCATATGATTAAATTCAATTAGTGACGACGTTCGTCTCATTTCACCATCGCTATCTACCCGGCTTTTTGTTTCCCCCACACGTGGTATCGCAATCGTTAGTTTATAACAAGCAGTATTCTGCTCATTTGATGCACAATACTGGACTGCTTCATCATTGCTACTACATTCAAGAGCCGTCCACTTGGTAGGCAGATTTGAGATTCGAGGCGAATTTAGCAGCAGCAGTCTTGCGCCAAGCATAAAATCTGCTAAAGCCACGTCGCACAGGACCTCAAGCTCTACTTCGAATGTTTCTGCAAGTGACGCGAGCTGCACTTTATGCGTTGACCTTCCCTCGAGCAACGCCGTGTGCAATGGCACAAGCGTCTTGCTCAATAACGAGTCCGTGGCGCGAACTCTGGACGTTCCGCTGTAAAGCGACAGCAGCACCTGTGTCTGAACGAGTTCTTGCATAGCTTCGTTAGAAAGAGGAACGGCCCTCGATCTTTGATTGTAGTCAAGTGGCAGCATCTGACCGCAATTTTTTGCTGATATCAAGACAATTTTGGTCATCGTGTTCTCATCTTCCGCACCAAACCAAACGTCTTCAAGCGGCTGCTCGGAAGGCAGTACGAGCTGCACGAAGCCATAAACCTGACGATTTGCTTCATTTGCAGGTACGTTTTTTGAATGCCACGTCAACGAGGTGAGCAGGATGGCAAAGGCTCCACTCCCTCTCGTCGTGTCCATGGCGTTTGCTCGAAAGGACGCCGCTTTCGCTCAAGAATCGTGTGTCATACATATATAGTCATTAATTGCACCAGAAATGTTTCGAGTTTTGTGTAAGGGAAGCTTTGAGCGTATGCGCTCTCCAGCTATGCCTTTGCATAGCTGGAAGAGTGAGAAAGTGACTCCATTCGTGCAAAAGCTCAGCAACGAGATTCGACGGTCTCAGGAGGAGACGCGGCGCGTGTTGATGCTCATCCGCACCTTTAAACAAGTACGCGCGTCCAACGAGAAAATTTTGGTTGACACTGTTAAAACTCTGTTACTCTCTCTCTCTAATTGTAGTATGGGCATTATGTCGCCCAAATTGATCCGTTACAAAAGCGTACGTGGACGAATAAATTTATTCGATATTGGGGGTTGAAAAGTATGATCGTGTCGTCTACAGGAGAGAAGCTGCCTGAACTCGAGCGCTGGGTCAATGGAGATCGCTGGGTTGAAACGTCTTTTTTCAACGACTTTAATTTGCGCAGTCTTGCCTCTAAGAATTATTTGGAGCTCACGGCGCACGGTGCGAAAAAGTACAGCGGTCTTTGAAGACGATGATTGGGGTACTAATAGTCATCAGGTTTTACCGCCAGTGATTTGGATCGTGAATTTTTTATAGGCCAAGATTTGTCTATTGGCCCCGTTGCGACGCTTCGAGAGGTGTGGTTGAGCTAGTGTAAGAGCAACGTAAATTTGTCTGACGGCGTACTGTGGCTTGAAATCTTAGATTCTAACAGAGCTACAGGAGCTTTTCTGTGGACATATTGGCCTAGAGTACCAACATCTGCGTAATCGAGATGCAGCACTTTGGATCCGGGAACGTCTCGAAAAGTACAAGGTGCAGTAAATGTCCGTTAAGAACTATTGCCGAAAACTGTTCACTTAATTTTACTAGTCAGGATTATGAGTACACTGATAAAGGGAAGACTACTATGCTGCGCCAAATGGTTCAAGCCGAACTATTCGAAAGGTTTCTTGGGCGACGGTTTTCGGGAGCGAAACGATTTTCAATTGAAGGATGCGAGAGTCTTATTCCTGGCCTTTCCGAACTTCTGGAGAGTGCCAGTGATCACGGTGTGGAAATTGTTCAGATGGGAATGGCGCATCGTGGCCGCTTGAACGTCTTGGCAAACGTCTTGCAACGACCGCTGCGTTCCATTATATCCCAATTTCAGCCGTATCTGCCCGACGAACCCGACTATCCGAATAATTCCGATGATGTTCGGTACCATCTTGGAACATCATCTCTTCTTAAAACGCGCAGTGGCAATCATCTAGAAGTGACTTTAGCTGCCAATCCTTCTCACTTGGAAGCAGTGAACGCAGTTGTACTCGGTCAAGCGCGAGCTTGTCAAACTCAACTAGGAGATAATGGTAACCGAGTTATGCCAATTTTAATACATGGAGACGCTTCAATGTTCCAGGGATCGGTTAGAGAGGCCATGGGATTTAGCTCATTGGAGGACTTTACGACGGGAGGCACGATCCACGTGATAATAAACAATCAAATTGGCTTTACGACATTGCCAAAAAATGCAGACTCAGCAGTGTATTGCACGTATGTAGTCTCATTATGCTACGAAGTTGGGCGAGAATGTTCAATAATGTAACTGAATCTGACTGTAGCTACCGGTTATACTTAGGGATGTTGCCAAGGTTTCAAAAAGCCCTATCTTTCATGTGAACGCCGATGATCCAGAGGCGGTGGTGAAAGTGATGAAAATTGCCGTTGAATTTCGTCAAATGTTCCATTGCGATGTCACCGTTGATCTTGTGGGCTACCGTCGTCATGGCCACAACGAGCAAGACTCACCGGAAATCACGGCGCCGGTTATGTACCATTTTATTAACAAACACCCCAGTGTCGTTAAGCTGTATTCGGAAAAGCTTGCAAACGAGGGTGCTCTATCGAGTAAGGAATACGCTAAGATGTGTTGTAGTTTCGAAGACCATCTCACCTCCGAATATCATCATTCACGCAAACTTCATTCTGGATGGGACAATCTTGGAAACACGTCATGGAAGACCGATTGGTACGCTAATAGCAAAATTTTTGAATCAACGACTATGGACGACACTTCAAATTATTGCGACATCAACGCTAATATGACGTATGATCGATCAACGGGCGTTGGTCATGAATTGTTAGAGGAGGTAGGTGGCCAACTCTTTCGCATTCCGCAGGGATTTTCGGCACATCGCAAAGTTGAGGCTATCATGAACAATCGATTACGCGCAGTTGAAACTGGTGCTCGCGTTGATTGGGCTACAGCAGAAACGCTGGCCATAGGATGCCTACTCGTAGAAGGAGTTGACGTACGACTGAGTGGTCAAGACTGCGAACGTGGCACCTTTAATCAACGCCATGCCGTCTTGTATGACCAATTTGAAGCTCTATCTGGACGAAACATGCCATACACGCCTCTTCACAGCCTTAACGTAGAAGATATTAGAAGTACAATTAGTGGACTCGAAAATGCGCGACGGGGACGTTTCGACGTAGTTAACAGCCCTCTCAGTGAAGAAGGAGTGCTGGGCTTTGAATACGGATATTCCTTGGAGAGTCCGATGGGCTTGACCATTTGGGAAGCCCAATTTGGCGATTTTGCAAACGGTGCTCAGACAGTGATTGATACTTTTATCACTTCAGGTGAACAGAAATGGCAGCGACAATCAGGTATCGTGCTAAATTTGCCGCACGGTTTTGAAGGTCAAGGACCAGAGCATAGCAGCGCAAGGATCGAGCGATTTCTTCAGCTTGTCAACGAAGACAGCGATCACTTTACGCAAAAAAAGGATGTTAATGCTGCCATTACTCGTGCGAACATCCAAGTGGTGATTCCATCCACACCTGCTCAGTACTTCCATGCTCTGCGCCGTCAAGTGCTCTCTAATTATCGCAAGCCGTTGATCATGTTCACGCCAAAGTCGCTTCTTCATCACCGCCCATGTAACTCTGACTTGGCTGATTTAGCCCTTGGAACGTCATTTCAGCATGTACTCCCACCGCATCCCGATGACCAGGTTACGATGATGAACAATGACGAGGTAAGAATTTGGCAGATAACTATGTGAATCGATCTTAATTTTTTGCAAATGTTTTGGCTTGCTCGTGCAGATCCGCAAATTGATACTTTGCTGCGGTAAAATATATTTTCGTGTTCGCCATAGCATGGAAGTTCGTGGTATCCGAGATATTGCGACGGCTCGTATCGAGCAGCTTGCTCCTTTTCCATTTCACGATGTGGCAGATTTCATTGCTCGTTACCCGAAGGCGAATATTGTATGGGTCCAGGAAGAGCCAAAGAATATGGGTGCTTACAATTATATCCTGCCGCGGTTGCTCACTGTGCTTAAGCATCTAGATGATCCTCGTGTGTTTTCGTACATTGGGCGTTCTCCCTCTGCTTCACCTGCTACTGGGCAATACGAAATTCATGTTCAAGAGATGAAATTAATCGTCAATGAGGCACTTGCGTGACACAAGAATGGATATAATTAGACCCTGCTCAAATTACAGAGTCGAATTAAGTGGAGCGCTCACTTAACAAACGACGAAAGTATAATAGTAGCAGGGCTACTCATCTTTTTCTTTCTGATAAATAGTGGCACGTTGAACTCAATTTGCAAAAAAAGATGCGTACACTTAGACCAACAAGAATCATCTCGATATTTTCAGGAATGAGTGTGTACATGATGATCAGATCTTCGGATTATTTATTGGCTCTTCTGGGATTATCGACATTCTTACGTGAGATCACAGTTCCGAGAGTGTAGCGCGTATGCCCCCTGAGACGGTTTAGACATTTTCAGCTAGATTCATTAAGCTCGAAAAAGCCGTTTTGTCGTTAGCTTACCTTCGCTTACGGATCACCACAATGGTCCGCGCAACTGTGGGTGCAGGACCTCAATTACCCGCTCATTAACTGTCTATAGCAGAGCGATTACCACTGCAGATCGGTATTTGCTAAAATCAACTAATTAGCTCAGACAGCATTTCACGAAATGAGCTTCGAGCAATCCGGAATCTTGAGCCTTGTAACTTGACCACTGTCGCTTTTACAATTTATTCAGAAGTTTTCAAACTCGCACAAGTATCAGCACGATTTCGATGTTTCTTACATCAGGCAAAACAGATAACGCACATTGAAATGACTTATAGTATTTTTCTAGTATACTATCGAGCGCTCTCATGCCGTTGGCTTATGTCGCAAATGAACTTCCTTACCGGGTCACAAAAATAATCCTTGTTTCTGTGGGTCCGAGGTTTTATTGCACGGATCTTATAAATCTTATAGATGGTGTCTTCAAACACCCTGTCCGATCATACCGTAAATTTATTGTCTCAATCGTCTGCTGGGAGATTGACTTACACGTGATCCCGAAGGCGTGATTGTCAGTTGCCTACAGGATTGCACCGCAACTATTCAAATAGGCATCTAAGGTAAGTAGTAAGGAAACCGTATCAACAATCGCTCCGTCGACGCATAATCAAACCGTAGACAACACAAGAGGAGAAAGCCTATATTAAATACATACGCCCAAAGCCAAACAATATGACATGGCCCTTGGCGGGGCTGCCAAAGTCTGTGCTATCTGGCCCTTCAAGAACTTTTTTGCTCTGCACGTTATGACACGTTTCAGCCACTTAACAGCAAGTGGGCTGCAAATGCATCCACCTCCTTAAGTCCATGATTTTCTTGAGATCAGCTATTCAATCAAATCGAGAACTTGGGAAGACTTTTATATTTTCTATCCAGCTGCTACAATCGTATGCTTTTGCTCCGTCGACACCACGCTTTATGATCCTACGCAACTAAAGAGACCACACGTCTGCAATTCTACTCTCTTAGTGAAGAGATGTCAATTAGGGATTTATTAAGAGTTATAGCTAAGACACTTACTTTTGATGCAGATTGGCTCCGAACCCCTAGTGGACGCTGATGTACCCTTGTTGTGGTATTAATTAACGAACAGATCTTTATATTTGATCAGATCGCCCGACGGGATCGTCGAATTTCTTTTGATGATCGTCACATCTACCAGGGGCCACCGATGGTTTTGGGAGTGTAGCGCGCGTGTATGTAGCAGAACTTCAAATCGCATATTGGAACAGCTTCGAGCGTTGCTAACTTCATTCATCTATTGCGACAAAGCCACTTTTTATCGACAGTGTCTTCGCGCATCCGTGGATGCAAACTTCAATCGCTGCCTGATAATGGCATTGTTATGAGCTCTTCAAATAGTCATCTCGTCCGGCCATGTCGTAATGTTACCGTCTTGGCCTCATGCGTCCAAGTCTGCTTATTATCATATCATCTTCGCGTAGAATGCCTTTTCCTTGATCGTGCATCAGTGGAGTGATGGCTGATGAGGTTCCTCGATTACATTTTGAATGACGAAGGCATGGAGTGCAGTATGAGGAGGTGTCAATTGTAGAAATTTTTTGCCAAGTTTTCTGTCAACAGGGCTTTTGTAAAGCTCTGCTGATATGCAAATTATGCTTATATGAAGCGTCATTGGCTGTAGTGTTCCTACTCTCAGTTTAATTTTTTTTTGGCTGTGCGCTCGTGTCTTGTTCGACACTTCGTCTTCGTTGGACTCACGGTGAGATCCAGAGTCAACATCATGGGCACCATTGAGGCGGAGTGGCTTTTGCAGCGCTTTGAAGGATTTCTTTTAAATGTTTTGCTGTAGACTGAGGGTACTTAGAGCTGATGGATGCCCCTGAGGCCGTGTAGCCTTCTGTTAGCGATGTCAAAGCTAGATGGCCCAACAATTGCAGCCTTCGCGGGTCAATGCGGCGGAAGGTCATCGTGCTCTTCATTAATGCCTGAACAGCTCGCACGAGTGTTACTCTGTTGAAATGTACATAAAAAACTTTCTGCGAATTACTCACCAGACAGTCGACCCAGTTGATTAGAGAGCAATGGGATAGCGGACCTTTTTTGGTGGCGAGTGAGGGCGGAGAGCCTTGAAATTTTATTTAAGCCTGTGCGCTTGCCTGTTCGCTACACTGCTCGAGATGATGGCGGGCCCGAAGCATATCTTTCTTCTTCAAGAGTAGATATTCGTGTATTTTGCTTCTTGCTTTTACTTAAAGTTTGACTAAATTTAGAGATTTCAAAATTTAATAGATTCTACCGATTACATTTATCAGCACTTAGAGCGCTGCAGGCAAGACAGTAAAAATCTCCAACGTTGCAGGCAAGACGGTAAATATCCAACGTTGATGACGGAAAGGTACGACAAGAAGTTGCGGAATGCTGCAGAAAAATGGCGAGCGCTTTCCTGGCGCTCCTTGTCAACTTCATCAAGCCCTAACTCGAAGGATGGAGTCATCAAACATAGAGGAGCGTTCATGCTGCGGTGATAGGAGCAATAATACTCCGGCCCTAGCGCTTTCGTGCCGGGCGGTTAACCGGGATGTCGCTGCCCAAGGCGCACAGGCAGTAATTGGTCATCGTTGAATTAACAGCTGCCTGACTTGGAGAGCAGGTCAACGTAGAAAGTAATTTTGTTTTTTTGTAATCTGGTCTTACAAACCATACAACAACAAAAAATAAAGTCCCTGCTGAAATGCAATTACGCATCTAGTATATTATCTAATATTAGAGGTAGGATGAACGTGTGGGTGGCAAATAGTATCCGGGTGTAGATACAGTTTCGATGCATGCAGTAGATAGATCAATCTATACATTTCATCGCAAAGCGCTCGTACGTCATCATATCTCGCTAAATTTGTAAGAATGGCGGTCAACCAAGATTCATACTGTCTTTTTTCGCGTTGAGACACTACTCAACTTATTGACATCCAAGCAGACGTGATTCTCCCTTAAATCAACACTTCCTATGACCTTTTCCGTGGCCACCGCGCGCACCGAGTATAAGCAGTGTATCTCAATTTCATCCGCATCTATTGGTGTTGTCACAATTTGCGGCGGTGGCAATGGCGCACACGTGGCGGCTACTTACCTGTCGGCCAAGGGTGTGCGCGTGCAGGTGCTGACGCGCCAGCC